>JAHHUM010002915.1:0-398111 GCA_036173005.1 Crenichthys baileyi
TTTTTAAAACTTGGTTACTAGTAAAAGCAACTTAAATATTCTATTCCATTCCAATAGGGGCTCAAGTTCATTGAACATAGTTTACTTCACTCATTCAACTAATGCCTCATTACTTACATTTTTTAAGGCATCGAGTTACCTTGATTTTTTTAAGTAAATTCTACTTATCTGGCTTTACAGTGTATAACACCATGAATTTCCAGTAGAGAACTTTATAGTTAACTTTTTCACAATATTCAAATTTTCCAAGACACTGATTTTAGGGTTTTATTATCTCTTAGCCATAATCATCCAAATTACAAGAAATAAAGGCTTGAAATATTTGACTCTAGAGTAATAAATCTATATATGTTTAGGATAAAGTTTCACTATGAAATAAAGGAACAAAAACATATCAAACTTTTCCATGATACTCACATTTATTTAGGTGTGCCTGTATACAACATCTTGCACATGCGTGACTTACGTCAGGCACCAACTTATAGAGAAATGAACAGAGCAATTCCTTTTATAAAACTTACTGTTCTTGCTTGAGTGCAACTCAGATTTGGAAGGAATCGTGCATAAATCACTCACTTTAGACAGTGACTCGCAACATCTGTTTTAGCTACTGTTTATGTGATTATGTGCAAACAGATCATCAAGGTGATGTGGGAATGTTGCAGCTTGTATAAAAAAAATCATGAATCTGTGTTATTTGCTCCATAGTTGGCCTATCTTATGCATGGGCCAGTTTTACAATCAAGTCATCAAGTCCAGCAGATGTGAGCAGTTTGTGCTCTCTTTGCATCAGGTCCATGTTATTCTTGCTTCAGCTGTCAACACAGCAGGTGCAGAAATGGCAGAGAAAGAGAGGAACAATATTTACTCACAAAAAAACCAAGAGAAAAACACATCAACACATTTCCAAATGAGTAAGCAATGCAGATGTTTGTGATGGTAAGCTGTGAAATGTAAGACAATAAATACCTTTAAATGATTGACTCAAAGTCAAAATGTACCACACTGTGCCCTTATTACATGCTGTCCATAAAAAGTGTATTGAAATAACTTATGATATATTATCAGATAAGAAAAAGAAAGTGGTGCTTATTATTTATTCTGTCTTGTTATTTTGTCTTAATGAATGAAAGAAACGTCTGTGTTTTTGGAGCATTATTCTCCAGTGGTCTTCAACAATGTTGAGCACTGACAGCAGATCTTACTGAAGTTACAAAGCTAGTTTATTGAAATTACATTCATTTCTGCATATGGACCACTGTCCAAAGTGCGGCCTGGAGGCCATTTGCAGCCCTAGCGATGATTTTGTGCAGCCTTAATTAAAATTAATCTTAAAGTTTAACAAAACCCAATGCAACAGTGTAACCCTGCCCCCCAGAGGACTTTTGGATAACATCACCAAAGTGGACAGTGCCAAGAGAAACTGAGGGGCACAGCCAGGTGTGGGGTGAGCAGAGGGGGTTAAGCGGGAGTGAGGTCAGGACGACGAGGGAAAGTGGCAGCTACATTTGACATATTGACAGTGACCAGAGCGATGCTGGTAGTTTCACAACGAATCTTTCGGGGTGGAGGATTTTTCACCCCCCTGGTCACCCGAAGTTAAGTAAGGCTTTATGGAGCCCAGCAGGCCTGAGCCTTACCAGTTCTAGCCGCTGCCTCAAGGAGCTGACTCAGCGATGCCCGAAGCTGCCGCTGTCGAGGCAGTGGAGGACAGAATGGGTACAGTTTCTGAGTGGTGCAGTGATGTTAGCAGCAAAATTGCTAACATGGGACAACGTTCAAAGCAGTAATGAACTTTCTGAAAGTTTATATTTGAAAGTAGATTTATATTATCTCAAGTAAAGCATATGATCAAAGGTATAAAGCATAAAATGCTATGATCAATGCTGGCAGTTCTAACTCCTGACACGCTAAGGTGACGTGTGTCTGTACCGTTTGAACCAATAGGAAAATTCAACACTAAGGTGGTTTTAGGACCACTACTGCAGACTTAAACACATTTACATTAAAATGTAAAAACTTGCACAGTAACAAAAGATAGCACCCCTAAGGCCCAATTTATACATATATATTTGATCTGTTTTAGGGTTTGATCCCACTTCAAAATGAAAATATTCACTACAACACAAAGTATTCATTTTTAACCATGTTTTTTTGCTCCTGCTAAGATAGCTTGGGTTATTATTGGCTTCTTGTTTGTGTAATATAATCTCAAATTCGTGGCATTTTGGGTGTCATCTCCCATCTTTCACTGTCACTCTAAATGTTACCAGAAGCATGCTGTTGTGAACCAAACATCATATTAATGGTGGACTCACCGACCCTGATATTAGTCAGTAAGAAAAATGCCTTAATCTGGATCCTGGTCCTATCTTTAGTATTAGACCACAGTTCAAATTAATGCATTTACTGATTAGTCCAAATCCCCTGTGGCCCTTTTAGATTTAACCTGTGTAATGAGGTCCTGTTATGGCTTGATTACAGTCCTGGCAAAAACAAAGCAGATATCATTTAATTCTAGGACTCTGTATTTATCTAGGGTTTTTGAAATGTTCTTCATTTTTTATACAGTTTTCTATGTTGGCCTAATCTCTATAAATACTGACATGGTAGAATGTGTGCTTTGGTTTTCTGCACTCGAGGCTAGAAAGGCCAAATATATCTTTTCTGACCATGGCTGTAAGTTCTGTTTAATGGTTAAATGAGACAACAGTCTCTTGTCCATTCTGAAGCTGACAGTGACTGAATGTAAAGAATGTTCTGGGTTTTGCCGACTCTGGCACAGTTTGCTTGTGATTTAGAGGCAAACAGATCAACCATATTGCCTTTCGTTTTGGAACTGTGATTTTAGGGTGTGAGCACTGTTAATGTAAATCATCTTGTATCTATGGCAACACATCAGCGCTTCAGCAAGGCAGTTTGAACATTTACTCTGACCTCTCACAAACTGCTTCATTGCATTATGTTTGTATTTAACATGAATACATGAAGTCTGTTAATTAATTAATGGGATTAATAGTGAATAATCAATTATTGAAATAATCGTCAACTAATTTAGTAATTAAATAATTGTTAACTGCAGTATACATCAATTCTGTTAAAAATCCCCTATTAAGCACCTTTTGCTATCCCATTATTCATCGATTAATTGAGAAAATAGTTGACAGATTAATCGATTAGCAAATGAATCGTTAGTTGCAGCCGTACATAATATAGTTCCAGTTCACTGTAAACATGTCCTAATAAAGCTCCTAATTCGATGTTTTTGAGCTTTTGGTTTTCCAGCCAGATTCTGTCTGTCTGCTTCTGTCCACTGTCGGCCCAGTCGAACACCCTTACTGTGTGTTGAAGGCAGCAGCACACACCAAACATCCGAGCTGACGGAAAGAAATATCGAGATTACTAGACGTTTAGATGAAAATGAATCCATAGCAGAGACAGATTCCAAAACACATATCGAAGACCCAGCAGGATGAAAGGTTACAACAGTCCCAAACTTAGGGAACAAATATATACTGAGGAGAGTCACTGCTGTGATGAGTTTAAAGTTAAGAGTTTTAAATTGTATAGACAGTAGGCTGGTGTCGTCTACTCATTTGACAAACTAACACGTTCCTGGAGCATTCCTCTCATAATTGGAGCAACAGTTTTTTCTTCACACCTCTTCCTCCTCTTCATCAATCCATGCTGCTATTTTGGTTAAAAAAAGTCTCAGAATCTGTTCGTTTTAATTATATTTTTTCTGCAACTTTAATTATAACTAGGGGTGTAAAACCAAAAGTAAAGCTAACACAGCCAGTAACACACATAGGAAGAGAAACAGGAAGAGAAAAAATTCTGATCCAGAGATCAGCCCGGCTCCGTTTCATCATTGACTGTTACTTTCTGCTCGGTCAGGAGCAGTTTGGTAGATATCCGGTCTGTTAGCTGCTCTGCATTCACATTTCAACAACAAAGCACAGTGCATTTAATACAAATCAAAAGGTTTCTGGGCGCAGCAGCGCTGGAGCTGCTTTCAGTCTCAGTGCCTCTTTATCCAGTTAAAGCTTAGTCAGTCAGATGCCATCGTTGGCATTGTTGGGTTAGCCTTACTGGGTTTACAAACCCTTCATATCCTGTCTGCTGATCTGTCTCTCTGTTGTTCTGAGTACCCAGAATGCTGCAATACAAATGAAATTCAATCATTAGTTGTCAGCTTGGGGTGGCCAAAAGTCTTTATTTGTTCATTTTCTCAAATCAACAGGAACCACTTCCTTCATAACTCCAAAATAAGAGTCTCAAACATAGATGCAACAGAGTGTCAAACTTAAAGCACCCATTTTCATATCTGGGTCTTTAATATTAGCTTAAACTTCCTTCGCTATACAAACTCACATAGTAAAAGCAGCTGAATCCTTCATGAGTCACATGTTACTTTGTCAAGAAGTGGTATTTTACTATAACGAGATCCAGTGCCAGGAAATCTCAGCCCGATTTGTTGCATCAATGATTTTTGAGCCTAAGGAAGATGAAATGAAGGAGTTAACCACAGATTTTTAAATAAACGTGCACAGAGCCTGAAGTAGAAAACATCAGCTTGTAAGGTACATCAGAACCTCATCAGGAGGTTACACAAGAAAGCCCAGCCTTGTTGACTATCCCCCAACACTATCCAGACTCAGTTTAATTACTAACACAGGGGCCCATTTGTAAAAAGTCCAGGAACCTGAGTCCAAACATGGGGCGGACTATTTTAATCAGTACATGTTTTATATTGCTGTATTATTCAGTGAATTTCAGATCTAATTGTGACTGCCCTTTAGCAACAAAAAAAAAGACATTTTAAGTGACTCAAAACCTCTTTCCAACTAGCCATTCTGTCATGCCAATGAGCGGTCCTAAATATGTTTATTTCATAATAACCAAATGTCAAATATCTGAGATATAACGGACATTGTAATAGATAAGGATGGATTATCTATCAGTTTCACAATTATTTGTAATAAGCATGACTTTCTGAGATATTCCAGCATTTTCTTTTTACTTTTGGCAGGAGCCATAAATGAGCTGCCAGGTTTCTTTTGAACTGATGATCAGTTGTATTTTTTATCCAGCTGTTGCTGTTGACTGTTACACAGCCTCAGTGTGAGTCATGCTGTCAGTGAATGTGTGTGTCTTGGAAGGAAAAAGGTTTGCAGGTATTGTTTGGATGATGTGTTAATTTGAACCCTCATGCTGGTAAATAGATGGAGCACCTAACAGAGGTTTGGATGCTGGACATATGATAACGGCTATACTTTAGTCGGTAAAGGGCTCAGTCAGATCTCAGGTAAATTAACACTTCATCTTTCACAACTTACAACAAATTAACACTTTTTAGGCCTTTAACAGTTTTTTAATCGTCGGACTTCCGTTAGTGATGTGGTGATCCTGTCTCCCAACTTCTAGCTTGTATATTCAAGAATAACTAGGTGTAGAAATAGAGCTGCCACATCTAGTCCTGTTGCTGCCTAATTACTTTTATTCCCACAATCTTAGCTTGTGTTCCAGTGTTTTGATGATTCCTACAGTATGATCACTTAATGAGCAGTTGAAGTGAAGTGGGTGGCTGATGGCAAAAAATAAAGCTGCTGACCAAGAAAAAGCAGGCTCTCGATTAAATTCCTATAGGCGTTTTTCCACACTAGGAGTTGGGATATTTTCAGCTTTTAATTAGGAATGCCTCATTCTGACCTTTCTATTGATCTGATCGCTGCTGGTAAATACTAAGGGCTTGAACTTCAAAGATTCCAAATAAGGAGCTCTAAATAAAAAAATAAAAATTGTACATGCCCTAACTGGGCGTGTTGCAGATGATTGTGTACACAGTGGATAAAAGGTGAAACAGCAGTTTAAATAAGAATTTTTCGTGTGCTACTGACTGTTATCGTGGAGAGTTTGGGAGAGCAGAGTGGCCTTCTAAGCAAGATGAAGTTCGAAACCATGGAGTTGGAGGTAAAAATAATAATAAGAAGAAAAAAATCGTATACTGCACTTTTCAAAAACAAAATTTGAAAATAAAAGCTCAAGTTGAAAGATTCAATTAAATTAAATTATTAAATTAAACCTGGAGAGATGCTGTCAGCTTTTATTCTGTGACAAGCACATTGTTGTAATAGAGGGATATAAATTGCTTGACCCAAGGCAAACCAAGCCCGTAATAACACATTTATTTACTTCAACATAAATGTGCTTCGTACGGAACCTGTGAAGTTCTTTGGTCCGCTTGTTTGGTCCGGACCAAATGTGGACTTTATTTTGTTCTTCTGGTGTGGTTTCACATTGCACTTCTTGCAAGTGAACTATTACTTGTGAACAAAGCCACGTGTGGGTTCCAAAAATTATCAACAGAACGTAGCAAAATCTGTGTTGAATGAGCTGCTCTTCACCCTCACAATAATATTTCAGCTGTAATAACGGCACAAATATGCAGAACACAGTTGCTGCATGCAGCACGTCTACAGCTGTTTTCCTAAATTTCCTGGGCTGTGCTCTGTCCTGCCCTAGTCATGTCTGTCCAATAGGAGCCAT
Source organism: Crenichthys baileyi (assembly GCA_036173005.1). Lineage (NCBI taxonomy): Eukaryota > Metazoa > Chordata > Actinopteri > Cyprinodontiformes > Goodeidae > Crenichthys > Crenichthys baileyi. Next base: position 6,550 of record JAHHUM010002915.1, read on the forward strand.
GATCATCACCCACGTGACTTTGTTTACAAGGTGTAGTTCACTTGCAAAAAGTAAAATGTAAAAGCAAACTATTATTATTGCTTATCCTTAGTCTTTATACATTTACTTCCATTTGTTTGTCACTGTGCTGCTAAAACACATTCCACACATCAACAGAGGGACAAATATAGGATTATTCTATGATAAAAAAGGGGTTTTTAGTGCAAGCATAGATGTAGTTCATACGAAACGATTTTACAGTGTAAACAAGATCTGGTTCATTCAAAACATTTTCTATTCTCTAGACAAGAATCAGGTCCATGCAAATGTATTTAGAGGCAGTCCTGTCCAATTTATGTTTCTGGTCATTTTTCTTTGGTGAATCAGTCAGCAGGGTAGGTTCTGATTTGTTCTGATTATTTTCTGCTCTAGTGTCAGATTCAGTCTGAATCCACCGTTTGTTTACTTTTACTACTATTAGCAACGTATGACTTTACAGGAGACTAATGGAGGGGGCACACTGATCATTTCGCCACCACTATTTAGCAGCTGATAGAGCTGTCTCTGCTGAGAGATATTATTCTGTGTTAATCCGTACCCGCAGTAGAAGTAGTTATAATTAGTATAGTGGTTAAATTGCCAAAATAGCTGCCCTCCACCTCAAATGTTAAAGATATCATTTGAAAACAGTATTGAAACTTTGTACAGCAGTTCATGTAGACTAGTGTAATTGCAGTCACTTTTATCCCTGCTATTGCCATCAACTCACCACAGACAGGATTTGCCATAAGTTTGTCGCTTTGCCTTTTAAAGTGAGTAACTGTCAAATTCTGCAAGTTGAAGTTGATCTCCAGTAGTCAGATTTCCTGTCTGACATCGGAATGTTCGTGAGTGAAATCTGTTCATGTGTGGTGTGTTTAAACAGACCACGTCTGATTTCAAGCGTAGGCTTGGGCTGACTGATGATGATGATGTTGCTTTCTTCACATGCAAAAACAAAAGTAGGTTAACACTTCCAGGTCAGACCACTCGAACTGAAAAAAGACAGCTAAAATTCCAACTGAAGCCATTTTTCTGTGCGCCACATCACCTGCTGTATGTAATGAGTCCTTTTCATGGTTGTTGGTTTAACTTTAGAGTTAAAACAACTGAGCTGAATGCTGATATTACTGGTATTTTATTACTGTTAAACCTATTTCACAAACTGCTTGCATTCTTCTGAAATGGCTCATATTTTCTGGTAGGAATAAAAATCCAAAGTATAGCTTAATTACCTCTCTTTAAATGCACTGTTATGTAAATGCTGATTATTTTAAAATGCAGTTTACCACTGATGTTCTGGATGGTGCTGTCTTTTCCTGTCAGTGACAGCTATTTTGTCCCTACACAGTTTCTGTAGGACAGCTTGAAGACTAGTTTAACAGTTAAAACAGCTGTTATCATGTAATGAGAACACATTACCTGAAACATGCCGAGCTGTTTCATTTATCAATAAAGATTTATCTTGACACATACAGCTACAGGCTTCAATAAACGCTTGTCTTGCTCCTTCTAACTATGTTTTCATACAGTACAGTTTGCTTTAGTACTAGGCCCAGATTAGCATGATTACTCTCCGTTGTGATATGACTTGTTGATAATGAAAGGAGAACGTAAAGCAACCAAATCTGAATGCATCTCATCTCTCTTACTGACTGTGAATCAGACATAACTTAAAAGAAAACTTGAAGCCTACTGCATTCTGAGCCAGAAACAGAAAAATGTTAGTACTGTAAATTCCGGACTATAAGCGCTACTTTTTTTCCCACACTTTGAACACTGTGGCCTTTATAACGGTGCGGCTAAAGCATGTTTTTTTTCATGCCGCCAAAAACATTTTGCCTGGTAACAGTAGACCAATCAAATTGATGAGTAGTTCAAAGAGGTCCAACGAACTTGGGCGATAAATCAAGAGAACTTTCACAATTCAATTACCGGTATTGTAAATCAGACATTTATATTCACCCTCATCAACCTGGAAAATCACCAACTGTTTTCTAAAGGCTGGACTGCTGCGTGATTAAGGGGACCAGGTGCGCTCAAGTGAGAGCAACAACGAAGAGGCTGAAGTGATTGACAAGATCCTAAAGCTGTTCAATGCGGACACTGAAGAACAGGACTTTGATGGTTTCAGTGCGCAGGATGAAGATGAAGAAGGTGATCAATGACTTTTGACCTGGTAGGCTGCAGTGTAAATCAGTTAGGAGATATTGGAATGTTGTTCATGCACTGTTCAGTAAAAAAGCATAAGCAACGTAATTTGTGTGTTACTGATAACGTACGTATATTTAAAGGTAGCCGTGTTACAGGCACTGTTCGAAAAAAAGCATTTGCAATATGCATTTGTATATATTGCCATACGGATTAAATTAAAAGTTAAAAATCCTCACGTGTAATATCTTTCTGTGTAAATATCTCATATTACAACGTGGGACACCCGCAGCTTAAAATCCGGTGCGGCCTTTACAAGTACAAAATTGGTTTTCTTTCTAAAATTAGAGCATGCAGCTTTTAATCAGGTGCGCTCTGTAGTCCGGAATTTACGGTAATTTTTTTTTTTATACTATGGTATGTTTTCTCAGGCATTCTTGTCAATACACAGGGTTTACAGGTTGGAAAACCGATGTGTTGCTCAGACCTTAGTGGCTTAACAGCTGTCAAAGTGAGAGGAGCAGAGAAGGAAAGATCGGGTGAACATACAGAAGGGAGATTTATGTACCCAAGCATTGGGCTGTTGGTTGTGAGCTTCTGTTGTCCACAGATACTCGTCATGATGTCATCAGCTGAGTTGTTGCTGTGTTGCAAACACAACACCCTGGTGTATTCATAGAGGATCTCTGGAGATGTCCTCCATGCATATCTGCTATTTTACCTGTCCAAGTGTTATTTATTTTATAATCCATTTATCTGTTTCTGTTTTCATCTTGGCCCATAACTGTTTATATCTCCATTGCATAACTGTAATATAATTATGGAGGAAATATCCATATCATAATTGTTGTTGTGTTTTACCTCTATTAACTATTCAGTTTCATTCACTCATTGAGTTCAAAACAAAATAAAATAAAAAGTAGATACAATAATTAGCAAACAGTTTGGAAGCTTTTTTGATAACTAACGCTACTTTCCTGAAAAAGAAAAATTCTCACCATCGGGCTGCATGTTGCATTTAGCACCTCCAAGGGGTACAGAAAATAAGTGAGATAAGTGGAAAGGCCTCTTGCTATTCCTAAAGTAGTGTCACTGTTGCTCAGAGCAGACAGCATACTTCATCCAACCATTAGATGCCGATCAGTCTGATATTTGGGCCAAGGAGCAGTGACTTGCAGTTAACCGGCATCCCTGAAGCTCCAAACAGGCTCCACTTTGGTCCAATGAACGTGTCTGCTGGGTCTGCAGAACTGCTTACATTTAAACACCTTCATTAAACTGTTTCTGCTTTGTTTTTTGGTTTATTTCAAATAATGATGACGGGGTAACAATAGAGCCCTTTAAATCTCCTCATCTAGTGTTCTGTGAAACTAGAGATCAGTGTTGCCATCTCTGACAACACGTTGGACCACACAGTCCAATTCAAGACTGAATTCATCTTTGTCAAACAAAACCTCAATCCAATGTCCATCATTACCCAGGTTTTCCATATCTGACTATAGGAACAATTACAATTGGCAGGTAAAATATGAGCCATTCAGATCCATTGTTTAATTAGTCCATTGGACTGATTGGAGTTTTTCCAGACATCAGTCTGTGTCTAAAGGGCTCACATATTTTCATTTTGTTATCAGATAGAGGCAATAAATGCTACATTGGTACACCAATCCAAGGAATTTACCTCTATAACCTAATCTAGCTGGGTCCTCTAAAATAACAATGGGCATTTTAGGAATAGATGCCATCTTGATGAAACTGTAGGCTTCTAAAATTCAATCATAGCACTATAAGATATGAAAGTTAGCCATGGCTTGTATCTGTAATTGACTTAGAAACATTACAGTTACTGTTTATGGTTTTGTCAGCTTCACTCTGAACAGCTTGGATGATCTTTCCCATTTCAGATGTCAGAGTTAGACATACTGATAAACTCAGAGAAGGTATGCAATGAAGACACAAGCGAGTCAAAGTTATCTTTGGCTGTCCAGGGAGAGACAGTCCATTCTCTCAGAGGAGCTGCCTTTTTATTAAAGAAAGAAAAAACACTCATGTTACAGTATCGTGGGTGTGGCTACACACAGTTTCCCAAATACATGTCCTACTGAATAAAACTGGTTCTGGCCAGATACTGATACAGCACACACGTCCACATCTGGCATTCAAGGACACGTAGATTGGCTGGGGTGCGAACAGCCTGCTTCACAAACTCCTCCGCACACACAAGTTCCTGCTCAGTCTGCATAGCAACCACCCAAATGCATCTCTAAGGCAAGATGACAATTCTTTTAATAGTTCATAAAAGTACTTCGAAAATAAATGTAAAAAGTATTCAATCTATCAACTTCTATCAAAGTTCACCCAACTAAATAAATAAAAATCTATTTTAATGGTAAATCATAAGAATAAAGAACCTTTTTAAACTAAGCAATGATAATTCATACACAAATCTTCCAACACAGACTCCTAGCCTAACATCGTCTTTTTTCATTAATCAGCTGCATCCAAATCTAAACTAATTTGACTAGAGGACATATGTCCATTGTCCTTCTTGGAAAAAAACTAATTCTGCACTGGGTTTTTTTTTAAACTCAAACCCGACACATTTCCCTGACTCTAAGTCTTCCAAAATGTGATAAACTTTTACATCCGTCTTTGCTCTTCTCAAAGCTTCTTTGAGTTCATTATGGTAACCACATTCTATCAACCAGTGCTTTGGGAAAGATTATATTAGGCACTCTAGAAAATGACAAATTTTAATTACGCTACTTCGTCCGTGTTTGTGTGGTGTTCCATTTATCGTGTGATTGAGCCTCCAACTTTGATCCAAAATACCCAAATCTGAAGGTTACTCTGCTATTCAGCATCAGGCTTGTGGTTTTTCACAAGCCTGTTTTATTTTTCTGCCTTGTCACATTGTTGCTATGACAATTCAATTAACCTACAGTTCCTTGCGAAAGTATTCGGCCCCCTTTACTTTCAGTGCAGCAAACTCACTCAAGAAGTTCAGTGAGGATCTCTGAATGATCCAATGTTGTCCCAAATGACTGATGATGATAAATAGAATCCACCTGTGTGTAATCAAGTCTCCGTATAAATGCACCTGCTCTGTGATAGTCTCAGGGTTCTGTTCAAAGCGCAGAGAGCATCATGAAGACCAAGGAACACACCAGGCAGGTCCAAGATACTGTTGTGGAGAAGTTTAAAGCCGGATTTGGATACAAAAAGATTTCCCAAGCCTTAATCATCCCAAGGAGCACTGTGCAATCAATCATATTGAAATGGAAGGAGTATCAGACCACTGCAGATCTACCAAGACCCGGCCGTCCCTCTAAACTCTCATCTCGAACAAGAAGAAGACTGATCAGAGATGCAGCCAAGAGGCCCATGATCACTCTGGATGAACTGCAGAGATCTACAGCTGAGGTGGGAGAGTCTGTCCATAGGACAACAATCAGTCGTACACTGCACAAATCTGGCCTTTATGGAAGAGTGGCAAGAAGAAAGCCATTTCTCAAAGATATCCATAAAAAGTCTTGTTTAAAGTTTGCCATAAGGCACCTGGGAGACACACCAAACATGTGGAAGAAGGTGCACTGGTCAGATGAAACCAAAATCGAACTGTTTGGCCACAATGCAAAACGATATGTTTGGCGTAAAAGCAACACAGCTCATCACCCTGAACACACCACCCCCACTGTCAAACATGGTGGTGGCAGCATCATGGTTTGGGCCTGCTTTTCGTCAGGAGGGACAGGGAAGATGGTCAAAATTGATGGGAAGATGGATGGGGCCAAATACAGGACCATTCTGGAAGACAACCTGTTGGAGTCTGCAAGAGACCTGAGACTGGGACAGAGATTTATCTTCCAACAAGACAATGATCCAAAACATAAAGCCAAATCTACAATGGAATGGTTCACAAATAAACGTATCCAGGTGTTGGAATGGCCAAGTCAAAGTCCAGACCTGAATCCAATCGAGAATCTGTGGAAAGAACTGTAGACTGCTGTTCACGAACGCTCTCCATCCAACCTCACTGAGCTCGAGCTGTTTTGCAAGGAAGAATGAGCAAGAATTTCAGTCTCTCGATGTGCAAAACTGATAGAGACATACCCCAAGCGACTTGCAGCTGTAATTGCAGCAAAGGGTGGCGCTAGAAAGTATTAACGCAAAATTTCATTCCACTTCACAATTGTGTCTCACTTGTTGATTCTTCACAAAAAAATAGAATGTTATATCTTTATGTTTGAAGCCTTAAATGTGGCAGATGCTGTTTATGGATAATGCTAATGAAGTCTGCCTCCAGATTGTGTTTGCAGTCAGATTTACGCAGTATGTTTGAAGAAAAGTCTGTACTGTAATTTGACAGTGTTATCCTGATCTGCTTAGAGATACCGGTCTCCAAAGTACACAGATTTCTTTATGTTTCTAAAGTTGCCTGTTCTGGCAGTTCTTAGTGGTACTTTCAAATGTAGCATTTCTGAAATCTAAGGTATTCCATTTTCTTGCAGGTTTTCATTGTAGCAGGTTTGTTTTGATATCTTTCTTTCTTTCTTTCTTTCTTTCTTTCTTTCTTTCTTTCTTTCTTTCTTTCTTTCTTTCTTTCTTTCTTTCTTTCTTTCTTTCTTTCTTCTTTCAGTCTTTCTTTCTTTCAGTCTTTCTTTCTTTCAGTCTTTCTTTCAGTCTTTCTTTCCCAAGCTGGCTGGCTTTCTCTCCAGTCTCATTTTACAGCCTGCCCCAGTGATGCAGTACTGTCAGCTTCCTACATGCAGACTCTCCACACCCATTAATCATTCATTGCACCGGGCCGTAAGATATCGGATCATAGCCTGATCTGTACTGTTTTAAATAAAACTCAAGTTTTAAGCTTGACATCCTAACACCCATAGTAAAGGGGTTTCTGCTGGCATGCCAAAGCTCAAAGACACAGACAAAAATTAATTCCTTAGACCACTAATTACGAACGTTTCCTGCTGAAGGTACAACACAGGGTAAAGTTTCAAGGCACACATCTGTTAAAATTGGCACCTACAGCGTGTTGTAACTGGTTTAACATTTTTACTGATGTTGGTGAAAGAAAAAGCTATTTTATTTCTAAATGTATATGTCTTTGCAAGGTGGAGGAAAACATTCTTTAATGATTAACAGCAATATGTCTAATATTTACCGCTACCTTTACAGCCTTACCTGTGTGATGAGTCTATTTGTGAAGATAATTTACTAGAGGCGACTCAGAAGGCAGCCCCAGAAACATAAAGAAATCTGTAAAAGTTTCTCACATTTTGAAAGACTACAAAAAGTCAGATAAATCAGAGTCTAAGGAATTCCAAATGAATCATACCCCTTTAACTTTTTCACATTTCTTGACATTACAACTACAAACCTTGATGTATTTGATATACCACATAGTAGTCCAAAAATGGGTACTTTGTAGAATCACTATTTTCTTCAAGGGTGTTGAGGAATCTCTCAACTAACTTTGAACATACATTTTTGCCCATTCTTCTTCTTTGCAGACCAGCTCAGTAGGGCTAGTAGGGCTGAGCCCTCCCTATTGTTTAAAATAAAAATGTTAAAATACTTAATAAAAACAAAAATGAAAAATATTGTATAACATTTTTTGAAATTGACAACAAAACTGATGCTAAATAGTCTGGGGAAAATCCCAGTCTTTCCAAAGGGCTAACATCTCACAGCCCCGACCTTTTTATGTCTTTCGTGGTTCAGAATGATTGACAGATGTTTTGTCACGCCCCCTCAGTCTTCAGTTTGCGGCTCATTGGGGCTAATGTTGTTCAGCCCAGGGTCAGCCCAAAGCCACAGGCTTTAGCCAATAAGGTTGGACATACAATCACGTGCCTCGAGCGCGAGTGTACGTTGGTGTGGTTTGGTGGAGACTGAGTGGGTATGATGGCGAGCAAGATTAACGTAAATGAGGTGGATTATTTAATTTCTCACCCGTTTTCCTTAATGTCTTTTGAGGAAAAAGTGGAAGTGAAGAGGTTGGGGGCGGATAGACCAAAGGATATTCAAATCCTGCAAAAAGAAAAGTGGCAAAACCGGGGTTTTTCTGTTACCTGGTTTCAGCGAAAAGACTGGCTAACGGCAAGTCTAACTAAAAATTCTCTTTTCTGCTTTCCGTGCTTGCTGTTTGGAGGAGACACAGCTTGGACCTAACAAGGAATTGTTGATCTAAAACATTTATCGGACAAAATAAAAAAACACGATTCCAGCACAAGTCACATTAGGAACAGTGTAAAATGGTCCATGTTGGACAGGGTTAATATCGCCTGTCAGCTGGATGAGGGCCACAGCATCGCTGTACAGAGGCACAATAACATGGTGAAAAAAAACAGACATGCGTTATCAAGGATTTTGGATTGCATTAAATTTTGCGGGGCACATAAGCTACCATTACGTGGGTCTGATGAATCTTCCTCGTCACTGAATCGGGGTGTTTTTCTGGATCTGGTTAACCACTTTTCCTTTTTAGACAATCAGTTGGCAGATCACCTGTCAAATACACAGGTGGCCAAATACACCTCTAAAACCAGACAAAATGAGTGGCTTGATTGCATTTTAGAGGTTTATCAACAAAAAATTAGGGATGAAATATTAGAAGCGCCATTTGTTGCGGTGCAAGCAGACGAAACCACAGGTGTGGCTTGTGTGAGCCAGTGTGTGATTGTGCTCAGGTACATCACTGAATGCACAGCAGTGGAGAGATTCCTGGGCTTTTTCCTGCTAGAGGACAGCTCTGCAGAGGGATTTGAAAAGCTTCTGAGAGACAAGCTCCAGCCGTTTAAACTGGAAAATAAACTACTTGCCCAGACTTATGATGGAGCTGCGGTGATGAGCGGCGCATCCTCCGGTTTGCAGGCTAGGCTGCGGGAAGCATTTCCTCATGCGCACTTTGTGCACTGTTATGCCCATCAATTAAACCTGATCATTCAACGGGGATGCTCATCGCTTACACCTGTCAGAATATTTTTTGCAAATCTTTTAGCTTTTGGGAACGTTTCTTTCCAAGTCCCCTAAAAGAACTGCTGTCCTCGATGAAGTGTGCAGCAGGAGAATTCCAGCATCGGGCCAAACACGGTGGAACTTCAAGAGCCGCACGGTGGACACTGTGTTTGAACAGGAAGAAAACCTGAAGGCATGCTTTGAAAAGATCAACAAAGATCAGTCTTGGGACAGCCTGTCAATCCAACAAGCTCATGGTTCGTACACACTGCTCCAGAACAAAACTTTTATTTTCCTTTTGTAATTTTTTTTTTTGTGCCTTTACGCATGTGGACATTCTCTATAACATCCTCCAAAAACGTGCCACAGATCCTACAAAAACAAAACATGCTATGGAGAATTTTACCAGATCCATAAATGATCTGAATGAGTTGCTGACGACAGAACAACCAAAATCAGATGCAGGCTCTCCGACACCACGTCGGATGCAGAGTTCAGATTGTGCCTCCATGGCAGCTCAGTGCTGCTAAATAATGATTGAGCAGTCAAAGGCTCGCTTTGAGAAGGCCCGACATTTAAATTCATTTGAACTGATTAACCCAGATCTGTTCTCGGATTTTAAAACCAGTTTTCCACTGAAGCAATTGGACGCCGCATGTGGACATTTCCCAATGATCTGCAAAGAAAAACTGAAAGGTGAACTGATGGTGATGTACAGCAGTGAGTTTGAAGGGTTAACTTCTGCCCTATCACTGTTGAGGATGCTGACAGGGAACGGTCTTCAGAGCACTTTTTCGGAGACATTAAAGTTAACTCAAATAGCCATCACAACCCCGAAGACATCTGCAGAGTCAGAAAGGTGTTTCAGTACACTGAAGAGGGTCAAGTCGTTTCTTCGCAGTAACATGGGACAGGAAAGGCTGAACGCGCTGGCCGCACTGTCTATTGAACAGGAGTTCGTCCAGAGATCACCTGACTTCAATGAGGTGGTTATTCACCTTTTTGCATCCCAGAAAAGTCGCCGGAGTGAGTTTCTCTTTAAATAAGGTAGGCCTCATTTAAAAAAAATATTGAATATCTTGTTTGATTTTATTTTAACCGTGTGATTGTGTAAAGGAGTGTGGTGCAGTGTTATGCAAAGCTGTTTAACTGGGACAAAATCTGAAATAATTACTTATGAAAACCTTGATGCAAAGGAATTAAGTTGGACAATTGACAGAGCCTGCTTGGTTGTTTATTTTACGGTTGTCTTTGAGCTGAAAAAGGACATGTCATTTATAGCAGGTTTTCTTTATTTCAAATTGGATGCTTCTGTTGTTGGAATCCAATCTGCAGCATTTTATATCTGTTAGCCCACCCTACAGATATCACCACTAGCCGCCACTGGTGCTGTCCCAGAAATCATCTTCCAACGGTAAGCTCCACCCCTGTGCATATTTCTCTAAACGTTTCCTTCCTGAAACCTACATAATAAGGGAAGTTCTTACCTCATCTTCTGTGATCCAACCTGATATCCTCCTGCCTGTCCACCCTCCAACTCCACATACCTCTGATAAGAACAGAGAGAGGGATCCTCAATAACTGCGCCACAGCCTCCCCTGTCCACTTCAGTCTTCATGACATGACTTACCTTCCCTCCAGCAAACATCAACCAAACATAACAGTAAGACGCGTTCTCCATCTGTCCATAATTATAACTCTCCTATTAGTCCTACCCTCATATCTCTCTCCCTTACTGAGCTGCCCTGCAAGATCCCGGACTCCGCGACGGCCTTGCCTTGTGCTCCAGTTCCTCAACAAACCTGTTAAACCTAAATTCTGCCTTTGTAATTGTCAGCTCTAGAGTCTCCTGGTTCCATGATTTAGTTACTGAAATATATCTAAAGAAACATCCGATTCTTTCCTGCTGTCTGTTATGTCACCCATTGTATCGGCAGTCAGTTTACATGCAGGGCTTCCCCTTTTATGTCATAAGAGAGCGCAAAGGAGTAGTCTGGAAGTACCTTTTTAGTGAAATTTATGACTATACTGTATATCCTAACAACTGTTCACTTCAGTGGCCTGGACTTACTTTAAAAAAATATTTTATTAATGTTTCCTTTCTATAAATGTAATCGGATTTATCATAAAAAAATTTATGTCACAGCCACTTTAATGCTCTCCTTGGCTGGCATGTCAGTTTAGTTGGAAGACCATGCCTTGGTAGGTATGCAGTTGTTGCTCTGGATTTTATTTAGGTGTATCAGTGAAAATAGTACTAAAATATTTATGAATTGTTTAGGCGCCTCGCAGTCTTATCCTTTCACCTCACAATTAAGCCCCACTTTCTGTTGGTCTGTCACATACAATTCCAATAAATTACATTGAGGTTTGTGGTTGCAACTTGTCATAATGTGAACAAAAATCAAGCATTATTGTCAAAGTTTGTTGTTGGATCGGACCAGAATGCAGGCAGATGCTTGGGAGCCAAATGGTAAGATGGAAAAATCTTCTTTCAATGAAGTTTGGCACAAGGATTTACAGATGAAACCAGGAGATATAGGGAAACAACAGGAAGGCATCAGGTGGTAGGCAGGGACAAGACAGGAACTAAACAGGACGGACCGACGGGGAACCAGGGGAACCGGAGAGTAATTATACAGATGGAAGTGTAAGGTGGACCAATGGGAAAGGGGGTAGGTAATCAGGTGAGTACTAACAGGTGAGATGACCAGGTGTAGGGAACTGAGGGAATTAGGATACTATAGAAACTGGAGGCTGGGTAACACAGAGACATGAGGAGAAACATAACTGACAAACTCAGGGAAAAAAAATCTAGGGGAGACTATAATAAATACATCACTAACTTGGAGGAGTAGAGACATGAGAAACTAAGACAAATAATAACCCTAAACATAAACAAGACATAAGAAACAAATCTGGAAGGTAACAAAAAACCCTAAATGGCAGATCCTGACAATTATTAATACTTGTACAAAGCAATACAACATAATTTTACTAGGGAAGTGATGAAGATCATCTCTACTGTGCTTCGTCTTTGCAGTAAGCTTCACTGACTTGGCATCAGAGAACTGTTTGTTCCATATACTCCCAGTTTTAGTCCGTGAGGCAGACACCATGTCTACTTTTAAGACCAGGCTTAAAACATTCATTTTGTGATAATGCTATAGTTAGAGTGGCTTAGGTTATCCTGAGCGATCTCTAGTTATGCTGCTGTAGGTTTCAGCTGATGGAGGACATGATGACCACTTTCCCTCACTCTGCTATATTCTCCTACTACTCTCCAATTTTGCATTACTTGTCGTTATTTCAGTTTTTAACTTTATGTTCTCTCTCTGTGTTTATCTGTGACACCTTCCTGGAGGGGGGCATTGGCTAAGCTACTGTTGCCAACAACTTCAAAGCAGCTACACTTGGTTCTGTCTGTGTTTAAACCTGTCTCTCTCCTAGACATAGCTACTGGCTGAGCTTCTGTTGTGACTAACCATATGTCCTCTCTTTCATACTCTAGATTTGAAAACTGTGTTCAGAGCTTATCTGCCTAGCTGTCTTTCAATCCTAGATGAAGCCACTAAAGAAGCTACTACTGCCATTAACGTCCTACTTTTCTTTAACATAGAAAGTACTTCTGGATCAGTGGTTCTGTGTTATTTTGTTTGCTATGTCTTCTTTAACCCTGAGTTGGTCATGAGAGATGGCTGCTCACACTTAACCTGGTTCTGGTTCTGCTGGAGGTTTGTCCCTGTTAAAGGCAAGTTTTCCTTCCCACTGTTGCCACATGTATGCTTAACCATGAGAGATTGCTGCAAAGTCATTGACACAATGCAAGCAACTGTCCACTGTCTCTACATGCTCATCCAGGAGGAGTGAATACTGTAAGTCACTGACTCAGTGTAGTCTGCTGGATTTTCTTAGATAGAAATACCTTTCAACCAATTTGAATAATAACTGCACTGTTTGATAACTAGGATTAATTGGGATATATGTATCCGACTTGGAATCTTTCTATGATTGGATTGAATTTACTTTTTTATTTTTTGAAAAGTGCCTTGAGGCTACATGTTTTGTGAATTAGCGCTAGCTATATAAATAAACTGAATTGATTTGAAAGTTGAATTGGAAAATTGAATTAATCCCTGCTGATATGGGACGCATGGTAAAGAAAGCCTGAAAATGTTAATGTGATATGCAAAAAACCTAAGCTGAAATTTTGATCACATTATGTTTCCATGTCAGGCTAAAAACTGTGGTTTTATTTAAGACATCTCTAAAGATTTTAATTTACTGGGTTTAGAAGTTGAGAGATGGGTTAGGTCTAACTTTTAGACTTATTCAATTCAATTCAGTTTATTTATATAGCGCCAATTCACAACACATGTCATCTCAAGGCACTTCACAAAGTCAGGTACATATATTCCAATTAATCCTAACCATTGAACAGTTCAGTCAGATTCAGTTATTTATTCAAATTGGATAAAAAGGTTTTCCATCTAAGGAAACCCAGCAGATTGCATCGAGTCATTGACCTATAGCAGTCACTCCTTCTGGATGAGCATGTAGTGACACTTACGTGTTACATTTACCTCAGATGTACTGGAATTTTGTATAATCTTAAGTGTCCTTGAAAGACAGCGCCATAAAAGTTGCTTTACTTCAACCCATTTGGTACATTTTCTCATGGTGGTATCCATGAAGCTTATTTACCCACCAAAGGATCTTGCTGACTGATCAGCATGGCGGCCTCTATGGATGATTTCAAGGTGTCGGGTAACAACCTAACTTGAGTTCTGCTGACATGAGCTGTTCTTAATCCTCCTTTCAGAAGGTCATAGCAATGTTGTCCAGCCAGGAGTTTTGAACAGACATGACTGATCGTGGTCTCAGTAAAGTGCTATGGCAATTCACAGAAACAGTTGAATACTATTAAGAAGTCTATGGAGACTTGATATATATCTAGTTTAGCATGTGGATAATGTAGAGAGGTTGCAGATGTGAGCAGAAATATGAGAGGTTTTTGAATAAAATGGAATAGGAAGTGTGTATCCTCTAGACGCAGGATAACATTTTCATATTTAAATGAAGACATAGTAGGTTAGATGGCTGGTATTATATATCGACCACTTTCTTACTCTGTACAACGGACAACAGTGTTATGCAGAGAAAATCAGCTTTTCTTTCCTGCATCTGCTATGAGTCCGGCTTTGTAATCTGACCTGAGGAGTTGCATGTTTAGTCAATTCTGCAATAAGGTTTTGCACCTTTCCTTAGACCTCATTTCTTTGTCTTTCTACAAGGGTTAAGCAAATTTTAAAAAGATATCTGTTTAAAATATTTATTTTTAAATAATAATTCTGCTGAATGAAACCAATGGATGTGTCATATTGTTGAAAACCTTAAAAGTTGTTTTTACTCTGCAAGCAGACAGAATTTTCTCCTACACACTTATTTTTTTTCTACTGAATATAAACTGTCAACTGAGAGTCTTTTGATCCAAGTCACGTCCAAAGATTCCAGTTTCCATGAAACCTTAAAGTCTAACAGAGTGGGAGGTCTCAGTAGTTTTTTTTTAAAGAATATAGTCTAAACATTTTAGTATACATGTTTATTGGATGTATTCACATCATTATTTAATAGTCATTTAAAACAGTGGCCCTGTTTAATGATGTACCAATTATTGTGCCAATTATTTGCTCAATTAAAAAAAAGATGATATGAAACCTTTAGAAAAATTATGTAAATATTGCAATTGGAGAACAGTGAATTGCCTTTAAACACAAGATTTTCACAGATTTTTTCCATAAAAAACATACAAAGTATTAGAATTTATAATATTATTTATAAAATACCTAAGTAATTTTCTCCCCATTACCAAATCTTGCACCATCTGTAATGTTTTTTACAGAGCATGTGTCAGTCCAGATCCACCAAGGTCTTCCCCTTCTCTTTCTGCCATCTTGTGTTGACTTTTCAAAGCACCACCGCCCACAATGTGCATGAGTCAGGAAACTTTACAAAAGAAGAGCATACTTGCGGAATATGCTAAAATTATAGTACTTAGTTTTAGGATTAAATGGACTGAATTCATATTGGGTTTTTGCATTCATACCGACCACTGAAAGCACTTTACACTAGAGCCACATTCACCCAGTCCTACACACAAACTCACACATTCGTGCACCAATATGCAGATCGCTTGGCAACTTGGGGTTAAATGGCTTGCCCAGGGGCACACCAACATGTGGGAGGGAAAAGCTGGAATCTAACCCAAAGCTTTCCGATTGCTAGAAGAATCCTCTTCTCACTGAGATACAGGCTCTCTGATGGCTTTTTTTTGATTGTATGGAGCCAAAATTGAAATTGGACAATTGTCTTCGTAGTTGCACAGCATTACCTTGTCATCCCAGTGAGTGGTGTGTCTAGTTATATATGTGTTCTCTTGTCACTCATACTTATTACAGCTAGGATTGATTTAGGCACTTCACTACTGAAAACTAATTTATCAGGTTCCTTCAATTCTGTATTCACCTTTTTATATGGAAAAATGTTAAGAATGTGACGTGTGTGTTTAAATGGCTTAGTTAGTATTCTTCAGCAGATTGACGGGTTATGGTTTTAAATATGCTAAAAGCAACTGTGAGTGTTTTCACTCTTACTGTGTTTTTAAAGGCAAAACATGGTGCAAACATCAGATTTCTGACTAAATATCTGGCTTCATTTGAAAAAAAGCAACGTTTGCTGAGTCAGGCACTCCACTGGGAGCATCTGCTAGATGCTGCAAATGTAAATGTCAGTGTATACACCATGGTTCTAAAATATGGTGCTCTGCTGTCACACTTGGGCTTGTATAAGGAACACAGTATGATCTGGTAATCAGCAGAAACTAAGAGCCAGCTGCTGGCTGAAACTAACTAATTTTCTCACAAATGTATTAATATATGGTCAAACAAGTATATTTGAAGTTTTCCAGCTATAATGTTGCAGTTACTGTGAATACTGCTTCTTCTGTGTAGCAGCAGATCTTTATCAAAAGATTCCTATTTTACTAAGTAGGTCACATCAAGGTTCTAATTATACATTAATTTAATTTGAATGAACACACATGGCAAATTGCCCCAGACAACACAGGAACTTCTAAATATGCATCAAGAAAGCCAGCAAGGACTCATAACCTCCACCTCATGTAAGAGAGACTCTTTCAATCATCCATTCAACTAAAATAAAAACTCATCTGCAGTCACTGAATTATCTATGCTCCTTTGTTGGGATTCCTTAACTCGAGTATGTGCTCATCCACCATCTGACCCTAATTCCAGCTGATCAACAGGAGGTAAGAGGCTCAAAAACACTTTGCTGTCCTGAAGTGACGCTTCACAGCAAAATTAAGATATTAGGTATTTAATTGAAGTGCAAAAGATGGCACACTTCTGTTTAGTCCTTATGAAATTGAAAATATGTCTTTAAAGGTCACTCCTGAAAGAAAGAAAATAGTATATTTTATTAAAATTTGTTTAATATCCTTATCTAAACCATGTTTCTTTGATAACTGATCTGCTAAATATTGTTACATGGTTTACTGCGTTCTTATTGAAAAGGTTTTATTTTGTGTGGAGGGATGAGGGTTTAATATAATTTTCTTATATTGAGGATATAAACTAAATAACCCTATAAATGTTGAACAGATCCATGTGAAAGTCTAGTTAAATCATATACTGGTTTATAACTTCTGTTTCCAAGTGTGTTTTTACAATTAGAATCATTTTACTAAATATACAACTGTATTGCATTACTTCTATCAGAAGCATTTTTAGTTAAAGCATCATTCTCTGAGGACATAATCGTGTTTTCCAAAAAGGCTAGCAGATAGACGTACCATGCAGAATCTAATATTAGGCACAAACTGGAGTAACAGGTTAGAGAAGGATCATATGAGCAACAGCAAGGCAGACTGTAGAGTCTGCTGAGGATTTCAAACATCTCTACACATTCCTTTAAACAGATATTTACAGATATTTACACAGAACTGGCTTATCAAAAGGAAGTGTGACACTGAGGACATAGAAAACCTCATCTGTGATAAACCCACCTGTTTTCAGACGGATTCAGTGTGAAAGAAAAATATCCAGTAGAATGCTAAAAATGCTTCAGGAACATCGGAGAATTTAGCTTTTCACAATAAACATAGACTTACAGCTGCAGCAGCATCTCATCCTTGACAGGTTTAAAGATCAGGCTGGCTGATTGAATATCATGCCACGATTATTCATAGAAACATAATAAATTAGATTCATTTCATTGTGTGCACATGTGCAAACACAAATACAGCATGTGTGAGCAAAAATACCCTCATTTGCCCATATGTACACACTTCGGTAGCAAGGTAGATGGCAGGGTAGGGGGTGTATGTTGGACCACTCTTTGACGATTCTTCATGATGTCTCTAAGTTTTCAGGGAAAAGGGAATTTTATGGTGCAGCTTGGTCACTTCAATTAATTCCTGCATGCTTTTTAATAACATACGGCTGCCTATCGTTAACTATCAAACATCCCAATTCTTTAGTTCTGACCTTTACCCCTGAGCAGTACATGTTGTGCAAACAGCATTGTAGTGACATACATTGTGCATCAATTCACCATGACGATCAGTTATTTACCTGGTATACTTTAGCTTGGATGGTACAACAGGTATAATTTGCTGTCTGTTTTCACTGTTTTCACTGTTTTCTCACCATTGTTACCATAGGTAGCTTTCCTATTATAACCAAAGCTGTCCTATTATAAGTAGAGGCAGCCTTCACACAGAATCGACTGCATGTCAATGGGGAAAAACAGCCAGAATAAGCATTGTCTTTGCAGGGTATTGATGAGGTCTCCAGGGGCATATTAAGAAAGCAGTGGATTCCTTATTATCTATCATAGAGTGCCATTCAGTTTTGAGCATGCAGAAAATGTGAGCAGAAAGGTCAAAGTGGTTTGTCACCATGGTGGCAGCGTGTTGAGGTCCTGGGAGGAGCGGAGGTGAATGTGGTGGCATCAGTGACAGCCCATCCATCTGCATGGAGCTTTGAAGCATGCACGTGGCTCAGTCATTGAGAACTTTAAACAGGGCTTGCCAGGCTGGCTTAATGCATGGGATATGACCTCATCATGACAATATATTGTGTTAGTTCTACTTTGTGGCTGCTACAGTCACCAAGAAAATTAATCCCTACCATTTTAGAAATTGTATACAAAAATGAGATAAGAGGACCAGGTAAATAATCAATAGCTGTCTCATAATTACATTTTCTTCATTAGTTCAAAACAAATAAGTGGTTGTGAGGTTAGCAGCAGTTTATTTAAAAAAGCATACCTTTGTTCACTTCCATCACTTCTGGCAAAAAACAGGTAAAATAACAATTGGATTCAAACACATCTTTAATTGGGAAACATGTTTTCTAACAATGTGTACAATGATCTGGTCCGACATACCAGTATATTCAGTTTCCATGTCTGTTTTTTCAGTATTACTTTGTCTCTTAAAAAAAAAAGTTCAGAATTTAGAAAAATTTAGAAAAAAAAGAATTTACACCATTTGTTAACTCTGAAATGTGTAGAACAGGCAATATTTTCTTTAACATTACATGTTTAGCATCCAAAGCTCCTAATTCCTTTACTACTAAATAGCTGAGTGGTTCAGGGGTCTGTGTTTAAGACACCGAGTTAGGTTTGTAATATTGCTTGACTGTGTAGCCACCACAGCTAGCATAACAGCTTCTCAACATCCTCCTCAGCCTCATATGCAAAATACCACCAAACAACACTTTTGCTTTGGCCCTTTTGACTAAAGAGGTCCACAGAGGCTCTTCTCCAGATGTACTTGTCATGTTACGGGTGTTTTAAACTTCCAGTCACATCATTGTTCAGTTGAGCCACTGCAGGGGATGGGATCAGTGTTTATGCTATGTGCCAACTCTGGAAGAATAAAATGGTTCTCTTTATATTGATTTTGATACAAATGAGAATCTTAAAAAAAAACATTTTTTATTAGCTACTACATCAAAATACATTTTTGAACAACCCTAGTTGCTGCATCCTGATGTCTTGTGAAGTCAGATAATGACCTGTCAAGGTGAGGTTTTGGGGTGGAGGCGTGGGCTGGGGAGGAGCGGTTCCGACCCTGCTCTAAATTCACAGCAGCCCAGTCGGTCTCACAAAAGCACTCCTCCATCTCTTCCAACAACAAAGGCGAAGAACAAATTTCAACCTCCTCCCCATACAAAGCGCGCAGCGTCTCATCCTGCTGCCGCACCCACTTCTTCAGCTCTTTTACGCGCTGCGCTTGGTCCGTCTGGCTGGTTCCTGCTGTCAAGGTGAGGTTTTGGGGTGGACCGAAGCGCAGGCAAGAGCTTGGCAGCAGCATTTTAAGTAGTCTTCAGCTTTATTCAAAGTAACAAAAACACTGCAGGTGAAACCCTGAATCAGAAATTCAAAAGACTCACATGGCATGGACGAGGGTAAGAGACGAGAGGAACCAGCAAAGGACAATGAAACAAAACCAACTAATATACAGAACAAGAACAAAGGCAGGTAATCAAGGAACTAAGAACAGGTGTAACGAGGAGGCAGGAAGGCAGAGGGAACAGGTGAAAACAATACATAGATTAAGACATGACGAAGGGACTAATAAACAATACCGAAATGAAACTATAAACAAATAACCAACTGAAGCATGAGTGTAACGAATAAACATTAACCGAGAAACTATAGGGAACATAACACCATAACCTAAAAACGAACAAGGAACCCATACAGCAAACCTAACACCACACAGACAGAACTGACAGGAAGGGAAGCAGAGAACATGAGGACTAGGATGTAAACTAACAAAAATAAACAATAAATAAACACAACCTAATCAGAGGGGCTAGAGAAATAAAAAAGACCAAGAATAATAATAAAAATAATAATAATAATAGCAAAAATGACAAAGAGAAAGCCATACTAAGTCAAAACTAAGGAAGCAACCATAACCAAAGGAACAATGAACGAGGAGGGTGACAACACTAGGGGGAAACAAACAATCAGGAAAGAGAGGGAGTAACCAAAACACCACGACTATATATAACGACTATATATTAAATATAAACATAAGTGACTAAACACAAACAAAGTCCAAACCCTGACATGACCATGTGAATGGCATAATCTGGGATGCACGTGTTAGGATCATCATGGGAATTGTCGGGGATACAGTACTAAGGGTGTAGCTGGGTCATAACCATCTTCATACTGAAGGAGGTTTTCCAGCCATGTTCTAATGGGTCATGCAGGTGATGGAGAACCTAATGGAGTTTTTTAAAGCCATAGCTGGAATTTTTCAAGTATTTAAAAAAGATAAAAAAACTGTTCAAAGACTTACAGGTGATTCACTTAGACAGACTTCATCGTACCATAATCTCATACATTTTGAATTAATGATCATTGAAACAACATAGTTCCATAGTTCACTGCATCCAATTGCATGTTTGTGTTGCAGTGAACTACTAACAAATCACTGACAAACTCTGTTGTCCATCAAGCACTTACAGGTTTTAAAGGTTCCAGCCAAGAATAGACAGCGAGTGCCTGGCACATATATTGAGTTCTGGGTTGGGTCCTCTACAGTCCACAGAACAGTTTAACATCCCAGAACTTGTAAAACAAAAGCAAATCCATTAAGCATAACACTGAATGAGTGAAGGCCAACAAATGATGAGTGGAGGTGAAGCCAGAGCTTACAAAAGACGTCTGGAGAAGTCAGAAATTGGGGTCCACTATCCATCTTAGGCTCCAAAGCTGAGTATAAACAATTTAGATTTATCAAATTTTAGTGAGGTGGTGTGTGGGCTTTTATCAGTCAATTTTAGTCATTCTATATAAAAATGGCAGAATTCTGTTGAGAAGATGAAAACAGCACCTTCCTTGGTCAGGCCCAGTTAAGGCCAAAGTTATTCATACCCCTGACAAAATTACTTTAACCAAGACATTGTTTCTGATATGAAAATGAGACTTCCCAAAACAATATTGTAGGCCTACAGAGACTATCAGTCTAAAAAAATCATTATTAGTTATAAGATATTATTTATTGGCTTCAATAATAATCAATGTAAAAATTGTTGTTGCCATTACAGCAATCAAACCCTTATAAGTTCTGGCAAGTTTTGTCAACTTTCCTTCGGTAATTTTAAAATTACTCTCTGGTGATGAGCTTCAAGTCATTGAGGTTGGAAGGCCTCCTTGCCATCATCCTAATCTCGCTGGTTTGCTCCAAAACATTAATGTTGCATTCAAGAGAAAAAACGTAGGTAAAATTCCCCTAAATCTTTCTGGGTAAATCCATCATGTTCCAATAACATAATAATATCGAAAGTCCCATAAGGAAAGACCACTAAGTTCATTCTTAGTTTCTGAGATAAATTGAAGTGTGGAAAGTGACTTGGTTTATGTGGTGCTAACTGTTCTCCAGTTAGAATCGGAAAAAGAAACTGAGGTACACTGTTGTTAGAAGTCTTATATTTTCTTTATTTTTTTATTCTATGTATAATTCACTGGTTGCCAAACTGTAAAACTATCTGGTGTGCACATGGTCTGCAGTATGCATATGATCTCCACTGTCTCATAGCTGTGCTCTGTTAAATACCAGCAAGTGTGTTCACAAAGTAGCCCCCAAACAGTGAGTCACAATGGTGATGCAAACCTTTCTCAGCTGTTGCTTTCATGTAGTCCCCTTCATATGTCAATGTACTTCCCCATAACCTTAGAGCTTGTATTTTCCACTATAGTATATCCAACTCTGTTAATGATAAGGCCTCAACAGCCATGTCATTTGGCTGGGGTCTGAATTTATAGAGTGAAGTGGAAAGTCAAACACAATAACCCTGAATGTTTGTTGTAAAGAGAAGTTTCAGAACTTTAAAACAACCCACCATGGTGTATGCCAAAATCCAAGTCTTTATTCAGGAAAATGTCAGGTCACAGATGATTAGCTTCATCATGAGCAGAAGTAGGTCACGAAGAAGAAGCTGATTAATTAACATGTTGATAATGGCTGCATCATAGGATAACTGGCTAATCTTTCTTTTTACGCAGATTTAAACTAGTAAACACATTTTTTTCTAGAACTGAATAACTGTTGATGTTTTGCATTGGTCTGACCAGTAATATATTCTGCCTGCTGCAGCACAGTCTCACTGCTTTACTCCATACACAGGAGAAGGATCAGATGCTACTGCTCCCTGGAAAGATACCCTTTGAATTCCAAATAATGAGCAACACTTGCATGAGAGTAAGAGAACCAGAATTAGGTCAAGTCTCCCACCCTGGTGTAGCTTTAGAGTTTTAAGCCATACTGAAGGATCTGAGGGTTACAGATTGAACGATGCCATTCCACATTTCAGATATTGAAGATTCCAGTCACTATGTATTCACTTTTTCTGCATCAATTTGAAGCTGCACTAAAACATAGACATGTTCATATGAACTGGCATAAAACCTCATATTGATCTGACATTAGGTAATAGGAGCTCTGCATGGCCTCTTTTAGTGTTTTTGGTGTATGAAGACAGTTGTAAAGCAGTTTTTAAATGATGCTCTTAGTCTTTCTCCATTTTGGGAAAAGATATTATGTGGTGTGGTTTTAAATAAAATCAGGTTGAGTTCTTCTGGCTGCTGTAGAAGTTCTGGACCAAGTGTAGATTGATTCAGATTAGAGAGAAACACTGTATGTTGTAGGACTCTGTGGTGGTTCTCAAACAGCTACATACCAACCTGTGAGATGTTCATCTATAGTCACACCGGCCACCTTATTAGGTTCTCCTTTCTAAAGGTAAGTTGAACCACATTAGAACTGCTTTCATTTTTTGTGATAGATTATCACATTTATAGATTCAATAAGGTGTCAGAAACATCCCTCAGACATTTTGGTCCATGTTGACATGATGGCATTATACAGTTTCTGCAGATTTGTCAGCTGTATATCTATGATGAGAATCTCCAGTATCTCCACATCCTAGATTCTCTGTAGGATTGAGCGATGGTGACTGTGGATGCCATTGGACTACAATGAATTTATTGTCATGTTCAAGAAAGCAGTTTGAGATGATTTGGGCTTTGTAACATGGTGCATTGTCCTGTTGGACATAGCCATCAGAAGATGGGCACACTGTGGTCATTAAAGGGTGGACTGCAATACTCAGTTATGCTGTAGTCCACCCCTCAATGAATCTCAGTTGGGACTAATGGGCCCAACATGTACCAATAACATTTCTCCCACATCATTATATCACCACCAGCACCCTGAGCTAGTGATACATGGATCCATGCTTTCATTTTGTAAGACATCAAATTCTGACCCCACCACTCCTGACGTCTGATTTATTAGTAGGTTTGTGTTTTGTGAAACTGAATCAACATCAATTTAGAAGGGGAAGGTTGATCCTAACTCGGTGAACACCTACTCACTCACTCACTCACTCACTCACTCACTCAGTCAGTGTGATCTCTCTTGGACCTTTATGATGTATACTGTGTCCTCATCTATGAGGGGCTGTTGGGGACATTATTCTGAATTTGCTCTCATAGACACACTACTGAAACGCTACATGCTCTTAAAGACACTACTGAAATGTGTTCAAATTATTTCAGTACATAAGGTGTTGCTCAGTGGGAGGAGTAGTCGTCTTGCAATCAGAAGGTTGTGGGTTCGATTCCAGCTTCCTCCTGCCATATGTCAATGTGCCCCTGGGCAAGTCACTTAACCTCAAGTTGCCTACCGATCTGCGTATCGGTGTGTGAGTGTTAGTGAGTGTGATTGGGTGAATGTGGCTCTAGTGTAAAGCGCTTTGAGCGGTCTGTTTGACTGGAAAAGTGCTATATAAGTTCAGTCCATTTAACATTGCACTGTTTGTCCCAGAAGTGTTTGTTCCGAGAAGTTATCGTCTCTACATATTCTAAATTTTCTTAAAGATGTGGAACAATACATAAAATCAATATCAGACTACCAACAAAAAGGCTCTCAAAACAATTTATATATGTGAATTTTTTTATGTATTTGTTTAACTACCAAATGTGGTTCAGAAGACTGTAATTCATTCACTGCATATCCTTTAGAACCCAAATTGTTCTTCCACTGTCTTTTCTGGCTCGATCTTAATATTATTAATGGCTCCATTAATGCTACAAAGGCCTCATTTTGTTAGTCCCATAACACAGGTTTAACATTTAAATCAGATACTGAGTGACTGAGAGCAGGTGAAAGAATAATAAATGGTATGGTAATCTGCTGACCTTGCTGTGCTTATAATTGCTGTTGCAGAGAGTGAACATGTCATTTATATTTCACCCTTATTCGCACTTTGCAAAGTGGACTGAGCTGTCACTCTTAAACAGTTCTAGGGACAAACTAGGAGCCAGGCCAAGACAGCAACTGGGCCTGAGAAAATTCAATACTTTAAGTCCAAACAAAAATTACAGATAACATGATCAAATGTGCTGCTTAAGGCCAACACTTTGACAGTGTCACCTGCACAATGTGACAAATTTCTGTCTGTCACATATGCATATATGCATACACACAAAAAAAAATCTCTCTCTCTCTCTCCCTCTCTCTATATATATATACAGGGGTTGGACAATGAAACTGAAACACCTGGTTTTAGACCACAATAATTTATTAGTATGGTGTATGGCCTCCTTTTGCGGCCAATACAGCGTCAATTCGTCTTGGGAATGACATATACAAGTCCTGCACAGTGGTCAGAGGGATTTTAAGCCATTCTTCTTGCAGGATAGTGGCCAGGTCACTACGTGATACTGGTGGAGGAAAACGTTTCCTGACTCGCTCCTCCTAAACACCCCAAAGTGGCTCAATAATATTTAGATCTGGTTACTGTGCAGGCCATGGGAGATGTTCAACTTCACTTTCATGTTCATCAAACCAATGTTTTACCAGTCTTGCTGTGTGTATTGGTGCATTGTCATCCTGATACACGGCACCGCCTTCAGGATACAATGTTTGAACCATTGGATGCACATGGTCCTCAAGAATGGTTCGGTAGTCCTTGGCAGTGATGCGCCCATCTAGCACAAGTATTGGGCCAAGGGAATGCCATGAAATGGCAGCCCAAACCATCACTGATCCACCCCCATGCTTCACTCTGGGCATGCAACAGTCTGGGTGGTACGCTTCTTTGGGGCTTCTCCACACCGTAACTCTCCCGGATGTGGGGAAAACAGTAAAAGTGGACCCATCAGAGAACAATACATGTTTCACATTGTCCACAGCCCAAGATTTGCGCTCCTTGCACCATTGAAACCGACGTTTGGCATTGGCATGAGTGACCAAAGGTTTGGCTATTGCAGCCCGGCCGTGTATATTGACCCTGTGGAGCTCCCGACGGACAGTTCTGGTGGAAACAGGAGACTTGAGGTGCACATTTAATTCTGCCGTGATTTGGGCAGCCGTGGTTTTATGTTTTTTGGATACAATCCGGGTTAGCACCCGAACATCCCTTTCAGACAGCTTCCTCTTGCGTCCACAGTTAATCCTCTTGGATGTGGTTCGTCCTTCTTGGTGGTATGCTGACATTACCCTGGATACTGTGGCTCTTGATACATCACAAAGACTTGCTGTCTTGGTCACAGATGCGCCAGCAAGACGTGCACCAACAATTTATCCTCTTTTGAACTCTGGTATGTCACCCATAATGTTGTGTGCATTTCAATATTTTGAGCAAAACTGTGCTCTTACCCTGCTAATTGAACCTTCACACTCTGTTCTTACTGGTGCAATGTGCAATCAATGAAGACTGGCTACCAGGCTGGTCCAATTTAGCCATGAAACCTCCCACACTAAAATGACAGGTGTTTCAGTTTCATTGTCTAACCCCTGTATATATACAGTCACATATATAGTTTGCAAAAAACAATATTGCAAATATACATCACAAAGTTACATTTGTAGTGAGGAAAACACATTTCTGGGGTCCTGTTGAAAATAAAATTTGTACACATGGTTGTAAATGCATTGTTTTTCTTGTTGTCTTTAAACTTCCATGGATCTGTGGAAAATATGAATATGAATGCAACCATTTCCTTATACTGTAAGCATAATCGGGTTTTAGGTATCAGTGACTCATCTTAATCTACCTGTGTTCCATGTTCCCCCTTATTCATTATGTTTATCTTACTTGAAATTATAAAAATCATTCATAGCAAAGTACTAAGTTAATAAGGACATCATTTTTCTGTATGTTTTGTCTGCAGCACTGGAATACGTTATGGACCCAATTGTTAAAAGGTTGTCCAAAACAGTTAGCACTTAGCTTTGCACTTTTGCAAACCTCATCAGCAAGATTTGTTGAGCAATGTATTTCTTCAGCCCTTGAAGTTCAGATGTGTTGATAAATAATAAAGCTTTGCATGTTTTAGTTGATCCTCTATATGGCGTTATAATGTTAGCTTTAAACTTATTTGAAGGTTAGAGGTGGCGATAAAACTATTTTTGGTATTTTGGTATTTTATTCCTAATTGAATGCATTTCCTTTCATGCATCAGTGGTCATAATGTTGTAGATAATCAGTAGAGATGCACCGATCAGAATTCTGTTGCCAATTTCTGATCTCCATTTCTTTTAAGCTTTGACCTACTGATTCAGATTTTAATTTGGTCTTGAAGAACTTTGAGAACATATAAGACCAGAATATTTTCTTCTAGCATTCCTGCTCTGGGTGGTAATGAATTATAAAAATCAGGAGCAATGGCAACGTTACGATGCATATAAGAGCCCTAAAAATAAAATTATAAAATTTTTCAGTAATGCTGAAATTCATTGCAGAAACGTTATTTATATGTTTGTATAAATATTAAGTAAACCTGTAAATCTGACAGCTTCAGGGCATGTATAATATCCTCGTTATAATCTAATGTATTTTTAATTATTTGCCAATTACTGATCAGGAATGGTAAAAACAGCACTATCTTAAAATGTAACACTGGTCTGTGGAGCTTCCAGAGTTTCCACAACTAACATTTTCACCTCAGCATAACCATTTTACTCAGTTGTAATGTCTCCCTTCACTAAGCCAATAACAGAGCTCAGTTTATTTTATAAGACCCAGTGAAGCTTGGTCTACCTTGCATAGGTGAACAGTCCTCCTGGCATCAGTCACTACCAAACACACTGACACACACACATACACGCCGGGTGCTGTGTTGTGAGTGAGTGCGCCTCAGTGGTTTCACTGTATCCTCCCCTGAGTCTTTGATTGTAAACGAGCTAAACCCTAATGTTTGCTGTGCTGTGGTGGCAGTCGGGTGGGGTGGGGGCTTTTAGACCTCTGCTCTCCTGGGCTTCCTCGTCATCTCACCAAGTCCAAACAGTGAAGTCATACCTTCCAAGGGGCCTGTTTTTGTGCAGTGTTTGATGATGTCACCAGCAGCCAATCAACATGTAGCACAGCCTGATGAAGTGTGAGTGTGTGTTCATATGTTGGCATTAGTGTGTGAGCGAGGGGAAGGGGGTTAGAGCACAGTGGGAGTGTTGGTGGGTAGTGGGGGTGAGGGGGAAATTACAGCTGTGAATATCACTTAGTTATCTACAAGCAAGCTTGGTAAAACAGAATCATATTAAAGCCCTAATCTTCCACCTTCTTCTGCTCTCTCATGTAATGTGAGAATAATCTTTGTGTTAAACACCAAGGTTGCTTTTTTCGATTATTATCCTACTCTAGCGTTTCAGTGGTTGCTTGGTTATTCACAGGAAGGACAAATTATACAATCAACAATGAATTTATAGCATACATTTTCAGTTTTTTTTATTAGGGAAAGCTTACTGTGAGGCTGTTTGTGCTTGTCCAACACTGCTCCAGGATGCCTTTCAAATCTCAGGCGCTGAACACACTGGAGAATCTGTGGTCACAGTTTGAATATATACTTATTTATTTGAGTAGTTTAATAGATTGGAGCTGCTTCATAGCAAACAGTCTCAGTTACTCGCAAGATAGAGACTGTATGTGTAGACTATAAGCTGAATGACTTTTTTAGGTTTTTGTATTTTTAGGAAGCATCTTGTCTCATAATATACCCCTTTTCCACCAACGCGGTTCGGAGTTGGTTCCGGTTCCTGAATGTGATTTCAAACTGGTGTTGCTTGTTTCCACCGAAGAAAAGACGTTATAGGGCATGAAATGTAATTCAACTCGGGCACAGCATAATACTTGGTTTTCTGCATGAACCCTGGGTCGAACGTATTATACTTCGGTATTAACTGTGGTGTTTGGATGCATTAAAAGGAACATCTGGAAACACAGAAGAAACACTGGCAGGTCATCAAGCATCGCCATCTTGCTACTACGCTTTCCTTCTGCGTTACACAACACAGAAGGAAAACGCATGCTGTTTATGACTCACGCTTGGTTCCCATAACTGGTGGCAACATGTGTCGGTTCTCAACAAAACTGCAGAGTTTGAATGCTCCCAAACAAAACCGGTTCAAGAGCGAGAGTTCTTTTGGTTGAGAAACGGCAATAAATTGTTTCTCTTTTTTACTAATCCTGAATTGTTAAGATGATGCAGCTAGTGACAGTCCAGTCCGAACATGTTTTCCATGATTGTTAGTTAACATTTGAAAATCTCATTCACGAGGTTCGACTTAGTCATTCATGCACTACAGACAATATTGCAGTTTTTAAAGTGTAAAATGTATATCTTTCTGTGGTTCTGATAGAAAAAGCAAACTATATGCCCCTCCACTTTAAACTCCACTTTTGTAACACACTGAACCCAGTTTGTCCTGAGCAACTTTGTTGTGATGATTTCCTTTGCCAAAGTTTTTATTCCTTCTAAACCCATTTAATTATTGTTTTTTCTGTTAATTGATTAAACTATACTACACATTTCCTCTAAAAATCAGAGGGAATTTTGTTTAGGTGCATTTAAATATAAAAAGCCTTCATATTCACCAATGTGAACATTCATTTTGAATGTCAAAAATAGTGACTGAACTAAAAATAAATGAATGTATATGCTGGCGGGAGGCCCATTGTTACACATGTAGCGGCAAGTAACATCTTAGCATCAGCTTTATCCTCTTAACACCTCTAAGAATATGTGGGACCTTGGGTGCTGTAAGCCTGTAAAAATGTCCAAACACTGAGGGTAAAACGCTCTTTTTTCCTTCACCAAACTGTTCAGTTTTCACTTAGAAATCCTTTTAAATGGTGAAAAGATACTTTCAGTATCACCAATTTTATGGGACATTTAAAATTTACAAACTCGGCTCAAGACAACAAGTTCACCCAGCAAAATGTTAAAGTGAGAGGAAACTGTGAAGAGAGAGGGGATAAGGTGAAAGGATTACAGAACAGATAACTGAATTTACTACTCTCAATGATCAACCCATGACTTTGGGGAAGAACATAGTTTTTTAATGAGGACTGTATCTTGACACCACACAGTGCTACCTGAGCTGGATTTGCTGTCACCTGAAGATGTGGCATGACAGACCCGAACAGGGATGAAGTGAAGAGGTTTTTGAAAAACGTTATTTCTTTTGTTGTGAGCTAAAGTAAAGAAGGCCACACCACTTTGAACTTTCAGGACGATTTTGTTTCAATGATTGATTGAATGAACCCAATAAGTAATACCAGCTGTTGTATTGCATGTATTCATAAAAAAGAATTTGACTTTAGTCAACAACATAATTATGTTCTGTTTGACATTTTAGGGTAAGCTTTGATAGGGAACATAATGCTAAAAGTAGAATTCGGTCTGCACATAAACAGGATCAAGTCCTTGGTGTTCTGTTTGCTTTCTCACTATTTAAGTTCTGAAGAACTTTATTTCAGGCTGGATAGGAACAGTTGGTAGGACATTTGATTGGATGCATTGACTTGGAAGATGTTATCGCACATCCTTCTTTTTAAGCTGAGCCCCATTGAAACTGGGATGGAAACAATATAAGGATTCAGCTTTCTGCCAACAGAGAGGGTGATCAGGGCTTTATTCCTGAGCTGAGAATGAATTCTGTTAGGAAAAGGTTTAAGGTCAAGGTATTTTTGGATTGTCGGAGACATAATGCCACATGAGTCTTTGTTTTTGCCTGTCCATGCTCAGTGAGACCAATACGATGAAAACGCTTCTGTTTTCGTATGTTTTCAAATAATTTTTATTCTATAACATTTTCAACATTTGAACACACATCAGTAAACATCAACATACATGGGAAACACACCATGGCTCAAAAGACAAAGTTTTAAGTCCAGAACTTTATTGCTCAAAAGAAGTCAGACGGTGAGGATTTTACGTATACAATCCATTTAGTCCAGATTTGCATCCTGAAGTAGAAAGATAACTTTTCAATGACACATGTTATTTTGTTCATCCAATCCTCAGTGGTTGGGGATTCCGCTTTCAACCATTTTTTGTGATGGCTTTCTTACTTGCAACAAGTAATATACACCCTCTTCATGGGTGGAACATTGTTCATTTCTTTTTAGCCTGAACTACAGCTGCACCTTCTATCAAATCATAGATGTCATCTGATTTCAATGTGTGCAAAATCTCAGTCACAATAAATTACTTATTTGTAGTATTTGGGAGGCAAGAGTATTTTAGGTACCATTCATTCACTCTGCTTGCCAATTAGATATTGTGTCAGTCCGATGGATATTTACTCTTAATGGAAACATTTGATATAAATCTTAGTGGCCAAAATGCTGAAGCTCCAAGAGAGAGGAAAGAGAAGAGTTGGGAGGTTAATCACAATCGATATCATCGTCCCAATATTTAAAAAAATATTTTTGCCTTTTTTTTACGTGCAGCCCTGCCATGAACTATGTACAGAATAGCAAAATTCTTTAAGGCGTGGATTGACAAAGAGTTTATTTGTTTTAAGCACATTTTAGAGCTGTTGGTTGGGGGATCTATGAGAAGGGACAGGTGTAGCAGCTTAGATAGATGGGGAACAAGACTACTAATAGATTAATTACCCATCTTGGTCATTTTAGGCTGACTTGTACATACTCTGTGTCCTAGGTGCCCACGGAGTGCGAGTGGAGCCCCAGTTTGTGACGGTGCGTGCAGGAGAGAGCGTCATCTTGGGATGCGACGTGCCTCACCCACTGAACGGAAAGCCCTATGTGGTGGAGTGGTTCAAGTATGGAATGCCAATCCCTTTCTTCATCAACTTTCGCTTCTACCCTCCTCATGTGGACCCAGAATATGCCGGTAAATGTCCACAATATAGTCATACCAATGGATCTTTAGCACAAACAAGGAAAACTAAGCTGCTTAAGTCTGTGGTCATAGTGATTGATTTGTTAAGAAAGAAGGAAAAGTGACATTTAAACATTTCAGGTGTTTAAATCTTCTCTTTGGATAAAAGATCCTTTTTTGGACATGAAAACAAATGTTTTACTTCTCTGGTCATTGCCTAGTGTAAGGTGTTAGCCATTATAGTTTTATGAAAAAACACACACACCACACACACACACACACACACACACACACACATACATATATATATATATATACATATATATACATATATATATATAATATATATATATATATATATATATATATATATATATATATATATGTGTGTGTGTGTGTGTGTGTGAGACAGGCCGTGGCAAAACCAGGAACAAGTCTGCCTGGGGTCATTTTGAGTTATTTACAGATCCTGAAAGAGTGGAGTATAAGCTTTCCAATGATGTCACAGTTGTGGAAATCGAAAAAGGATTGAAGAAGATATGACAATTTGAATGTCGGCACGCTCCAAGGTACTTTAAGGAGAAAACAGGCATCAAAGTTTTGTTAGAATCACACTGGAGGCTGGGCGGTAACAAAAGCTGTTAATTTGAATAACTTTGTATAGCTTGCTGCAACAGCTCCATCAACAATGTTTGTCAGCGGAAACTCCAATGACTGCACTGCTATTGAACTCACAGCACTATTTTTCTGTGTAAAGATAATTTACAGCACTGCATTACAATAAAAGTGCACATTTCACAAACATCTTATATCCGCTATTATTATTATATCAGCGTGTTTAGAGAAAGAAGAAGGATCAGTAAAACCCCAAGAACACCATCGCTAAAGTGAAGTATGTAGGTGGCAACATCATTCGTTGGAGGTGCATTTCTGCAAAAGGGACAAACCGACTGCACTGTTTTGAGGGGAGGATGGCTGGGCCATGTGTTGCCAGATTTTGGGCAACGACCTTCCCTCAGTAAGAGCTTTGAAGATGGGTCGTGCCTGGGTCTTACAGCATCACAATGACCCGAATAACACAGCCAGGCCCACTATGGAGTGGCTCCATAAGATGCAGTACAAGGTCCTGTAGTGGCCTAGCTAGTCTCCAGACCTGAACCCAACAGAAACTCTTTGGCGGGAGCTCAAATCTGTGTTGCCGTTCAACAGCCCTGAAACCTAAAAGATCTGGAGAAGATCTTTTGGTCTTATGGTTTAAACCCAAGTGTTTAAACAGAATGACATTTAGCCTCATACAATAGCGTAACACACCTCAGAAAATTATGGAAACATTTGGATGTAAACTGTTAATGCCCATCGGTCTGTGTGCTGAGGATCATAAAATGTATGTGAATCATCTAAGGGGCACTTTCATTCTCACTGAAACAGAAAACTGTGTTGGATCAGCAGGTTAATTCCAAACAAGTCAGGTTTGATGATTCCTACGGTGGACAAACTGGAGACAATCACGTGTCTATAAATAGCCAGGTATAGTTGGGCATAATTGTGCAACAATGGCAGCTTTGGCACAGCTGGAGGACATCGGCAATTGAAGACGTTGGAGCGAGCGATGTTTTCAGAGATCGTATTGATCTGCTGGCACATGATGATGCAAGGCTTATAGCCGCTTTAGATTGCCCCGGGCAATTATTATGGAGCTCTGCAGGGAGCTGGCCTCAGAGTTACAGAGGGAAACCAGGAGGAACCGTGCTTAACTCATGATTCCTTTATAATATCAAAATAATTAGAATTATTCTAATAATAGTTGTTGTGTTGGAAACAAAGATCTGTGCACGATGGCGGCTTCTAGGTAATTTTCAGTTTTTTTATGTGACGTCCTAAATGGTTGTAAAGCTTTAAGGTTTTTCACATAGTGTTTGTGGTGACGGTCTTCCTAATAGAAAAAAGGAGGCATATTCGTGTCATAATGATGATCAGCATTGAGCTATGAATAAGCTTAGTGCAGCAGCTAGACAGTCCCATTTGGTTTAGATACACACATTGTAGAACTAAACGGGTTGCTGATGTCATTCAAGTAGTTGTTGGTTTGCTGTAACTGACTGCAAATAGCGCTCATGGCATGTAGACACAGTCTCTTTTAGCGTTTTTTGTCGAAAGGAACCGGTTCGGACTGTAACAGCACCGCTGCCATGGTTATTTTGACACGTAATGGGTGACTCCCGACTATTTATACTACTTTGCATATGTATTTAGAGGCAGGGACCGGGCGGCTCAAGCGCCACGTGCAGCTACGTCAAATCCACCGAAAATTGGGATGTATAAAGGCTACGTGTGCAATGACATGTCTACGCACGGTTTCGTACATCTGAATTATTTTATGCTCTGCGCGTTTCAGAATTTTTTCCTACCACAAACCTTTAGTATGAAAGCTGCACACTCTTTCGTACATGAGGCTCCAGAACACCCAGGAAGTGTGGTATGTCCCTCTTCCAATGGCTCTCTTTATTTATTTATAATTATGTCTGGCAGAGTACTGCTCAGAATTGTTGTCTGAGTGCCAAGAAAAAGCCCAACAGATTTACTTTCACAAGTGGAGCATTACAGCTAATGCTTTAAAGCTCTGCTTGATATTAATAAAAGAAACTTTATTAGAAACTGCATTGGGATTATTTTAATTGTTATGGACACGGAGACAAAAATGAAAAGGAAAAAAAGAAGAAGCATGAAAGAGAGAGAGGTGGGGCAAAAAGGAAAAGGGGAGAGAAGGAGAAAAGAATGTAGGAGAGAAAGAAGGATGATGAGAATACAAGATAACACCCTGCTTGCTTCTACACCTGCAGAAACGTTCATATTAACAGCTTTTTTTACCAAAAATTGCACTGTACTTATGAATGCAAGATGTATTTAGTGGTAAATGCTCAGTATAGAACATTTGTGTATCTGTTAACACGTGAATCTAAACACCTGTGGGTCTGAGTATGAGGACGCTTGTGTATACAAGGTTTCTCCATAAAAATATGCTATAACGAGTAGCCACAGACCTGCCCCCCTGGACCCGGGACAGATACGGTGGCGATCCGAGCCACAGACATCCAAAGGCGCCCCAGAGCACAGGAACCCGAGGAGAACCACCGCTGGGACTACTGTAACCCCCCCAGAGAAGAGCAGGGGAGAGTCCCAGGAAAACCACACCGCAGCCACAGTACAGAACCCCCAGGGAGCTGCAGCGACGAGCCCATAGGCCCCACCGGAAGCCGTCTACGCCCAAGCAGATCCAGCCATGGACTCAGAGACCCGAGACCCCGGGACATATCACTCCCCAAGCAGAGGCCCGACAGAGCCCAGGGGTCCTGGCCCTGGCCCTGGCAAGCAGCCACAGACAGTGAGCCAGCACACACCAAAGCACCCAGCCCCGGACACCTAGAAACACAAGTACACCAGCAGGCAGAGACACCCACCACCGGCAGGTAGTGTGGTGGGGAGGAATGTGGGGCCTAAACTGATCCAGGAGAGGGAGCAGTCCAAGACCCAACCTGACACAAAAAACAGGCACACACAGTCACAATCACACATTCCCACCCTCATGCGTACACTTAAAAACACTCACACCCACGCACCCAATGTAAAGACAAACAACAATGGATGTCGTACACTCACTCACACTCCCCATGCATACTCTATACTCCCAGGTCCAGGTGCCGATATCCCATAGGGGCAACCACCCCCGGACCCAGGAGGTGGTCCCCTTCCCTCCGGGTGGAAGGCAGACTGCCAAAGCACCCGAACCCAGGCTGGGCTAGCCTTAGCTGGCGCCCGAACCTGAGCGACACCGGCCCGGACCCCAGTCCCCAACGACCCCCATCCTCATCCGGAGAGGGGGTCGTTGGGGAAAATTGAGGGTCCTTAAGCAAACCACAGTTTGCAGGAGGAGGGAGCAGGCAGAGAGCAGCTGCCTATAATCAGACTGCCTTCATCGGATCAACCGGGAGGAAGATCCAATATCCAAC
This sequence comes from Crenichthys baileyi, assembly GCA_036173005.1. Lineage (NCBI taxonomy): Eukaryota > Metazoa > Chordata > Actinopteri > Cyprinodontiformes > Goodeidae > Crenichthys > Crenichthys baileyi. Next base: position 41,919 of record JAHHUM010002915.1, read on the forward strand.
CCGAGGCTGCGGTTTTGCACTTTAAAATCCTTGTCCTAGTTATTGCCATGGATGATACAAAACTTCCTCACAAAGTCCAAAATTGTAACTTCTTCAGGCAAACTTTGGAGCTTCACCAGTCCAGACAGCAGCGTGACTCCTCTCTGCTTCTCCTGTCACACCTCCCTCACATCAGAACCCCTGAGCCTTATTTTATAGGTTCTGGCTGGGATGCGGTCCAGATAATTATTCCAGTGGATCATTTTATGCATGAAATAAACATTCTTGAATAATACATTCTTGCATGCACAATTATACAAACATTATTTGTATATTGTTTATTAATGTTTTTAAGTTTCACGCAGATTACTTTAATGTGGCAATGTCTCACAGTAACGTTATTAGCGGAACAGCTGCTACACATACAGGTGGAGGTGGGGCTTCAAGTCGTAGTTCCAGACATCAATGGAAAGTCAATAGGTACCGTGCCGAGAAGAAAGAGACAAGTGGTGCCGAGCCTAACTAGAGCCAGTGGAAAAGGAGCGTTCATACCTGACTACAATGTAACGTAAAATGACTACAACTTAGATAGGATAGCTTTAATAATTATGAATAAATTTTAAAATATGATTAAATTCATTTACTGTGCTCAGTTTAGTAATAAAATCGCACTTCTTTGCGTAACTGGTGTCCTGAAGAAGCCTATTTCAAAATGGTCGTGTTTTTCAAGAGCTGTATTTGTTTTTGTCTGTAGTGACATGCAACGATAAAGTTGTCTAAAAAGACTTCAGAGAAGTTGCAAATATTTTTTTACTGTCACTTTTGTCCTTATCACAGAAAATACTGGAGAATATTTCATGCCATCTATCCCTAATCTGGCACTAGAGTGTTAACTTTCTGTTATGATTCTGGCACATCTGCTCTACCCTGTCTCCCTGGCTGCAATCAGCAGATGAGATGCACCTGGTGACTGCTGCAGTGCAGTGCAATCTGTGGCATTCCAAGCTCCTGTGTCTTCCCTGATATATACTGACTCTGACAAGCAGACGGTGCCAGATTTTTGAAAGCCATCGTGTGAGTAGATATCCAGCGTTCCTTCCTGACTGATCGTTGTTTTGACCTTGCCTTGCCTCTTGGATTTTTGCCTCTGCCTGCCCCTTGTCGGACTGTTTGGATTTTGGTTTTGACCCTGTTTCCTGCATCTGATTTATGTCTCTGCCTGCCCCTTGCCTGAGGTCTCTTGTTCCGATCATTGACCCTGTTTCTGTCCCTGGATTATTGAATCAGCCTAGCCCTTGGATTATTCAGCTAAAAGTCACCTGTCTCTCTCACCTGCGCTTTGGAGATCCCTGCCTTTTACCCACTGAGGTTTCCCCTCTGGGTTTCAAATTTAACCCAAGACAAGAACAGGTTAGTGACTTTTCTGATCCTTGCAAGATTTGGAGAAACTACAAGTCACTAATCCTTCTTTCTGCTTCAGTAATTCCTGGAAGCTGGGTGGAGTTTAACCTGAGTGACGTTTTCCTGTGGCTGAATAAACTTTTTAATCTTTCAGTTCTGTGTCTGGCTGAATCTTGGGTCCGCCTTTTTCTAATTCGTAATAGAAAAATCTGGCCAAAAATGGACTCATCGCCAGCACAGCAGTGGCGCACCCACGTTGATGAAACCCTTTCCTGGCTGGGTTCCGGCATGGACGAAATAATTTCCACATTACGTTCTGGCAATCCTGTCTCCAAGCCGCCACCGTCACAAATTAACCACGCCCAAGTGACACAGACAACAGCAGAGGTAAGGGAGCCACGCCTATCTCCGCCTGAGATGTTCAGGAGAGACCCAGACCAGTGTCGAGCTTTCCTAACTCAGTGTGAGATTCATTTTGAGCTTCAGCCGTCATCCTTTCCCACTGAGCGCTCCAAGGTGGCTTTTGTTATATCTCTGCTGGCAGGAAGGGCGAAGCAGTGGGGAACTGCTGAATGGCAGAACAGGTCTGCATCTTGTAACTTCTATGAAACTTTTTCCAAGGAACTCATTGGAGTTTTTAACCCTGTTCTTCCAAGTCGTGAAGCCGGTAGAGGCTTACTGTCCCTCAAACAGGGTAATCAGCCTGTCTCGTCCTATATAATTGACTTTCATTTGTTGGCCGCAGATAGCCGTTGGAAGGAGGCAGCACAGATGGATGCATTTATGCAAGGACTTAACGCAGACATCAAGGATGAGTTAGCGACCCGTGACTACCCCTCTTCCCTGAAACAACTGGAGGACCTGGCCGCCCGCATTGATATTCGGCTGGCAGAGAGAAGGAGGGAGAAGCGACATGAGGAGGGTCGCTCCTCATTAACTCAGGGTCCTGTATACCGGCATGAAAGAAGGAGCCAGTCACCTCTCACTGAGGAAAATGAGGATTGTGAGTCCATGCAGTTGGGCAGAACCAAGATTACTCCTGAGGAGAAAGATCGTCGGAGAAGATTCATGCTCTGTTTTTATTGTGGAGAGAAGGGTCATTTTGCACTCAGGTGTCCATTAAAAGGACAGGCTCAGCAGAGGAAGGGAGGTCTCTACTGAGCCGAAGTCAGCTAACTGCCTCCTCCTTCTTGTTTCCTGCTTGTTTTCAAACCTCTTCCATGTCTCTCCAGGGGGCCGTGTTTATTGATTCAGGAGCAGACACTGAATTCATGGACGAAACATTCGCAAATCAGAACAGCTTGAAACTCATTCCGTCAGCTGACACACGAAACGTGCTAGCATTGGATGGTCACAGCATGAACAATTCACACCTCAGGACGGAGGAGATTGCCTTAACAGTTGGAGGTAATCATCAAGAAAAAGTAACTTTCATGATCATTAATTCACCTGAACTTCCTGTAGTCTTAGGGGCCTCCTGGTTGCAGAAACACAACCCTCACATTGACTGGAAGAAGAAATTAATTCTGGGTTGGTCTGAGTCATGTTCCGCTGCCTGCCTTTTGTCTGCTGCTATGGAGGTCAGCGTGGAGAATGAGGTCGAGGAAACATACCCGGATTTATCCAAGGTACCGCAAGAATACCATGACTTAAAGGAAGTGTTTAATAAGATCAAGGCCACAACTCTGCCACCCCACAGACCATATGATTGTGCAATTGATTTGCTTCCTGGCACCTCACCCCCCAAAGGCAGGCTTTACTAGTTGTCTGGTCCAGAGCACAGGGCCATGAAGAAATATGTTGATGAGGCATTAAAGGCAGGGCGAATTCAACCTTCTTACTCTCCAGCAGGTGCTGGTTTCTTTTTTGTTGGGAAGAAGGATGGTTCGGTGAGACCATGCATTGATTATAGAGGCCTTAATGAGATAACAGTTAAAAATAGATACCCCTTACCACTCATGAACACAGCTTTTGATCAGATCCAGGGAGCCAAGATATTTTCTAAGCTGGATCTAAGGAATGCTTATCATCTGGTCCGAATCAGAGAAGGGGATGAGTGGAAGACGGCTTTTAACACGCCTACGGCCCATTATGAATACAAGGTCATGCCATTTGGACTTACTAACGCTCCTGCAGTTTTTCAGTCATTGGTCAATGACGTTCTAAGAGACATGGTGGGTCAATTCGTGTTTGTCTACCTTGATGACATATTAATCTATTCTCAAGATCTGGATACCCACAGGAAGCATGTCAGAGCTGTTCTCCTGCGTCTTCTGCAAAACCAGTTGTTCGTCAAGGCAGAGAAATGTGAGTTTCACACCACTACTACATCTTTTTTGGGCTTCATCATTTCCCCAGGTCAAGTGATTGTCGATCCCTCTAAAGTAAGGGCCGTCTTGGAATGGCCTGTCCCCACTGATCGTAAGCAGCTTCAGAGATTTCTGGGATTCGCAAACTTTTATAGGAGGTTTATTAGAAATTACAGCCTGGTTGCTACTCCCCTGAATGCTCTTACCTCTTCCAAGACAAGATTTGTACGGAATAAGGATGCAGAGAAGGCCTTCAACAGGTTAAAGGAACTCTTCACGTCAGCTCCAGTGCTACGGTCTCCTGACCCAGAGAGACAGTTTATCGTGGAGGTGGATGCCTCAAGCACTGGGGTTGGAGCCGTGTTAAGCCAGAGAGGTGAGGATGATCGTGTTCACCCATGTGGCTTCTTCTCAAGGACTCTGTCACAGGCTGAGCGGAATTACGACGTGGGAGACAGAGAGTTGCTGGCCGTCAAGTTGGCATTGACGGAGTTGAGACATTGGCTGGAGGGGACTAAGAAGCCGTTTATGGTGTGGACTGACCATAAGAATTTGGAGTACCTGAAATCAGCTAAACGGCTGAACCCCAGGCAGGCAAGGTGGGCTCTGTTTTTTGGTTGTTTTAATTTCTCCCTGTCTTACAGGCCAGGGAGTAAAAATGGCAAACCTGACGCCCTATCCCGGATTCAAGAGCCCGCAGAATCTCAGTCTGCAGGTGAAGAGGAGTTTATCCTTCCTGAGGCCGTCAGCTTGTCTGTGTCCCGAGTTGAGGTGGAAAGGGAGGTCCAGGAGGCCATCAGGGATCCGCCTATCCCACCACCATGCCCAGCGGACCGCTGTTTTGTTCCCGAACGCCTTGTGCCAAAGGTACTGGAGTCTTGTCATTGCTCTCGTCTCGTTTGTCATCCTGGAATCAGCAGAACGATTCAGACTGTACAAGCTCAGTTTTGGTGGCCATCACTTGTGAAGGATGTCAAAGACTATGTTTCTGCATGCACTCAATGTTGTCAAGCCAAGTCTTCTCATCGCCCTCCTGCGGGGTTGTTGCACCCATTGCCCATTCCCCCTCGCCCATGGTCACACATTGCTATGGACTTTGCAACAGGTTTACCGATGTCAAATGGTCACTCTGTTCTACTGACGATAATTGACAGATTTTCTAAGATGGTTCATCTGGTGCCCCTGGAGAAGCTCCCGTCTGCAAAGGAGATGGGTGAGATATTGACCAGAGAAGTTTTCAGGCTCCATGGAATACCTACTGACATTTTTTCCGATAGAGGACCCCAGTTTGTGTCACGTTTTTGAAGGAGTTCTGTTCTTTGTTGGGAATTCTGTTAGTCTCTCTTCAGGGTTTTCATCCTCAATCTGTGATGGCCAAAACTGAGAGAGCCAACCAAGAAGTGGAAACCAAACTTCGCATTTTATGTGAGTCAGACCCGACCAAGTGGTCACAAAATTTACCCTGGGTTGAATACGCCATGAACTCTTTGCAGTCAAGTGCCACTGGTTTGTCCCCTTTCCATGTTGTGTTTGGTTTCCAGCCACCCATGTTTTCCGTACAGGAGAAAGAGGCTAATGTTCCGTCTGCCCAAGCAGCTGCCTTAAGATGTCAAAGAATATGGAGAAAGGCCAGGAGGTCAATGATCAGAATGTCACTGGTTCAGTCAGGAACGGCCAACCCGAGACGGATCCCTGCCCCTAAGTACCAGGTGGGGCAGAAAGTTTGGCTCTCCGCCAAAGACCTGCCATTACGGATAGAGTCCCGGAAGTTGGCACCCCGATTTGTTGGACCTTTCCCTATCTCCAAGATCATCAACCCTGTCTCTGTACGGCTGAGATTGCCCAATTCCATGAGGATTCACCCCACGTTCCACGTTTCTCAGGTCAAGCCCTTCGTGGAGCCCCGACTAATTCGTAATACTTTCAACAGTGCAAACACTGTAACCTGCTTTAAAACTGCTTATCTCTAATGAGACATATTTCTACTACTAACATGGGTGATCCTAATCTACAGATCTGTTTGAAAGCACTCTGATTGATTCACCACTGTCTACATCAGATAGATATGTCTAACACTTCTTGTCTCACCTTCTTCCTGCAGCAGAACATTGCAGATTAGAACATTGCTTGAAATGAATATAATTTGCATAGTCTTAGAATATCATCAAATACTCTGAAGTACTGCATTGAGATGTTTTTATTGAGGACAGGCAGCTGAATATGAACGTCTGTGTTAGAAATACAGAATCCCTACCTGTAAAAAAGTACCAGACATGTTTTAAAATAACTGTGGAAAGTAACTATTTGCATTGTTTTGTTGAGAAGCTATCATTTGTGTTAAACAAAAAGCATTACACATTTAAGGCCTTTAATCTGCAAAAACAGAACAAGTTCTTTATGGCCGGGGAATGTGCTACTTCCAAATAAACGCTGAACTCCTGGAAAATCCTCAAAGGTCTGCCTCACTGCAGCTTACATCGGTGCAGTTACCAGGGCAAATTTAGTTGAAGAGGGCGTGGTATTTATTTTTCGAGCGGCCCGTTTTAGCGCAGGAATGATTTTTAGCTTGATCAGCCCTAACTGAATACAGGCTCATGGAGGCTTTCTTGATTTGATCTGCACATGTGCTGCATGACTGTTTCTGAACTCCTGTAGTAGCTCATTGGCTTCCAGGGTAGTCTTCCAAGTTGTCTATATGGGTCTGCTGAGAGGTTTCCATCAGTAAAACAGAACAGTTTTTGCTTTATTTGATAATATTAAAGGTTTAAATATGCCATTTTAAAAGACAGATATTCCAGATATTCCACTTAAAACTTACAACCAGTTTTTTTGAGGAATAGGCTTTGATACTTGTCAGAGACTATGATATGAATATTCCATATTAGAATAAAGTCACAGGTCACAGAAAAACGCTGCTGCGATGCATATAGAGACTTGCATTGTGCCCTTTTTAGACTAGAACAGTTCCCTACATGTCCATGTAAGTTTGGTTAAAGCAAGCCTTTCTTAAACTGATTCGTGATGGACATGAGCATTAACAGTGTATGCCTTGCAGCAGGAGAACTATGAATGAAACTGGGAGTAAAAGAACATCAAAGTGTCTTATGTAGCAGCCATTTTCAAAACTGTTGAAATTTCTTCTAAAATGAGCCTTAATGTTTTCATTTACTGGATGAAACACTGTAGCGTATGTATCCCAACAAGTCCTTAGTCTCGGTATTTCCAAAGTTAAACTTACTGAGTAACTTGGATTCATGGGAACATGAACATAAAGAGAATGTTCTTTGTAATAGGAAACAGGTATTTACATGGTAAATCCAAATTGTAGATGACCGTAATAACTATAAATATGTGTCAATGTTGGGCTGCAGTCATGGAAGTGGCTGGCAAAAATAGCAAGGCTAGCATAAAAGTATATTCTAAGGTTCAAAATTGAACACAAATAACCCAATGTGAAGGCGTACTAGCTACATCGGCGGTTATTTCCAGCCAATGGAAGGCTTCTTTCCATGCTGGGTCGATGCTAGACGTCCGTTTCTTCTGCATGTTAAGCCCTCCAACAGCAGAAATTATGTCCTTGTCTATGACTGACACAGTACTAGAACTCTCTGCAGGCCTATCATTTTTGTCCTCGCCATTAGTGGAATGAACGTCACCCGATTTGTGCCTAGCAGGTACCAGGAAGAATGTGTAATATGACACTGTTTATACCCACAATTCAGCTGACATGATTTTAGAAAGCTTTACCGTTAGCAGTTGCACAGGGTCATAGGGTGAAAGGAAGTGGGAACAGACTCAGCGCATACGCAATAGCCAACATAAAAACCACACGGAGGAGCCCAGATGTCAGTCAAAGGGGCGGTACGCTCACAAAAAATGAGCATATCGGCCTAATTTCAATGTAGCGGTGACAACTTTCAGCGTAGCCAAATACGCAGGCGAGAACTCTGAAATTACCTTGGAGAGTATGAGTTTAAAAAATCTTTTTTGTCTTTCTGTAGATCTTTTTTGGCCTGTCAACAAAATTATTGTGAGTTCAGAATAGGTTTGCTTTGCTTACCTGGAGCTTCCTACATACAGTATGTCAGGATGCTTTTTTTGAATTTTGGCTCCACTTTCAATACTGTGGTCCCGAATGGCCTGATCAACAAGCTCAGACATCTGAGCTTAATCACTACACTCTGTTCATGGATTCTATATTTTCTGATCCACTTTTCTGATCACCAAATGCTAGGGTGGATAGCCTTACTTTACCCTCCTTCATCCTGAACACAGGAATACCTCAAGGATACTTTCAGGAATTTTATACAGGATTGTACAGCCATTCACTCTTCTAACAAGATGGTGACATTTGCAGATGACACCTCATTTGTAAGTCTCATATCAGGGAACAATGAGAAACACTACAGAAAAAAAATTCAACACCTTATCAGGTAGTGATCATGCAATAACCTGGTCCTCGGTACCACCACAACAAAATAAATCATTGTGGACTTAAGAAGAACTAGAAAAGTTACACCCCTTGCACTCTACATGAATTCAGTTTCAACTAAATTAAATTCAGTTTATTTTTATGGCAACAATTCACAACAAATATCATCTCAAGGCACTTTAAGAAGAATAAAATTTTTGTGATGTATTTCTTAAATAATGTTTTCATTTTAATGTATTACTTCGGGCTGTTTTCATTTACTTTTACTTTGTAAAAAATATTTTAATGCATTAAGCTTTTTATACCATTTTATATTCATTTGACATGTGTGACTCAGGAGAATCAAAATGAAGGCTTCAGCAGAATAAAGCTAAATTGTTGCAGAGGTGCAAGTATATCAGGTGTTCCTTCATGAGATGAGCTTTTAATTAAATAAAAAAAACTTTAGGGACTTCCATGACCTAATAGCATTGAGTAATTTTTTTTTATAAAAACTTGGTGACATATCATTGAACTGTAATTAAGTAAAAACCTGTTTTTATCAAATTAGGAAAAACCTTTCTTGGCATTTGCCACCTCTAATATTCCCTAGCTTCCCAGTAGGGATGGAAAAAGAGAAAATAAAGCTTGTTTTAAGAACTTCTTATCCTTGAAATCATATAGTATAAAACATAAAGGCACAAATAACCAATTGTAATTGACCCAATGATGCTGGGTGAATCTTGCCATGGGCTAGTGGTTTCCTAGTGTGCTATAGATATAAGAGTAAGGACAACGAAAGTCCAAAACGGTCCACTGTCATGTGGTTCATGCAGCCGCTAAAAGTTCCCAGAAGTCATTTGCTTTTTTTTTTTACTTTTTATTTACTTTCCAACATTCTTACACACACAGACATGTATAACGGTCCAGGTTTGCCAAGTTCACATAATACATCTTATAGTTATACCATGTATATCCGGTGCAACCGTTCTGGAAATTACAAATGAACAAATAATATAAATAACAATAAAAACAAACATACAAAAAACTAAAAAAATAAGGTGCACAGATCATAAAATACAATTCCCCAAGTTGATCAAACTATGTGAATAAGCTGATACTTCATAAATGAATGCAGTGAAAATAATGACAATAATATGCACAGGAGGAAAATATAAACTTCATAAACAATTCTATTACATATGAATAGATGTAGTTCCTTATATCGGGTAAATTTAACCCCCCATTGTTTTTTGAGGATTGGAGTGTCTTGAGTTTAATTCTAGCCTTTTTATTTTTCCAAATCTTGACAGTCTTTTCTCCAGTTGTTTAAAGAAGGAGATCATTTGCTTTTAATATGATAACATCACAATTTTGGCTAATTTGTGATCATTAAACACATCTTTTTTATTATTTATATTTAAAGCATACATTATTTGACTTATTGACAACTTGCTTCTACATTAGCTGATTATGGCTAGTTTGTATTTCAAAACATGTCTGCCAGTCTACATAAATGGCACCTAAAAAGTAACAAATAAATGCTAAATATGTACATAAATAATTTTTTCTAACAACAGACCTGTGGGTATATGTAATAATTACACATCTGATTTGTTTCTTTCTTTTCTATTTCAGATGGTGTTTTGAAAGAACAGATCAAACATATCAATAATGCAAACATATGCACATCTATGCTGTAAGGTTTTTTTTTAAAGCAAATTCTTCTATTTACCTTAAGTCATGTTTAGAGAGAAAACAAAGAGGTTTATAATCAGAAAATAGATTTAGGAGCAGCAAACAGAATTTAGTTTTTGTTGTGTATAAAGAGTCAAGTAATGAGTCATATGCATTACTCCAGTTTATTTTATTTGCATATTCATAAGTAAATGTGAAAATGTGAATATTAATTCAGAACAATTCATTATCATGCTTATATATATAACTTTTATATCATAAATTAGGCATTGGTTGGACATTATTCGAACAGTCCTAGGTCTGCCTATAAGGAACAGTTTTGATTCTCTGTATTTCAAACATATGAAATGACACAAAAACAGATTTAAATATGTTTGCAGTGCATCAGTTATAGACAAATTTGTGATTTCATTTTACACTTATTTATTGCGGCTGCACGGTGGTGCAGTTGGTAGCACTGTTGCCTTGCACCGAGAAGGTCCTGGGTTTCTCTCTGCATGGGGTTTGCATGTTCTCTCCGTGCATGCGTGGCTTCTCTCCGGGTACTCCAGCTTCCTCCCACATTTCACAAACATGACTGTTAGGTTAACTGGTCTCTCTACATTGCCCTTAGGTGTGAACGGGTGTGTGGATGGTTGTTTGTCCTGTATGTATCTGTGTTGCCCTGCGATGGACTGGCGACCTATCCAGGGTGCACCTCCCTCTCACCCGTAGACTGCTGGAGATAGGCACTAGCTTCCCTGCGACTCACTATGGAAGGGTCGCGTCAGTACACCCTTCCCCTGATCGAAGGGTGTACTGATTCTAGGGGGTAGAGATGCTGGATTTTAGAACTGCCTCATTAGAAGGAATCTTCAGTTGAAAGAAGAAAGGGAAATATTAGGAAAAAAACAAAACTTTTAACCAAAAATGATCTTGCAAGAAGTTCTGTTGTCTTTGTCTCTTAATGAAACGTAAGAGAAATAGTATTGTTAAAATATGTTTTATAAATTATAACAAATGGAGTTTAAATGAAAATTCAACATGGAAGACTCACCATCACCTACAGCTTTGTCTAATTACTCCTCTGCTCCACCAATCAGCCAATAAGGCCCCGATTTAAAAGATCTTCATCCACGGAACTCTCCGTTCTGCAGCTGAACTTTGACCCTCCTTCACCCCATCTCCACAATTTGGCTTCCAAACTCTTTCCAAATCTTCGCAGGCCTCCACTCCACCACCAGGATCGGATCCCAGGGAGGAAGACATCTCTAAATCTAACCTTAAGATGTTCATTCAAGCGCATGTCATTCTCAGCATTCACGTCTTCCACAGGGGTCCTAGCGCCAAAGAAATAAACATTCACTAATAAACTTTTCTAATTGCATCCCTGTCTTCTCTTTGTGACTCTGTCCAGGTTGAAATGGTTGCTAAACTCTTAAGTATGTTGTGGAGCATTAAGTGTCCATAGTGAATGAGTTTAGCACATTTACCAATAAGTAGCATTTATTAATATAATGTAATGATACACTAGACCTTTTGCTCTGATAGTAGACAGTAAACCTATAGAAAAAAACTACGTAATTTTTGAAGTGACATCACCATGCTAAGAACTGTATGACTTACTAAGAATATAAGATTAACTATTTATTTCAGATTTAAGGTGGTTTATTTGTACATTTAGCTCACATATTGCTCACATATTGTATGTCTAAATGTATAATACTCGATTATTCTTAGCCCAACACCAAGAACAAAATGTGTTCAGAATATCAAGAGGATTTTCTTTCTCTCTCTCGTGCAGACCGTAGGTATCAAATGCAGGGATAGTAATCTTGCTAATAAACTAGCCTTCTACTTTACATTTGAATGTTTAAATATTATCTTATTTTCCACTGAATTACTTAACTGCTCAGTGTGTTTAGATTCATAAAATACAAATCAAAAAAACAAAATGAACTGAGATTCACTGACTTCAGACACACTCTCAGCCAGCATGCATGTATCCTGGTAAATGTTCCTTACTCGTACAAATAATTGGATGCTGTTTGAGCTGAATAATTACTGTTGTGGGATTACATGCTGCTCAGTTCATTACTGAAAGAAAAGGCTTTTACATTTGTCCACATTGGATTTGTGTGTGATAATGACATAATTGCGACTTTGTGTAGGTTATGGAGTGTGGAGACAAAACAAGGCCAGTGAGATTTCAGAATGCTCTTTTTAAATGCCACCAGAACCCCTCAGTGACTTCTAACTAGAGTCAGTCGTATCAGTGCTTGCCGTCTAAATGAATATTTTCTGTTTTAACTGGTGTCTTTAAATTTACTGCTACAGTCAAATCACATAAAGGCATTATACAGCACCCGCTGCTTTTGAAGAATGAAGCAGTCCTTTGTGTGTTCTGCATACCACTGTGATATCTGTGAGATGGTGGCTTGAGTTTAGAGCTATTTGTATCATGAAAAGCATTGTTGAATATTTTAGGCCTTACATTAGCAGGACAAAGAGTGGATTCTCCAAATCAATGGTCCCCTTTAATACTAGTTACTAGGGAGTTTCCATCCAAATCTGTGCCCTGTCTGCCAGTGCTGTGTATCAATGTGAAATTTACATTTTCTTAAACACAGATTTACAAAGTGCACAAAATATATACATTTAAGGTGTATTTTTGCGCTATATTTAATTAATACCAGAGTTATGCAGTGTGTAATGATGTATTGGATCTAGTGCAAAAACAAACAATTAGCATGTGATCTGACCCATAGTCCATACCCTGATATTATATGTTGTTTTTTTTGTTGTCTTATTCTGCATAATAATGTGAATATGTATTGTTCTACCTGGTGTGTTTAAAGTCTAATTGTCTGCTTCACATGCAATGCTGTATGAGATTAATGAAACTGCTGAGCTTGCAGCGCTGCTGGTTTTGATCAAATAAGGAGTCGGTTCAGAGAGCAGTCAGGCAAAGCAATGATATCTGGCCAACATCGGAACTGCAGCTGTCTGACGCAAAGCCAAAAGTGAACACATCAGATAAAATTCCAGAAGCTGAGATAATGCAGTCCTCCTTAACACATTCAATGACAAAAAAGTTGAGGACCTAAATGGAGCGGTGAAAATAAAGTCAAGCTGTGTTGTAATATGACTGTACTTCATAATAATCGACCACACTGCCGGTCTATTGTCATCAGGGTGTGGCTTTGACGCAAGCAACAGTTAAGTGGATTGGAGTCTTAAAACTGCTGTATCCTCTTCTACAGAGAGTCGTCACACAGCTGTTAGAATTGACTCTCAGTATCCTTTAGATCGGCACTGTGTCAGTGTTATATGAGCTGATCACATATTTCATTGGGGAAAGATTTACATAATACAGGCATGTAATGAGTAATGCTTACTTCAACATTTTTGTCAGTAGATGTATTTCTGATATTTCAGTTGAGGTGAAATTCACAACAGATGTTGGCAACAACCCACGCAATACACACATTAGAAAAAAATAGCAGGTGTGAAGTTGACCCATTTTTCCACACATACTGTCCTCAACTCATTAAGGTTCTGAGGGTATTTCTATCAGTTCTGATCTTCCCTTTTCAAAGATGTTCATTAGGATACAGGTCAAGTAATTGATTGGCCGATTCTAGCAATTTTACTTTTTTCCTCTGAAACTATTTAAAGGTTTCCTTCGCTGTGTTTTTGGGACTATTGTCTTGCTTGGAAATCCACACTTGTTTTATCTTCAGATTCTTTTCAAGGATGTCCCGGTAAATTTCTCCATTCATCCTTCCTTCAGTTATATGAAGTCTACCAGCACCATATGCTGAAGAAAGCCCACACCATGATGTTCCCACCTGCAAACAGTTTGCAGTGATGGGGTGATGGGCAGAACCATCCTTCCTCCAAATATGGTGTGTTCATTGACATCCAAAGAGTTCAACTTTGGTCCCATGTGACAAGACTATATTTTGCAAGTATTTCACTAGCTTGTTCAGATATTCTACAGCAAATTTGCTTTTTCGTCAGCAGTAGAGTCTTGCACAGTTGTAGTGTGCATAGAGGCCATTGCCATTGAATGCATTAGTTTTGTTTTCACGGGAAAGATTTTACAGGAGAGTATGATACATACTTTAGCAACTGGATGTTAATCTGTTGCTCTAGTCGTGAAACCCACCACCTAGGTTTTCTGGTGCAATTCATAGATGTGAAGGCTCTTAAATGGTTTACATCCCTATTGCTGGTATGGGTGGGTACCAGATTAGTGCACATCTGTCACTCTTTCAAGTGCAAGAGTGACAAAGGCAGTGTGTATGCATCTAAAGTACCACTGGTGCTTATACTTTTGGCTGGAGATATACCACTGAACCCTGACCCAACCACGCTCGGTGAAGGTGGTACCTCACACAGGTGAAGCAGCGTTAGCTCGTGGCCAGGAACTACTGGAGCTGCGTCCTGCGGAGAAGCGGAGCGCATTGGAGCCAAGGATGAGCGCAGCTGAATGCGGCCATGCCGAAGGGTTGCCCCGCCGGACAGATCCCCATTTGAGGACTGGACCGAGGGCTGCTGCAGCTGCCAGTCTCAAGGTCTCGGAAGCTATGGGTGGCGGCATGGGTTCTGACTATCGGTCGATGACTAACGCAGGGCTTGTTAACTCCTGTGGGAAAGCAGGTAACACACTACATGCGTGCCTGGATGGCTCGAACAGTCGTGCTGCTCAAAAACAAAAGCAGCATTTATTTCTTCAAACTGTCAATCATGCGCGCGCGGTCTGGGACTTAAAATGCAAACCAAAGGGAATCCTAGATGGACATTTAAACATACGCAGGCTGATGTCCAAATGTGATCAGGTTTTTATACTTCTTTAGGACTCTAATTTGGACTTTTTAACAGAATCCTAGCTTCACATTAATATACCAATGAATATGATAGATATTACTACGTATCAGTGCTTTAGAAAGGACACGGGTAAGCGGGGAGGAGTTCTAATATATATTAAAGACAAATTCTAATGTCATTTAATTAATTTGACCACACCTCTGTCAAAAAAATTAAAAATTGAAACATTCATTCATGGCCAAAAAAGGCTGAATGTTTTTTGTTTTTTGGGGGGTTTGGACTGTTTGTAGAAGCATTAGAGACCTAAATGGAAGTATAAAAACAATCAAAAAGTGGATTTTGCATGATAGGTCCCTTTTAAAATAAGCACAGAACGATGTGACTCAGAACACTGGTAAATGATCAACATTTATAGCATTTGGAGTCACATAACGACAGTTCCAAGTCGAACGATGACACAGGTAAGAAGAGGATGGAGCACTAAGGCAAAATATGCCTTAAAGAGCTGCGCCTATACTATAGAATCTGGGGTTGCAATACGTAACCAACATTCTTTAGATATCATATCAGCATGTGCAAGTCATGTTTTTTGTCAAAGCTGTAAGATGTACCAGACACAAAAACATTGTTTCTCCGCTTTCTGGAAGGTCCTGTGTGAAACCAATGTGCCAGATGTGGAGCACATGCATGCAAAGTGCACCTTACCGTCATTTGGGATTTCATCATTAAGTCGTGAATGTATGGCAAAAATCCTAAACAAACATGAAGAAAATTAAAAAAACTTAATATCTGTGGTTTAGTCTGAAGGTATTGAAAAGATTCTATGTTGTAAACATGAAACATTTTATTACAGTTTTTACAATGTACTGTTTTGGGACCTAAACATAAGGCATAAAAACAAATTAAAGATTTAGGAAATATAAAAAAAATTATATTTAAGGATAGGTCTGAAGTTGTTGGAAAGATTTGATGCAGAGAAAGCAAAAATTATATTTAAATATAAAATTTTTAATTACACTTTTATAAGCGCTACCGTTTCGGGGCCTAAAGGTAAAAAGTGAACGTTTTTACATTAAACTCTGAATTGCTCCAAAAACAATAATGCATCAAAATTAATTTTGTTATCAATTTTTTAAAATATATCATATTTAGTGTTTTTCCTCTTCAAGAAATGAGGGGTTTTTGGACCAAAAGGGCATTAAAATATAG
The DNA here is from genome assembly GCA_036173005.1 of Crenichthys baileyi. Classification (NCBI taxonomy): domain Eukaryota; kingdom Metazoa; phylum Chordata; class Actinopteri; order Cyprinodontiformes; family Goodeidae; genus Crenichthys; species Crenichthys baileyi. Next base: position 57,738 of record JAHHUM010002915.1, read on the forward strand.
AAAAGATTAATGAATATAAAAAACTTTATGTTGAAAAGGTTTGATGCAGCGAAAGTGAAAAGAAATTATATATACAATTTTATTACACTTTTCTTAGAGGTACCTTTTGGGACATAAGGGTAAAAAGTATATGTTTGATATAATGGTGCCTCAAGGGTTAATGCTGCCTACTTGGAAAGTTCTCTCGTTTTTTGTTTTATTTTCCTCAGTTGTATTAATGACTACACCTACATTGACTTCTATTTGAAAATTACCCAAAAGCTTAAACTGTTTCATCTTGATACAAACCTGCCACAACCTACAAAGGCAAGCCTAATGTATCATGGAAGTAAAACAACAAGGAATGGGTGTCATTGTGTAAACAAATTTTAAGATACCTTTAAATTTGGTCAGACAACTTACATGTAAATATTTTAATCTACATCTTTATTAACAACTAGAAGATAAGTTTTGGTTTAGAGTTTGCTCCAACCTCATCTAATTTTCATGTCGCTCAATATTTCAGGGAGTGATGAGTATCTCCACCACTGAACAGGTCTCTAGCATGCCAGGGAATGAGGAGAAAGTTTCTGACCTTGAGGCCCATATCTGTTAGTGTATAATAGGGTAGAGAAGGAGCTGAAAAGCTGATAGGAACGGAACATAAAATGCAAAATGATGCAATGCAGAAAGCTTGTAGCTTAAGCAGCATACCCACATTGGTGAGATATTTTTCATATGTCCTAAGGCGTGTGTGAAAGATCATGTGTGAGGCGACAGCACAGCTCTAGCTGACTGTACTGGTTCACATGCGTGCCATATCGTTGACCTAATATGCTTGATACAAACTTTATTTTGGTGGAATTATCAAAATTTCATGGTTCCAGCTTTAATGCCGAATATATGAAAAATGTATCTGTTAGATGATCGTGGCTGAGATCCTAAAACACAAAGAGAGTGGTGGACCTTGTAATGAATAGGATAGGCAGGAGGAACGGAAATGTGGTTATAATTTTAAAATATTGTTTTAAAAGAGATGTGTATAGTGTTGGAGCACTAAGGCAAAATATGCCTTAAAGAGCTGCGCCTATACTATAGAATCTGGGGTTGCAATACGTAACCAACATTCTTTAGATATCATATCAGCATGTGCAAGTTATGTTTTTGTCAAACTGGGAATAGATTTGCATGAAACAGTTATTTATGTTAAAGTCCATGATAGCATGTAATGTGTTACTCATGAACTTCTGTGTCCAACATGCACTTAGAATAAAATCAGTCAAGTTTAATCAGTGCGAGCAAATCTCTGAAATAAAACTAATGGAATGGAATAAGATTATAGTGGCAACAATAACATTTATTAGAACTTTATTGTCTGTCCAAGATGGTGAGAAAAAATTTCAACAGCACTCCTGCACTGAAAATACAATAAACATTGCAAAATGTACATAAAAATCACATTCAAACACAAAAGAGGCCTGGTAAAAGTGTGTAAAAGTATAATTTTTAATAAATTAGCACCCTAATGAACATATGAAACTTTTGACTTTACAATTTTTTTAAGATGGTAGAAGTCCGCTGTGGTTTTGGCACACCTCAAACTAGCAGTTAGATGTGGCCTCTGCTAAAAAAAAACTAGACTGTATTTATACCAAGTGAAGAACATGATAAAAAAAAATTCTTTGGTTAAATATTTTATTAACTGCAGGTAAGTTATTACCTGCTCACAACCCCACTTCAAAAAATACTGAACTATCCCTTTAACAAAAAGACAACTAGTAACTAATTACCTCAGATGCAGATGCAGAAGCTTATTTCCAGTAACTTTTAATCAAATATCATGTACAAAAATTATACAGAATGGTTGTTATTGGTGTTATTTTATGCCGACATTTTCATTGTCTGTCAGTTTTCTATTGTTTCTGAGCAATGATCATAACTTTACAGATGCAGCATTTTATTGCATTCCATTGCTTTGTTAAAACATCTGATGCCTTCTTTGCAATAGTTCGTATTGGCCTCCGGGGAAGCTAAGGTTTAGCTATTAACACACAGGTTTTTTTCTGCAAAATTTAAAGCAAGCCAGGCAGCTTATAGAGCTGTGGTGTCTCCCAAGATCTCATTATCAGCCCCCCTGAGCTTTCAGGGATCAAGGATCCTCGTTTAGGGTTTTTGTCCCCAGGTAGTTATCGTTTAAACTCTCAGGCCACACAGTTAGTTGGAATTTGTCTGCAGCTATGCTATTATCAGTAATTATGGCACATATATGCTAGTATTTTACTCTAATTTAAATCTATGCAGTGCCCCTAAAAGAGCCACCCTATCTGAAACCAGACATAAAGACATGCATTAGTTTCAGTGTTGATAATCGACCAGAATGTCAGAATGGCAACTAACTGACTAAACATCAAGGAAAGCTTTACAAATATTCCTGGAAAAAAAAAAAATTAAAAAAATTAACAATCAACTGTTGTGCAGTTGAAGTCTAATAATGTCAGCGGTTAGTTTATTGTCAGTTTTAAAAATCATGGTTAAATGAGTTTTTTAACAGGAGTGGTGTAACCTGCTGTTCTGTAATGGGTAAGCTTGACCTGTCTGCAGTAAAACAGGTAAAGTATACTTTGTGGAAATGTACAGTGTTGTAAAAAAGTATTTTTCCCCTTGCAATTTTTTGCTTTTTGGTCACAGTTGCATGTTTGAGATCATCGAACACATTTTGACATCAGACAGAAATAAAGTAAATACAAAATGCAGCTTTAGAATAAAATTGTTATGGAGAGAAAATAGACTCAATATATTCGTGCGTGTGTAATACTAGATTTGTAAACTGTAAATCTGTTTGTGTGAAGGTCTGGGTATTTGTATGTGTAAAACATGATTTATAAACTCTGAAAAGCATTCTGTGAATAACTTCAGGTATTTGAAAATGTGTGCTCAAATGCACACAAAAATAGTACAAAATTAAATTGCACATACTTGTGCCGAAGTAGTAAAGAAGTCTTTTCTGAAAAAAAAAGAACACCTCAGGACCCCTTAGTTGTAAGACATAGACCTACATTTACTTTGTAATATTCTAAATTTTTTTATGTAGACATGTAGGCTACCAATTTATGAGCTGTACAAATGCAATTACATTGTTAAAAGAAACGACCACTAGGTGAGGAAATGGTTAATTGGCTGGAAAAAACAGGCAGTCAACAAGAAGACAGCAATGGGAGGGCATGCTGGTGGTCTATCCTCAGAAGTAAGTATAAGGCACACACTTTTCTGGTATAATAAGACAACTAGTGTTCTCCAGATAGGTTTTGTTTGATACACAGTCTTCCTCGCATCTCTCTGTTAGCAGGAGCTAATTTCTGTCTGAGCTAAACTACTTTACCACTTGGTAGCCAAGTCCTTGTGTTACATGCAACACATCCATGCCACTACAAATGCTGGCTGGTGCTGCATGCTGGAAACTGCAAACCAATCTCTAACATAAGTTGTTTTTGTCGCCGTATTTGGATGTATATATTTGAATGAGAATATGAGATATTGTGCTTGTAAACGCAGCTCCTGTCGTCATTTCAAAGAGACGTAAACAACACAACTTTAACTCACTGTGTCCCCTAAAATATATTAAAATTAATTATTTTTAAGCCTGGCATTCACTCTACAATTATGTTAGAAATATTTAGGGGCCTCTTGGTTATTTATCTTTAAACTGGGGATTTTTCCACAGTCGATAATATGTCTTGTTCTCCCGTATTATTCATAATTTATTTTCTAATTGTAACTTTTATTTGAATCCAGGATGGATTTACTCCTGCTGAGATCACTGATAAAAGAGAAATAATGAAATGAAATGTTTTTTTTTTCTTTTACATGAGCAATAACCAGTAACACTGTAAGCAACTTTAATATTGTTTTACGTATTTTATATTGTTCAGTTTTGACGGCAGCAAACATTCTACATTGTTTTGGTACACAAATCCATGTTTTATGATTGTGGTCCTCTTCTGATTGCAAATCTACAGGGTTGGACAATGAAACTGAAACACCTGTCATTTTAGTGTGGGAGGTTTCATGGCTAAATTGGACCAGCCTGGTAGCCAGTCTTCATTGATTGCACATTGCACCAGTAAGAGCAGAGTGTGAAGGTTCAATTAGCAGGGTAAGAGCACAGTTTTGCTCAAAATATTGAAATGCACACAACATTATGGGTGACATACCAGAGTTCAAAAGAGGACAAATTGTTGGTGCACGTCTTGCTGGCACATCAGTGACCAAGACAACAAGTCTAAGTGATGTATCAAGAGCCACGGTATCCAGGGTAATGTCAGCATACCACCAAGAAGGACGAACCACATCCAAGAGGATTAACTGAGGACGCAAGAGAAAGCTGTCTGAAAGGGATGTTCGGCTGCTAACCTGTATTGTATCCAAAAAACATAAAACCACGGCTGCCCAAATCACGGCAGAATTAAAGGTACACCTCAACTCTCCTGTTTCCACCAGAACTGTCTATCGGGAGCTCCACAGGGTCAATATACACGGCCGGGCTGCTATAGCCGAACCTTTGGACACTCTTGCCAATGCCAAACGTTAGTTTCAATGTTGCAAGGAGCGCAAATCTTGGGCTGTGGGCAATGTGAAACATGTATTGTTCTCTGATGAGTCCACCTTTACTGTTTTCCCCACATCCGGGAGAGTTACGGTGTGGAGAAGCCCCAAAGAAGCGTACAACCCAGACTGTTGCATGCCCAGAGTGAAGCAAGGGGGTTGATCAGTGATGGTTTGGTCTGTCATATCATGGCATTCCCTTGGCCCAATACTTGTGCTAGATGGGCGCGTTACTGCCAAGGACTACCGAACCATTCTTGAGGACCATGTGCATCCAATGGTTCAAACATTGTATCCTGAAGGTGGTGCCGTGTATCAGGATGACAATGCACCAATACACACAGCAAGACTGGTGAAAGATTGGTTTGATGAACATGAAAGTGAAGTTGAACATCTCCCATGGCCTGCACAGTCACCAGATCTAAATATTATTGAGCCACTTTGGGGTGTTTTGGAGGAGCGAGTCAGGAAACGTTTTCCTCCACCAGGATCACGTAGTGACCTGGCCACTATCCTGCAAGAAGAATGGCTTAAAATCCCTCTGACCACTGTGCAGGACTTGTATATGTCATTCCCAAGACGAATTGACGCTGTATTGGCCACAAAAGGAGGCCCTACACCATACTAATAAATTATTGTGGTCTAAAACCAGGTGTTTCAGTTTCATTGTCCAACCCCTGCATTTCTGCCCAGGTTCAGCCCTCCCAGCAGCTGAGGGCCTTTCCACACAATCCCTGGGCCAGATGGACTCTGCTCACTGCACCTGCATGGCTGATGTGGCTCTATCCTACTCACTTTGCTCTTCAAGATTAAGACACCTTATTTGCACTGTTACTTTTACAGTGTCATTGCAGTGCACAAAAATTTCAATAAAGACTTTAAAATGAAAAGTGGTCCCACATTGCACAGGTAAATTTCCTAATTATTGTCCTAGCACTTCATGATTAAGGAAGGTGTGATGATGATGATGATGGCTTTAATGTCATGCACATTTTTGAGGAGCATACATTGATTCAATGATTGAGGAAGGTCAAATTGGTTTTATTCCGGTCCATCTGGATGGCAAAAAATCTTCCCGGCAGCACAGTTTTTTAACCTGTGTCTAAAACTATTTCTTTTTTTAGCATTACTTTTTTCTTTACATTCATCTGGGTTTTCAAATTGTACATAATTACCTCATTAACTGAAATATTTATCTTGGTCTTCACATTTTATTTTTCCTTTAGTCTCATTTGCAGTACTGTCTGCTGATAACATCTTTTTAGTATTTTGTTGTTTGCACCTTATTTGCACGGTGACTGTGAGTTACAGCGTCATTGCACTGCACAAGAATTGTGATGAAGACTTTTAAACAAGAAGTCCATAAGTAAATGATATGGGCTAATTAAAGTTGATAGAATATTGTTTCATATTCACCTACTGAGCTAAAATGTTAATTATCACCAAGAGGCATAGTATTATCAACTTATCACTCTTAGTAAAGTTTAGGCCTGGTTTGATGCTGTATGAGGTTATAACAGGTGAGGAGATTTTTCTGTTCCAAACAGGTCAATGAAATGTCGTACTCGTTGTCTTCCGCTTCATCTGAAACCGGGTCGCGGGGGCAGCAGACTCAGTAGAGACACCCAGACGTGTCTCTCCCCAGACATCTCCTCCAGCTCCTCCCGGGAGGAGCCCAAGGTGTTCCCAGGCCAGCTGAGAGACATAGTCCCAGCGGCTCTACTCCGAGCTCCTCCTGGATGGCGAGCTCCTCACCCTATCTCTAAGGGAGTGCCCGGCCACCCTACGGAGGAATCTCATTTTAAGCCGCTTGTATCTGGGATCTCGTTCTTTCAGTCATGACCCAAAGTTCATGGACATAGGTGAGGGTAGGAACGTAGACTGACCGGTAAATCGAGAGCTTCGTTTTTCAGCTCAGCTCTCTCTTCACCACAACGGACCAGCACAGTGTCCCCATTACTGCGGCAGCCGCACCGATCCGTCTGTCGATCTCCCGCTCCATTATCCCCTCCCTCGTGAACAAGACCCCAAGATACTTGAACTCCTCCACTTAAGGCAGGAACTCCCCTCCAACCTTGAAGAGGACAAGCCACCCTTTTCCGGTCGAGAACCAGGGCCTCAGACTTGGAGGAGCTGATCTTCATCCCAGCCGCTTCACACTCGGCTGCATGCTGTAGGTCTTGGCTAGAGGGGTCCAGCTGGACCACGTCATCTGCAAAAAGAAGAGACAAAATCCACTGATCCCCAAACCGGACCCCCTTTGGCCCTAGGCTGCGCATAGAAATCCTGTCCATAAAAGTTATGAACAGGACCGGTGACAAAGGGCAGCCCTGGTGGAGTCCAACATGCACCGGGACCAGGTCCGACTTAGTGCTGGCAATGTGGACCAAACTCCTGCTCCACTTGTACAGAGACTACCCTACCGCCACACAATGTTGAAAAGGCGTGTCAACCATGACAGCATCCAGAGACTTGAGGTACTCAGGGCGGATCTCATCCACCCCCGAAGCCCTGCCACCCTGAAGCTTTTTAACCACCTCGGTGACGAAAGAGTCCAACCGCGAGTCCCCAGCCTCTGCTTCCACCAGGGAATGCGTGATGGCAGGATTTAGGAGATCCTCGAAGTACTCCTTCCACTGCCTGATAATGTCCCCACTCGAGGTCAGCAGCTCCCCTCCCCCACTGTAAACAATGTTGGCAAAGCACTGCCTCCCCCTCCTGAAGTGCCGGATGGTGTGCCAGAATCGCTTCGAGGCCAACCGGTAGTCCTTCTCCATGGCCTCATCGAACTCTTTCTAGGCCTGAGTTTTTGCCTCTGCCACAGCCGGGGCCGTGGCACGCTTGGCCTTACAGTACCCATCACCCGCCTCAGGAGTCCCACAAGCCAACCACAGCTGATAGGTCGCCTTTTTCAGCTTGACAGCATCACTTACTGCCGGTGTCCACCACCGGGTTCGGGGATTGCCGCCGCGACAGGCACTGCAGACCTTATGGTCACAGCTATGGGCAGCAGCATCGACAGTAGATGCGGAGAACATGGTCCACCCGGACTCTATGTCTCCAACATCCCCCGGAATCTGGTCAGAGCTCTCCCGGAGGTGGGAGATGAATACATCCCTGGCCGAGGGCTCTGCCAGATGTTCCCAGCAGACCCTCACTATGTGCTTGGGCCTGCCAAGTCTGTCTGGCTTTCTCCTCTTCCAGCGGATCCAACTCACCACCAGCTGGTGATCAGTGGACAGCTCAGCCCCTCTCTTCCCCCGAGTGTGCAAAACATGAGGCCGAAGGTCTGACGACACGACACGACAACAAAGTCGATCACTGCCCCACGTGGGCATTGAAGTCCCCCAGCAGAATAATGGCAATAATAACCCCCGACAGGGACGGCAAAAAATACTCCGTGGTACCGCTCGGCCCGTAGGCTGAAATGACAGTCAGAGACCTGTCCCCAGCTCAAAGGCACAGGGATGCGACCCTCTCATCCACCGCGGTAAACCCCAACATGTGACGGCTGAGCTGGGGGGCAACAAGCAATGGGTGCCAGAGCCCACGCTGTGCGTGGAGGTGACTATTTCCAGTCAATATCTCTCAACCTCCGCACAAGCTCAGGCTCCTTCCCCCCCAGCGAGGTGACATTCTAGGTCCCTAGAGCCAGCCTAAGCATCCGGAGATCGGGCCGCCCAGGTCTCCTGTTATATTTTGGGGTTGTTTGGTTTTTGGTTTCTGGGTTTTTCTTATATTTGTCTCAGTTTTTGAATCATGCTTCTGTTTATTATTTTTCTGTTCATGTTTTAGTTTTGTTCATGTTTTGTCAAGTTTGGGTTTTGGTTCTGGGCATGCTTTAGTTTTTGTTTGTATTCAAGAGTCTCTGTTCTTGCTCCAGCTACGTTCTGTTCTGTCTGTTAATTATCTTTATCCGGTTCACCTGCTCCAAACTAATCTGTCTCCTAGCTCCACCTGTTTCACACTCTATATATACACACCTGTTCAGTTATTCGTTGCGGAAACATTTTCTCAAATCATGTCTTGTTCTCAGCTCATGTCTTGTTTTGTGGACCATGCAATGCCTGTCTAGCCAGCCTGCTTCTGTTTTGTTCCTGCCTCTTCTGAGAGTGAGTTTTTGTTTTTTTTATTAAATCGTTTTTCACCTACCGTCATGCTGCCTACTCGTCTGCATCCTGGGGTCCCACATAACGCAAGTCGTAACATCTCCACCTTTGTCCACTACCTAATCCTCTTTGAACCGGTCCCTCATGGTTCCCCTGCAGGTGGTAGGCCCACTGGGGGATGGCCTCGCGTCTCTCGTTCGGGCTTGGCCCGGCCGGGCCCCGCGAGGAGCAACCCAGCCACCAGGCACTCTCTGACGAGTCCCGGAGGTGACCCGTCACCTAGAGCCTGTTTGCCGTAGGAGACCCTACCAAGGGCATTTAAGCTCCAGACAACATAGCCTCTAGGATCATTCGAGCACTCAAACCCCTCCACCACGTTAAGGTGGTGGTTCAAGGAACGGTCAATGAAATGTCAATAAATAATAAGCAGAGGAAGATTAAAAGCCATAATTTTTATTTTAAGAAAAACACAGAAATTGATTAAGCATAATTCAGAAAAAAGCATGTTCCATGTTACTTTGACCCTGTGGACAGGTGCTGCTGTTGCTGCATCTTCATCCACATCTGGTGTGAGAGGTTCAGGTGCTCTAACTGGCATTACACTGTTATCATCCGTTGAAATCTTCCATTATCTTCAGCTTTCACCTCCGTGTGATATATTCAGGGTGCCCAATCTGGATGGATTTCATTCATTTTATAAGCAAACCTCCCCTAGAAACAAACACACCCATTAATACTTTAAAAATTAGAACAGTTAGTAAACTCAAACTGAATCTCTTATGAGTGGAGGAAAGAGAGGAAGCTTTGGAGAAGGCTTTGCTGCTACAGCCTTCTAAATGTTTCGTATGAAACATTAGATCACGTGCTTTGATTAAAACTTACCGGTCTGAAACGCCGTGAACACTCCAACTGTGTCGAAGGATGGCATTGGGAGATATGTTTGTCTGACGGCTGCTATCCAGGCCATTCGGGGTCTACTTGTTAGCTAAAAGATGACAGATCCGCGTTCCTTCATCGTTGGAAGAGATTTAAAATATCTCACCCAATTTTTTCCTCACCATGTTTTTAAGATAAAAACGCAAGCTCAGTGCATGCAATCAGTATAAATTAACTTTTCTGATCCCTGTAAGGCCCACAATGCAGTGTGGATTACCGTCTCCATAACATCCTCCTTTCAAGCCCTAGAGAGGGAAATAACACTAAACTCCAAAGAAAATTCAAATGACACAGCTTTCCACCACCATTTAAACGTACCATGTACGCAAGAATCTGCGACGCTTCTGAAAGCATGAAGAGTCTCAAAACCCTTCTTGCACTCTTAAACTGATCTGTGCATAGCTGCCGTTTTGTCCGTGTGTATTAGGCAAGTCGTATGCATGTATTTAACGATTTGTATGTGTAGAAATAATTTACAAAAAATCATGTTTTACACATACAAATACCCAGACCTACACACAACAGGTGTTCACAGCTTACAAATCTACTATAACACACGCATTAATAACTGATGGCAAGGTTGGCAGCAACTGCCATCATCCAGGGGATAACTGTCAATGATTTTTTTACATTGCTGCGGAGCAATTTTGGCCAATTCTACTTAGCAGAATTGTTTTATTTGAGCCAGATAGGAGGGTTTCTGAGCATGAATGGCATGTTTAAGGTTATTTCAATTGGATTTAAATCTAGACTTTGACTAGGCCACTTCTTTTTTGACCCATTTAGAGGTGGCCTTGCTGGTGTGCTTTGGATCCATGTTCTGCTGCATAACCCTTCTTGGGTTTAAGGTCAGATGTTTCTGGCACATATGAGACGGGACATTGTGTTGTTTATGGCCAGCAGTGCTTTAAATGCCATTTTCTATATACTTTGTTATTATCGAATCATTAACAGTGACCATAACTGAGACAGTGAGGCCTGGATGTTCCAGGTTCTTTTGTGGCCTTCTGGATGAGTCATTGATGGTCTTATGGAGTTGTTTTGGCAGGTCAGCCACTCCTGGCAAGGTTCACCGCTGTAAATTTTTTTTTCTCCATTTGTGAATAATAGTTCTCACTGTGGTTCGCTAGAATCCCAAAGCCTTAGAAATGGTATAGTGACCCTTTCTGGACTGATAGATGTCATTGATTTTTTTTTTTCATCTGTTCTTGAATTTGTTTAGATCGTAGCATGTATGTTGCTTTTACAGTTCTTTGGTTATATTTAAGTGGTACCTTCCTCTGGTTTAGGCAGTATTCAGGCTGGCGTAACACTAGTAAAATTTTACTTAGCTTTCCAAAAAACAATTGGGTTAATCAAATTATTTAATGAGGGGGGACAATTGTTTATGTGTAGCATTATTTTCTCTTAAAAAATGAAACAATCATTTGAAAACTACATTTTCTGTTTACTTGGGTTATTTTTGTCTTCTTTTGTTTGATGATCTGAAACATTTAAGTGTGGCAATAAAACTAACCAAAGCCAATAAGAAATCTGTAAGGGGCAAATACTTTTTCACAGGACTGTATTTCTTTTTATTTATAACCCAGTATTTTAGAACAATTTGCAGGCAGCGTAACTCCAGAGTCAGATAGTTTATAGTGAGTCATACATCAGTACTGTGTTCATGGAGACTCACTCATGCATGCTTTCTCATTTGCTTTATTTCTTTAATGCTTTAATACATCAATAAGGGTGCACAACAGGGTGATCCAGGGGACTGTGATTAGAGACTGTTAACTCTCAGGCAATAATAACTAAATCTGCCAACTAAAGCCAAATGATCTGTAAACAAACAGTTTTAGTGGAGACATAATTAGTGTTTAAAGTTCCTCAGTATGAAATAAGTAACTTAGCTAATATGAGCAGCAAGGCGCCTTTCCCTCTTCTGACTCTTTTTAAGTCAGAAAGAAGACAGACATGGATGGGAACTGGACAACCTCATAGCCTAATCAGGACCTGTATGACTCTTCTGCACTGCTTTTGTTTGAAGCACATAACATGCTTGCTGCTGCGTATCAGAAAATGTGAATTTACAGTAACAGATTCCATTTGAACGGCTTTTCATGCATCCCATGTTAGAGCTATAGTACCTGCTTGTGATCCTGTCACTTTGTTTGGGTCTCACTGTAGTGCATGTCCAAAGAGAGCTTCATAGCACAAAACCCCTGATTCTCAATGACCCTCGATGGTTGTTGATCATTCACAGCGATAGTTGGAATGAACTTTGGTATCAGCTTCACCTTTTCTACGTTTGGAAGAATCTTTAGCCTCTCTAGCTTGATGGGCTTCTAGTTTACAATGGCTGGTTACATCAGCCGTTTTATTTTTATCTCTTTCAGACCTATGAAATAGTTCCTGTTGTTTCTCATGGTTTAAAAACATTTCTTTTCAGTTTCACACATCATTTAATCCTATGGGATGGATCTTGTCCTAATGATTTGATGCAGAGGTTGCAGGATGTGTTTCGTGGGATTTTATACCATAAACCGTCAGGGTGCTGAACTTGCATGCTACTGAGTTTATCCTTCTGCATTCCTCAAAATTAGGTTATATAACATTAATATAATAACGTTTTGACATTTTTGCGCATCTTAATGCATCATAAAATATATTTAAATAAATGGAGTGAGGAACCCCCTCCAACTGGGTAGTGAGGAGAATATTGTGGGAGAGCCTGGCTTTGATAATGTTGTGTTGAGCTTTGTGTGAGCGCTCTGGAAGCCTTTTGTTTCGCCTTTGCTGCTGTCTGTTTTGATCCAGTTGCCTGATTGCCAGGAGCAACATCATAACCCCAGTCTCAGCTTTTGATCTGTAATCTGTAATAGTGAAATCCAGCCACTCCTGACCCTACTTACCAACTCCAAAGCTAATATCTGTCCGCATGGATTGTGAGTAACCCTAAGGGTTACCATCCATCTTATTCATGTTGTCATGTTGGCTACGTCCCATCCCTCTAAGGGAGTAATGACCCGTCCTTGCCTGAGTGCGTCTTTTAAAATAGAGCACCACACTCAGTGGAAACCAGGGCATCTCAGGGATACTTAAATGATAGATTTCACTGTGCCTCCAGCTGCAGCTTTGATGTTTACACTCTACAGTGTCCTTAGAAACAGGCCTTATGTAATATGATGTTTCAATAAGTCACTAAAAGAAACACAGGCCAGTATACTCTGTGATCCCTGCGTATTTATATCCAACCCATATAAATTTCTCATCTCTTTATAAATTGACCTGTTTAATTCATCCGTCCATTCACTTCCCTTCACTTCTTTGATTTTCCTATGGAAATTTACTGCATCTATCCTTTCTTCTTATTATTGTTATGATTATCTTCCTACTGAAGCCTGATCCCCTTCTGTCCCATACAGGCCGGGCCCGTCTGCACGGCAGGTTGTCCCTGCAGATAGAGAATGTGCGTTCAGACGACCAAGGCTGGTATGAGTGTAAAGTGCTGATGCTGGAGCAGCAGTATGACACCTTCCATAATGGTAGCTGGGTGCATCTCACTGTCAATGGTAAGCAACATCAAACATCATACATTATTCAAGCTGTTCAGTCTAAAGATTTGGGAAACTTTGATATTTAAAAATGCAGTACCATATGGGTTGCCATAATCACTGAAGATGTAGTTAGAAAGAAAGGACCGTGGAAATCCTATTTTTGTGCTTGTACTATTGTGCTGTTGAAGTATTAAACATTTTAAATACAGTTCTTGGAAGTTCAAAAAATAATGCATTCCTTTTTGCTGTTTACAGTTTTTTTTGTTCAAAACCATTATGGCATATATTTTCTTACCAATTACTTTAAACCAGATATAGAGTTGTACTTCCCCATTCTTTCCACTAATAAGTATTTATGCCTCTTACATTTTTCTACATTTTATCACATCACAACCACAAACTTAAATAGATGTATTACTTTGTGTGATAGACCAACAGAAAGTAATGCATAACTGTGATGTGGAAGGCAGTTGATGGTTTTTAAAAGTTTTACAGATAGAAATTTTAGAAAGTTTAGCAAGCACTTATTTTCAGCCCCCTTTATTCTGATACCTCCAAATGAAATCCAGTACATTCTATTGCCTTCAGAAGCCACATAATTAGAGAGCTCTGTTCAAGCTATCATCTGAAAATAGAAAGAGACAGAATTAAGCAGAGAAGCAGCCAAGAAAGCATATGGTGACTCTGAAGGAGCTTGAGTTCCCTTTCAGTCGATTCACTCAGTACAACACATGAGTATGGGATATCACGCCCTGCGTGTCCTGGCTGAAGCCACCTCTAATCACGCCTCCTAGGCAAATGATGTGATGACGACAGGTGACAGGCCCCGCCTGCACTATATACCTGTCCGTCATCGTCGTCATTATTCAGTTCTTACCCTCTTCACCTCATAAAAACACCTCTTTGAGTCAGGCTAGCTAGCTGCTGCTGGTTAGCTCTGTGCTCTTTCTAAAGGCTACTTGGGAACTTGTTCACTGCTTTTGTTGGAGTCAGTCACTGCTCCCCTGGGGTAAGCGTGTCTGCCCACGAAGCGCTAATTTCAAGCATTTTCTGTCTGGCTTTCGTGGTTCGGGATGAGCACAAAGCTAACGCAAGCGAAGCAAAGTCTTCTATTCGTCCCTGTCCTCAGGGATGTGGCTTCTCGCTTCATGAGAAGGACCAGCATGAGGCTTATCCCGTCTGTCTCGGGATCGTTCACGCTTGCAGAGCGTGGGGGAGCCCAAGGATGGCGTTCTGTTGCCAGCTTCGTCGCTCGACCCTGGAGAGGGGGGTTTAAATTCCTCGAGAACTTCTGGGAGGGCTGCTGTCTCACGGCGAGACCCACTGCTCTCCGAGTCGGGAAACCCAGTTTCGCCGATTCTGACGAGGACGGCTTTTCGGTCGAAGTCCCCCCCTTCCCAGTGGGGCACACCATATAGAGTATGTTGATGGCACCCGATAATGCAGGTGCTCGGTCCCAGCTTCAACTAGAACCCCTCAGGGAGAGGAGGACGTACTGGACATCGGTTTTTGGTGTTCATGGGCTGTCCGATATGAGGATGAGTCTCTACCAAGTCAGGCTGCCCCCTGCTGTGCCCGCCCGGGCGACACTCTTTTTTTTTCTCTTTTCCCATGCAGCTGATACCCTGGACGTGGAATGGCCCTCCCCACCTCCAGCGGAGAAGCCATCGCAATTCGCGGGGTTTTATTTCCCCTCGGAGCCTGCCGCAGTCAAGCACCATCTACCCATGTTCCCAGACTTTGTCTCTGAGTTGACGTCTTTATGGAACAAACCACTGTCCACCCACGTCACGGTGCCAGGTTATGGACAGTATCTGGGCCTGGAAGGCGCCGAAAAAGCCGGGCTGGTGAATATTCGCCTATGGAACCATCTTTGGCAGCATATCTGGCCCTGTCCCAAAATCATGGTGTGGGTGGTCCAACATCGGTTCCGTCTAAGCACTGTAGGTTCTCTGCTGCTCAATTGAAGAAAATCTACAGGGCTCAAGCTACCACCGCTCGTGCCCTGAGCTCCATTACAATGCTGCAAACATACCAAGCTATGCGCTTGGTGGAGCTTGGAGCCGCAACACCGCCGGAGAGCCCCCTTTTTTGCCCTTTTGAATGGGGAGAATCACCGTTGACAAATCCTTCGCGTATCCCGCTGTGCAGCTCTGTCACTGGGCGAGGGATGGCATCACGGTGTTGCGAAAGGGCCCTGTGGGTGACGCTCTCTGACATCCCGGATAGAGATAGAGCCGTCTACCTGGATGAACCTGTGGTAGCTGACTGGCTGTTTGGGCAATCTCTCGACGCAATACAGGCGAAATTCAAGCTGAGGAAAAAAACGACCGAAGCACTGCGCAATATCATACCCAGACGAGATTTGACCCAAATCCAGCTCGGCACTCGCAAACCAGCTGTACCCCACCCCCACCGAAGAGAAAACGCCCCCGACTGTGGCTGTGCCCTCAGACGGCACAGCCACAGAACCCGGGCCAACCTCCCCGAAAAACGGCCTGGAGCAGAGGTCCCCCCCCCCGGGGCTCCAGAGGGGTCCGACGTCCCAGAAAAAAACCGTCCTGCTAGCTGTGGGACTCGAGATTCAGGGGTTTTCAGGAGCAGGGAGACATGTTTGCCAGTTTTCGGCAGGGCTGCCCAAAAGATGTCTTGCTGGGTTTTTTCGGGATCCCGTCCCAAGAGGCGCTGCGTCTCCCCCAACAGTCTCTCAGGCACAATTCCCCCCCAAATGTATTTGCACTAAAAGCCCCATTTGGGGGCTTGATTGTGTGTCTGAGCACTGCAGTTGTTCCGAATGTTTGTATGTATGCTCCAAAAGTTTAAAAAAAGACGTTTTTCTATGGAAAAAGTCAAAACAAAAAGCCTGCAGGCGACAGCCAAATGGGGGCTGCACCTCTCTCGCATGTCGGGAGAGGACAGCACCGTTTTCCCCAACAGTCTGCAGGCCAGTCGGCTGGCCCGTGTCTCCATATATGGCGCGCACTCCAAACCCTTTGGGGGGAGAGGACCGTTGCTATGGGTTACCATTTACAGTTTTGCCGGAGACCACCCCGTTTTTGTTGGGGGTGGAAAACCGGCGGAAAATAGCCCAAAGCGCAGAAGTTCTGAGAGGAAGGAAAATTAATCACTGTTGGCAAAAGGAGCTATCCGTGCGGTTCCCGAGTCGGACATAAACCAGGTTGGTAAAAGCCTTTTTTTTGTTTTTTCCAAAAAAGGGGGCGGGCTTTCGTCCAATCCGGGAAAAAAAAAAAATTTTTTTGGAAAATTTCTGAAAAATACCTCCGTACATACAAGTTCCCAAAGATGTTAACACTCAAGCAGCTTCTGAGTCCCCATTAGCCCGGGGATTGGTTCGCCCAAATCGACCTGACAGACGCTTACTTTCACGTAGCGATACATCCGACCACAGCCCTTTTTCTGAAATTCGCCTTCGAGGGCAGGGCTTACGAGTACCTCGTACTGCCTTTCGGTCTTTTCCTCTAAGGGGCCTCGCACCTTTTTAAAAATGTTTAGAGGCAGCGCTAGCACCTCTCAGAGAAACAGGCTCCCCCTTTTTAACTTATCTGGACGCGGGGTTTTTAATAGCCATTTCCAGAAAAGCAGGGCACAGGGGCCGCTGTCTCGGGTTCTGTCACACATTCAGGCCCTAGGTTTTTTTTTGGAAAACTCCAAAAAAGCTCGCTGTCCCAACCCAGCAATTTTCTTTCTCGGTCTGGAAATATGCCCCCTGAAAAAGCAGGGCACGTCTTTTTGGCGACCACAGAGTGGCCGCTTTTTCCCGGTTTGCTTCGCTCATTTTCAGTTGGGCCCAAAAAACCCGCGTTTCCAGACTATCTTACAACTGATTGGTATGATGGAAATCTATGATTGCAGTAGTACCACTCGGTCTACTGAAGATGCGCCCGTTCCAGCGGTGGACCCGCTCTCCCCGGGTTTTGTGTGCATGGCGTCCCCCGCAGCAAAAAAGCTAATAAATAACCACTGCCTGTATGTGGGGCTCTCAGCCCTTGGGCGGGAACCAGGACTTTTTTGCCGAGGGTTTCGCCTATAGGGAGAGTAACCTTTTCCGCAAGGTGGTATCCACGGTGCCTCCCTGAGGGGGGGGGGGGCTTTGTGAGAGGGCGTGGCCGTGAAGGGGGTTTGGACACCAGCACAATCCAAACTCCACAAAAAACTACCTGGAGCTCTTAGCGGTTTCTGCTGGCTCTGCAACTTTTCTGCCAGGTTCTGTTAAAACCCAAAAATTTTTGGGTCAAAAAACAACACCACTGTGATTTTATACATAAACAGACAGGGAGGGACTTTGTTCACTTCCTCTCCTCAAGCTAATCTCACACCCTCTTTGCAGTGGTGCAGTATACGCTTTCCTGTCTATCAGAGCTACTCATGTCCCCGGGACGACTGAATCTGGGTGCAGATTTGCTCTCCAGAGGCGGACCTCGGGTGAGAGGGTGGAGGGTTCACCCCTTTCCCGGGGGGGCACAGATATGGTGTCTGTTTGGGACAGCAGGGGTAGACTTTTTTCCACCAGAGCCCCACCCACTGTACTCCTGTTCTTTTCCCCTTAACCAGATCAGGATACTCCAATGGGAGTAGATGCCCTGGCCCCATCCATGGCCAATGGAATTTCTGTTTTTGCATTCCCCCCCCCTGGAAATGATACTCCAAATACTAGAGAAGGGGGCGCAACAGGGTCTGTCCCTAATTTTGGGAGCACCCCGTTGGCCTGCAAAGTCATGGTATTATTGAGAAAAATCAGCCTGCTGGCAGCAGAGCCGTGGCAGGTCCCCCCCTTTGCCGAGAAACTCTCCTCACTCAGGCAGGGGGGGGAGATATTTCATCCACACCCAGAGTTTTGTGGAAGCTGCATGCCTACCTGCTGAGAGGTCCCTTTTTTTTTGGGCCCAAAAGGGCCCCCCCCCTGATTTGGGGGCAACAATACCGAATACAAAGGCATCCCCCTAGAAGGCTTATACGCTTATAAATGGAGGGGTTTTTTGGGATTTGGGTGGGGCAAGCACTTGGGGTCCCTTTCATTGCTCAATGGTAGAAATTTTAAAGTTTTTGCAGGATCTGCTGGATAAAGGTCTTTCCCTTTTCCCCAAATTAAAGGGTCTACTTTTGGCTGCCATTTCTTTTCTGCCCATATTGGTTTTAATGGGTTTACACCAGGTGCTCATCCTCTGGCTGTACGCTTCCTTTAAAGGGGGGTTCGTAGACTCAGACCTGTGATTAAACCCGTTTTCCTTCCTTGGGATCTCACATTGGGGGGGATACTAGAAACTCTTTGAGAAACCCCCCATTTGAAAACCCTTTTGGAGTCAGTAGATGTGAATTTTCCCTTTCATAAAAAGCTTGCTCTGCTTCTTTCCTCTGACAACTGCGAAGCGGGTTGGAAAACCTCCATGCTTGGTCTGTAAATTCCTACCTGCCTACACTTTTCACCTGATCGTTTCAAGGTCCCTTGGCGACCTAATGCAGCTTTATCTTCCTAAGGGTTTTTAACCTTTTGGGCTACAGCTCCCTGACTATGGAGCTTTCTAGAAATTTTTCCACCTCCTTTTGCATCTGAGTAAACAAAAGGGGGTTACACTTCCTGTGCCCTTTACGTGCGCTGCGGCAGTTACATTGACCGTACACAGACTGTGAGGTTGTGGGATCAACTGTTTTTTGTGTATTGCTAAACCCTATTTTTCTGTCCAGACAAAAACCTCCCACTGGATTTGGGGGCATTTCTCTAGCTTACAGCAACAGGGGTTTCCCCAATGCCACGGTGTGAGGGCTCACTCCACCAGGGGCATATCGACCTCCTGGGCCTTTTTAGAGGGGTGCCCATGAGTGACATTTGGTGCTGCAGCCAGCTGGTCTTCGCCGCACACATTTTTTAAAGTTTTTACGTTTGGATGTCCACCCCTTTCTGTGGCTCACTCCTGTTCTTTCCTGCTGGGTCTAAGTGCTGCACTAGTATGGAGTGCATGATCCAGGTTTGATGGCTGTCCTGGGGGGGTTTATATATGTCCCATACTCACGTGTTGTACTGAGTGAATCGACTGAAAGGGAACGTAAAGAGCTGTACAACACATGGCTGCCCCGCTGCTCAGCTGGGCTCGGTGAATAGCGGCTATTAAACTGAATAATGAAGTCTTCTATTCGTCCCTGAGGACAGGGACGAATAGAAGACTTCTGCTTCACTTGCGTTAGCTTTGTGCTCATCCTGAACCACGAAAGCCAGACAGAACTGCTTGAAATTAGCGCTTCGTGGGCAGACACGCTTACCAGCAGGCAGCAGTGACTGACTCCAACAAAAGCAGTTGAACAAGTTCCAAGTAGCCTTTAGAAAGAGACACAGAGCTAACCAGCAGCAGCTAGCTAGCCTGACTCAAAGAGGTGTTCTTAGCGAGGTGAAGAGTGTAAGAACTGAATAATGACGAAGATGACGGACAGGTATATAGTGCAGGCGGGGCCTGTCACCTGTCGTCATCACATCATTTGCCTAGGAGGCGTGATTAGAGGTGGCTTCAGCCAGGACATGCAGGGCGTGATATCCCATACTCATGTGTTGTACTTCGTTACTCTCCTTCAGGGAACAGTAGTTATATGCATAACTGTACGATATCCATAGCTCAGGTAGGAGAACCTGTAGACGTAACAACTTTTAGTTCTGTACTCCACAACTATACATGTAGATGGACAGACAGACAGACAGACATCTATTTAAACCTTATTATAAACCCAACCTGTATATATGGCCAAACCTAAAAACCATTCCAACTATATTAACCCTTGTGAAATTGGACTCACACCACACACACAAACACAAACACACACACACACACACACATTCTTGTATCTTGTAATAGTGAGGACCATGAAAATGTCCTCACTTTACAACAAATGGTCTTCACTTTGCTTGTGAAATATGAAAAATGGTCCTCACTCAGCCGCACAAACACACACTTTAGATAATAACTAGTTTATTTTCTTTGACAGACTAATACTATAACTTTGCTTCAACTCATCACCAAGTTTATTCCAAACCTTTACATCACTGACTGAAATACGCATTATCTTCATGGATGTTCTTGCAAATTCTGAATATTATCTGGTAGCAATTTATTTCTGGCTTTATATATCGCATGTACTGTTTGAAATTATACCTAATCTGGGAGCTTCCAGAGCGGGGATCTATAAATAAATTATTTCTGTGGTCGTAAAAACCTGCATTCTGATTGCTCTTTTTAGTAATGTGCACAATGGTCAGAGTGAGGTTTTGTAGGTAGATATTGCCCTAAACTTCCACACAGTAACGTAAATATGGCGTAAATAGATTGTACATGTTTTAAATGACTATTCCAGCAGATCAAATCAGTCAACACTCGCAAAAATGTAAATTCAGTTAATCTGTCTACATTCACATCAACTGTTATAATTTGTAAATCTGTATTATTTTTACAGTTCTCAAACAGCATACAGCGTGGCTTTATCTAAATTTAAGGATAAATTATTATCAAACCACTTTTAAAATTACATAACTCTTAGTTAATTTCTGCTTTAATTTCTCACCTGTACAAAGATATTTGTATCATCTGCAAACAGAACAATGTTAAGTACTTTTAAAACCTTACATATGTCATTTATATATAAAATAAACAGTTTTGGTCCCAATACTAACCCCTGGGGGACACCAAACAATGTCCAAGCATGATAACTGAGTCACACAGTTGCACAGATTGTTGCCTGTTCTATTAATTCAATAACTGACATTGCTGTGGACCTTTGTGACCTAAATCCATATTAACTCTCAGAGAGTAGATACTGTTTGTTCATAAATCTATCCAATGTTCTAGCAAATAGGTTTTCTAAAATTTGGGAAAATTGTGGAAGTAAAGAAACATGCCTGTAATTTGTGAGATGGTGTCTGTCCCTAGTTTTACATAGTGGCATATCTTTTGCAGATTTCATATTTTCTAAAATGAGAAGTTAAAAATGAATGTCAGCAGCTGACTAATTTCTTCAGTCACCTTCTTAATTATTGCCACATTAATTAAAAGTCATGTGACCTTTTGTTGTTACATTTATTGACAATATCAATAATTTCACTTTCTTCCACTGCTGTGAGAAACATTAAATAAGGATTTATACTAATTAATATTTCATTCAGTAATCCAGCAAAATATTTATTGAGATTATGAGCCACATCTTTAATGTCATCAGAGTTATGATTATTTGTAATATACTTTAATAATTAGAATGTCTAGAGTTTAGCTACCTGTAAAATACTAGTTAATTTCTTCTTATTTTTTTATTTATTCTTAGCAGCTACTGATTTATGTGATCCATGGACCTTCTGCATTCTTATCTTTATGAGTGGACTTTTTCGTGGGACAGTTTTTGTCAAATAATGATTTAAAAGTATTCAGAAAATGTTCATATGCTTTATCAATGTCAATTCTCTTCACTACTGACTCCCATTTTTTTTAGATAAATCATATTTGAATCCATTTATAGATTCTTCAGTCCTTATTCATTTACATTTCAGAGTAAACTTATTCTTCCTGTAGAGGTTGTTACAAACAACAAAAACAAGTAGCTAAGTGTGGTTCTTGATCTGGAACAGGCTGTTGTGCCAGGGTTTGTTGACAGGTGGTGTGTTGGAGAGTGGCCGGGCAGAGGAACTCACGGGTAAAGGAGCTGTGAATGACGACTCGGGGCTGAGGTTTTTTTCGGGAATTTGGAGTTGATTTTGGAGTTGGTGTGGTGGACGCTGAACTCACACACAGATGCAAGTTAACAAACTCATTAACTGATTCGGACCAAAGTTAACAAACTAGAGGTGTGAAAACGCCCCAAAACTGCACATCATCCTTAACACATCATCTCTACAGTGAAACATGGTGGTCGCAGCACCATGCTGCGTCGATGTCTGTGTCGGACAGAGAAGCTGGTCAGAGTTGATGGAAAGATCAATGAAACTAAATACAGGGGCAAACCTGGAAGAGATACTGTTAGATGTTTTATAAGATTTGAGATAAGGGTGGAGCTTCAGCTTCTAGTAGGACATCAACTGTAAACATACAGTCAGGGCTACAATTAAATAGTTAAGGCCAGCGCATATTCATTTTATAAAATGGTTCAGTCAAAGTCCACACCTGAATCCTACTGAGAGTCTATGGAAAGACTTGTAGGTTGAATGCTCATCCAACCTGACTGAGCTTTATCTATTTTGCAAAGAACAGGTCAAATGTCAGTCCCTGCATGTGCAAAGCTGATGGAGACATGGAGGGTGAATAGAAATGCTTGTCACGCTGCATGTCAGAATTATGTCTTTAAAACATTTCAAAAAACCTTGTGTCTTCACAACTATGACTTATTAGCTTATTAACTAGCAATATGTAGCTGGTAAACAGTCCTCTGAAAACTGACACAGTAAAAATTGTTTTAATTTGCAATCCAGGTCACATCAAACCTGCTGTCACAGAGCTGCTCCCTGCCAGCCACTCTGTTGTATCCATGTTGCGTTACATAAAGCGTTTCTAGACAAAAACACCACACATATTGCAAATTTTAATCTGGTGATGCTAGAAATGTACTCATGACACTTCAGTCAGAACCACACATATTTATCCCTTCATTTTCTAGCTAAAGCATCCATCATCTCCTAATCAGGCAGCATGCTAGGACACTAGTTACTGTGGTAACAGACATGCCATATTGCCCTGAATGCACTGCTGGTTCCCTCGGGTTTCTTCTGCCTCCTTCTGCTTTCTGTCATTTCTTCCCAGCCCTCAGTGTTCACTAAACCAGACACGTCCTATAGCACTTTTATCACACGAAGCCTGTGGTGTTACTACACCAGAAACACTGAGATCAGCTTGTTTTGGTGACATTTTTCAACATGCTTTATGAGGAGCATTTTAAACTTCATTTAAAAACATGCAGACTTACCTATTATTAGTCTAGATCTGCCACATGATGCAGTAGTGAATGCATTTTATGTTAATAGGTCTGCCTTCTTATTTACATTCTAAAATATATGCTTATAAATATATAGTGAAGCTGTTATGCAATTTAATACAGAAAACAATTCTCAGAAAACATAAATAATTTTGGTTTTTCAAGCAAACTAAGTGCAACCCTAGCTCCACCCCTAACCCTAATTCCTGGGGACACAGACTTACAATTTCTTCCCACTAGAATCAATCACATTGAAACACATTGAAAAAATGTCATGCAGGCCACATTGTTTCTACTATTGACGATAGGAGATATGTTGCTTTAGTTGTGAGTTATCAACAAGTGATTGAAATCACAGCTGTAGTCATTCATCAATTCATCCATCCACATATCTGAGATAACAGGAGGAAAACCCAGACATCCCTCTTCCTATTGACACCTCAAGCTTTCCTGGTTGTCCCCTAAGGTATACCCAGGCCAGGAGGCATGCAAGGTCCCTCCAGCGTCAGACGGACAAAGTCTTGAGAGGTAATTAATGTGAAAAAAAAGACTGGAAGAGTTTTGTCCATGTTCCTCTACAGCAGACATGGAGTCAAGCTCTCCACACGTCGGCCTGCAAGAAAATTTCACGTATCTATAATTAAAATTGGCCGAAGGATCTCCTGTAGCGGTCTGTCATACAGCAGATGAAGAAGCCTCTGAGTGAAGACACTTTGTTGTTGTATGCCCTATCATTCTTCATCACTCTCTGTGGTGTGTCCCACTTTAACTTGGGAACATCTAGCCGACACTCAGATCAGGTGTTCCTGTACACTATTCCCACCACCTGGTTATGGCAATTCCACGTGTGCTTTCCCTGCCATCATTTTGTACTCAGTTATTATATTCAGGAGCATCTTTGCATAGCCTGCACCTGGGTCATTATCAATCAAAAATATACTTGAATTATCTTCGTGCAGTTCTTACTTGTTGCTGATTGAGAATGCATTGAGAATTTAGAAATTAAAATGCAATATAATTTTGTACGGGAACCCTTAAGACCTTCTTACAGAAAACAAAAACAGGCCAAAAAATAGTTAAAAGCCTTCATGACCTCATATGCTGATAAGTGCCTTGTATATGAGGTCATGAAAGCCTTCATGACCTCATATACAAGGTTACATATAGTAAAATTCATATGTAATTTAAAATGCAACCAGGATTTGATACATTTCAGATACTATTCGAATGCATTGATTGTTTTCACAGTTCTGTCGCATACAGGAATGACAGGTTACACACCTGAATTTAAACAGAACTTATGACCTCATAACACCAACAAAATTTTTTGATAATTAATGTAAATACTAGAGATGAACTTATCATGCTTTTTTTGTCCTGCTGATTTCAACCTTAACTTATTCAGATTTGTTTTCCTAAAAATTTGAAGGTTCTTTAATAGTGTAAGTAGCTATTTTCAAATAAAAACAACAATATTATTTTCATTTATGTATTGTATAGGGCCTCAGTTCATGCTGTTGTTTGCTGAACTTCTTGGCAGAGAATGGTGGGAGTTCAAAGTTTTAATTCATTTAATTAGACTTTGGTATCTAATCTGCCAACCACTGGTCATATATTTGACTAGAGCATCTTTAGTATGTACCAGTTACAGTTCTTTCAGCATTGCATCCACTTTAACTAGAAGGGGCTCTTCAAACATGTTCAAAAAACATCAAAGTTGCTTAAAATCAGCTTACTTTGTATGGTATGTGAATTTTAGCTGTAAAAAGCACGTTTGATTCCAAGTTAATTTCTGCATGTCAGTGTCTTTCAATGTGCTGAATAATTTTGTGTTTACTGGGTGTGAATACAGCGTATTCACTGTAAACCAGTCAGAACCATGCAGCATAGATCAACTCTTGGTGGCAACTCTCCCAAAAGCACTGCTAACACAAGGAAAACAGTCTGCATCACCTGGGAAACAGTATCAACGGTTTGTTTAACCAGCCTCCTGTCACCACATCACAAAGCATGGAAGATTATTTTATGAGTTTCACTAATAAATTCCTTAATGCTAAGGGTTCTATTTATAGTTACTCGTCTGCAATCCACATGTCCCCATCATTGTCAAACATCAGAGCTTGTCTGTGGTTACAACCCGCACTTAATCTGTGAGGTGTCTTGTCACTGAAGAGTAAGTGCTGCATATAGATTTCTGTTTAGATGAAAATAGATTAGAGCTCATGCTTTTCCTCATCAAAATGCCACTTCTTCTTCCTTCCTGAGAACTTCTGTCACTGTTGTCACGTCTCTTCTAGACACAGTTACTCCTGGTTGGAATAAACTCGCTGCTGCCTTATTATGTTGAGCCTAGTGCTTTAATATGTCCTCAGCATGATAATACACCCCACTGGGTTTTGGGGAAAGCCAACCTCTTAAATGTTTTAATTGTGTAAACCTCATTTGGTAGCTATTCACATTGAGCTATTCATGTTTTCCTAAACCTAATCTATCTTTAAAAGGAAGGTGACTATGTTTAAAAACAAATGTTTCTCTTTTTTTCCAGCTGTCTGCACATTCTAAACCTTACAGGAAGTAAGTAAAGGACAAGATGAATTTTTTTGTGCGACGAAGTCCAGTTTCTGGGAACCTCATTGGATCCTCATCTCTAAATAGGATATAAATATTCAGAAGCCAGGAGCTAAGAGTGTGATTTCAAGTCTTTGTCAGCCATGTCGGTTACTGGATGTTTAGTCCATACTTAACTTCAAACCAATGAAAATACGTATGTTGTGGGTTACATTAACAGAGTCCAGCAAAAACTGAAAGAACTTAAGCTAGCATCAGCCTGCCACTTCAGCAAACTCCTGCATATACAAAAATCCTCAGTTGAAGCCAGATGCAGGCTTACTGAAGTATTTTTTTTGTATTTCTTTTAGAAATGAAGGATAAAGCTAGAAATCTTTTACAAGATCATTATAGCAGGTTAGTGAAACCCAAGTAACTACTTGTTGGAGCAAAGACTCATGTCCTACAGAAACTATTGTGGGGAAAAAAACAGCCACGAGTGAACATCTGAGCCTCATTGGTGAGTTAGTATTATACAATCACAATGAAACACATTTGAGAACATTACTTTACAAAATGAAATTAGTTCGAACTTTGGTATTATTTCGAGGTAGATTTTAAGCCTGACTTAATAAACAAATTTTATGGTTTTTTTATGTGTTCCCTGAGGTCTGTGTTGTGTCCAAATGCCTTCACTCATCGTTGTCCACAAGTGGTGTTATACATCTAGGAATATTATACTAAGGTTACTTTTTTATCTGAAAAACCTGAACTGAGCATAGCTTACTGTGGTGACATTAAAGGACATTTGCTTAGATACTTGTGCTTGTGTGTTTACTTAAGATCTATTTTCTTCCCCAAGTCTGTTATTTAGTTTTGTTCTCTTTTTTTTTGTTCCTTATGGTTATTTCCCCTCTTTGGTTTTATTTAGTTGTAGTTCCTCGTTTAGTATTCTTGTGCTTGTTTACTTTAGTTGTTTCCATGTCCTTAGATTTAGCTCCTTCTAGAGTTACTATTTATGTTAGCTTGTGTTCTGTTTAGTTTCTTGTTCCCTGCTTTTCCCAGTCAATGTTTCCTTTCAGATCTGTTTCCCTAAGTTTGTTTAGTTTAGTGTCTCCTCATGTTTCCGTATCTCATTTTCCCCTGTAGCCATAGTAACCTAATTTCCTCAGTTCCCTACACCTGATCACTACACCTGTCAGTACTCACCCTGATTACCTGCCTCTCCTTCTCATTGTCTCACTACACACTTCCCTCTCTATAAAAGCTTACCGGTTTCACTTGTTCTCCGTTGTTTCCTCCTGTTATCTTCCTGTATCTCCAGCTCCGTATCCCCATATTAGCCTATTGTTTATTTGTGATTAAATAAGAAGACTTCTAAAACTATGTG
The DNA here is from genome assembly GCA_036173005.1 of Crenichthys baileyi. NCBI lineage: Eukaryota > Metazoa > Chordata > Actinopteri > Cyprinodontiformes > Goodeidae > Crenichthys > Crenichthys baileyi. The sequence goes on from JAHHUM010002915.1 coordinate 84,797, forward strand.
GCTTCCAAGCGTCTGTCTGCATCCCGATCCCAACCAACCACAAACCCTGACAGCTGTAAAGTCATGGAGAGTTTTCTACTTTATGGTTAAAAAAGACTTGTCAATATTTCTCCTCAGAGACAGAATCTCTTTTTTTGCTCAGTATGTGCTGCACTGTTATGTTGTTATATACACTTTCATGTGCACTTATCCTCATTCTACCATTTATGACTTTCAACAATTGAAGCTAATGCTTTTTAAAACCTGGCCATCAGATATGATGATTTATGGATGCTATGAAGTGAAATTGTAAACTGGCTGTTTACAGTTTTCACTTTATATGGCAGTTATATTACTGTTGACTAATGGAATGGTGGCACATTGCTAGGCATTTCAAATACCATCATGACGCTTAAAGATAAAAAAAAAAACTTTTATTATGACCCAACGATGTGAAGCTGAGGTTTCATTTTTGATGGATATAGATAGACCTTTTAAATGCTGTGAGTTACCAAATGAAAGTCTCCACAAACTCGGTTACAGTCTAGTAGTAAATGAAGAAAAGTGCATTCACAAATCAGATTTCTGCCAATAAATAAGTACATTATTCTGGAAATGAGTGGTAAGTTAAGCTGCATGTGAAGGGGTTTTGCATGCAATTACAGCATTATTGTGTTTTTGACATCATCTGTTAGAAGTTGCAGGGTCCTATGCAGTGTGGTGTGACAGAATGTGAGACCTGTAATTAACACTAGGCCCTGGCTCATGGCAGCACATGGAATGTTATGTTAGCATATGAGAGGCTATAGGATTATGCTTGTAAGAAGATTAGCTTTAGTCCTAAATTGATTAGACTGAGATTTGAATGTTGGTTTGAAATATAGTTGAATTGCAGATGATATTGCCATGTAAATACTGATGGAGCAGAGTTGAAATTGGGTAAAACAGAGCAATTAGACATATTTAAATGTGTTTGGCCATGAAGATGGCTCACTTATTATTTATAATCTTCCCTCCTAATCTCAGCCAGCCTGAGCAGACAAGAGGATTTAGAACAAGGGTTTTATAAAACCTCTGCCACACCATAAAACGCATAGCATTTAAAAGAAGAGACCAAAATGTTACAAAATGAATAATTTTCTGTTTTACATATGATAACTATTAAAAGACATCTAGGTTGGTAAATCAGGATCCGAATCAGCTTTGGGAACACAAACGAGGAGATTGACTCTGGTAAAACGTTTCATGCCTTGAAGAAAGCAACAGTCCAGGCTCACTTTTTTTTAACCAAAATTTTCCTACAGAAAGTGTCAAACTTGCATCCTTATAAAAGGCTGTTCAGGGCTATACCAACACTGTCATGAACTTGAGTTTGTATTATTATAGCAGGATAAGCATGCCCTCACACAGGCCCAAATAAAGAATCCTGTTTTATTCGAATGAAAACAACAGCTTGATATTTCTGTTGGTTAAAGTGTCAGTTTATTATCCCAATATTTCTCAGTAATGCAGGTCCTATGGAAAAAGAGTCAATCTGGAGTACATGTTTAATTAAGTAATTTTTTTAACAACAGTTTCTTGGAAATATTTTAATTTTTTGAGTCAAAAATCCATTAGAACTTAAGAAACAATAAAATCATCAGTTAATAGAGTGAACTGCAGCTTCTTCTATAAATGTGTTCTTGTGTATTTTAATGTGGTTTCTTTAGCAAGACCTTGCATTTCTGGTTTCGTATGTCATGTGCATTAACGTAATGGCAGAATGATGGGTCACTTGTGGAGCAAAACACATAAGATTCATTTCTTTATTCATTTTAACTATAGACTGCTGGAGATAGGCACCCCCCATGACTCTGGAAGATGGATGGATGGATTGATGGATTGATGGATGGATGGATAGATGGATTGGATTTCATGTGCCAATTTTACATCTTATCCTCTTTAGAAGCTTAACTGGGTTGCATTATAGGAGAGCATTATTTAATGCTCACCTTCTACCGATGATCCACATGGCCCTGTCTTTCAGTGTTTAACCCTTTCTCTCTCCTAGACATGGCGATTGACTGAGCTTTTACTGTGACTAACTCTATGTGCTCTCTTTCAGACTCTAACCTTGAAAACTGGCTCAGAGTTTATCTGTTCTTTCTTTCTAGGTGAAACCACTAAAGGAGCTACATCCATTAACATTTACTTTTCCTTCCCATAGAAAGTACTCCTGGATCAGTGCTTCTGTGTTCTTTTTGTGTCTCTGCTCTGTTCTCTCTAACCCCCAGTCGGTCGTGGCAGATGGCCGCTCACACTGAGCCTGGTTCTGCTGGAGGTTTCTTCCTGTTAAAAGGGAGTTTTTCCTCTCCACTGTCGCTACATGCATGCTCAGTATGAGGGATTGCTGCAAAGTCAACTCAAGTTACTGTCCACTACATGCTCATCCAGGAGGAGTGAATGCTGCAAGTCACTGACTGGATGCAATCTGCTGGGTTTCCTTAGACAGAAAAACTTTTTATCCAATTTGAATAAATAACTAACTCTGACTGCACTGTAAAATGATTAGGACTAATTGGAATGTATGTACCTGAGTTTTGTGAAGCTCCTTGAGACAACATGTGTTGTGAATTGGCGCTATATAAATAAACTGAATTGAATTGAATTGGGGCGATTTGCTGGTTTCCCTTAACATTTTCTTCTTCTGATGTTCAAGTCAAGGTTAGGGGAATGTAAACCTGGCTCCACTGATCTACTCATAAACACAAAATTGCGTTTTAAAGTAAAGGAAGTGTGTTTTTTGTCCAAAATGGTCTTTCTGTAACATCTTCCCCTTAACCACAGCCCACTCAAAACAGTTACAAACTCTCTATATTGAATTGAATTGAATTGCATTGAGGGCTGTGTAGTTCAAATAACTGATACATGAACAAAATCAAAGAGTGTGTGATCTGCTTCCTGTCACACAGACTTACTTACTTAGCTGGTGGTTTTATGAAGACAGAATGTTTGATAATTTATTCTCAACTTTATATTCAGGAACATTTGTAATAGCTCTCACACGCTTGTCATAGTGTTCCATAGTACAGTACATATAAATGGTAAAAAAACCCATCAACATAGATTTTTAGGTCTAAATGGCAACAAGTAAATATCTACACACCTAAACTTGACCATATCAGCAGTGATCAAAAACAAAACATTAAAAACAAGGTTGGAATGAGGCTAATAGTTATTCCGCTGCCATGCACAGTAGGGTAGTAAAGTCGCCAAGTCTCCTTAACTACCTGGCATTAATCTATGTGCTCACTGATTGGAAAGCTTGGCAGGAAATCTTTGTCTGTCCTACCATCAGCAACATAAACACGTGTAGTTTGCTAAACCTTACTGGAACTTTGAGCTTTGGTAACAAAGATTAAGCTTTCCAGTCATAAATACACTAGGTGGGTCTCCTGTAAAACAAAGGATGCATATGTGGAAAGCAACTTCACGTCCACTTTTAAGTATGGTGGAGGATCTGTGATGCTGTGTGCCTGTTTCTATTCACAAGGCTCAGGGAAACATGTTAGAGTGCATTGCATCACATACCCTGTGAAATACAAGGAGATTCGTAATAAAAATCTGGTGAACTCTGCAGTAGGATAATCCAAAATATATGGCTTAGTCAACACAGATGGTTCACCAGCCACAAAGTTAACATGAGACGACTATGTGCTGTCCCATTGGCAAGCAAGGGTCATAAAAGGGTCATACAAGATCTTAACATTGGGAACAGTTGTCAGTTATTGTGGCTACAGGATGTTTATAAAACAGAAAAAGAAATTTGGCTTAATGTTAAAAGAGAATAAATGAACCTAAGTTAAAGGCTGGATTTAAAAACAGTCTCTTTGAAATTACATTACTGCAATAAAAGACACAATTGAAACAAACCCTGACAGGCAGGAATACATGAACCAGAGCAATAACCATCACCAAGATGAATTGTTATATACATTAAATGCATTTAATGAAAATATTGAGCACCTGAATTGTCTCAAATATGAAAGAATCATGAGTCCTAATATGATCATTTGTTGGAGAGCCTCTGGCAGCATTGAGCTTGAATGACAGCATCTGTTCTTTGCCAGTTACGGATCTGAGCTCCTTATGTTACAACTACAAACTTCAATGTCTATTATTTAGAATTCATGCAATAAACAAACAAAAAGTACTCCATAATTGGGACATGGAAGGTTTTAGAAATTATGCATTTGGAGGCAATCGTCTTTACTGTGATACCCCTAAAACCAAGTGCCTTTAGATATTGAATACTTGGTAAATAGAGTCCCCCTGTGATTAATTTAATCTCTATAGTTTTTGTGTATTAAAGGGGTTGAATACATTTGCATCTCACCACACTTAGAATTATATTTGTAAAAAAATCTTAAAAGTCCAATGTGGAAAGGTTAAATACACCCAAATTTTCACAGGTGCCGGTGCTGAACCAAAAATATCAAACGTGAAAATCATTGAAGTAGATCCACAAACCTAAAAGTCCCATTGTTGCTCTGTTTGGTGTGCAGATCCACTGCGATTAAAAATGTTGAATCATTCATTTCCTTCTATCTCCAACAGTTAGGTGCTACTTCTATAACATTTTTTGAAGTTTGTGGTGTTAATGTGACAAAATGTGAAAAAAAATAAATCGATATTAATACTATTAATACTATTAATTTGATATTAATACTGTACTTGTTTAAACCAACATGAAGACATATATAGCAGAGAAGGTGGTATGGACCTGCGTTATGTTAGTCATGTAAGAATTGGCCCTATTGACATCTGATGTAATTCATAAAGTATCAGAACTACATAAAGTTCATTCTTATGAAGTTCAGTTTAAGGCAAAAGAACCAGGTTCTTTTGCTTTAAACATTTGTTGATTTCCCTCTGTTCAATTCCTGATTCATTTAAAACAATCTTAAAATGCTGCATCATCCTGTCAAATCTCCTTCCTTCCCTGTGTCTTCTCAGCCCCCCCGACATTCACAGATACACCACCTCAGTATGTCGAGGCCAAGGAAGGGGGGAGCATCACATTGACCTGCACGGCATTCGGCAACCCAAGACCTTCTGTCAGCTGGCTGCGTGAAGGCAGCATTCTGATCAGCAGTGCCAAGTACAAGGTAGATGTTTATTTTCATTCTGTCTCATCTATCAATGAGTGCCACCGTTCATTTTAGAGCTGGGTCCAAAATTGTTACTTTTAAGATGACAGACCAAACGGCAGATATTCCAGAACAGCGATTGATACTTGGTCAGCTGATAATTCTCCTCATGAACTAAGGGTTTCTTCACATGGCTGCATATATAGCTTAATTAGTGATGAGACCTCCCCTGGGAATTTTCTATCTATTTACATTATCTAAGGATTAGTTTTACCTGCTGATGCCAAAACTTGTATTTGACAAAGACAATTCAAATTTATGAAAATAAAACTCCAGTTGACTTATGCCGTGAGGAAGTAAGTTGACCAACATTGATCAAGCAACATTGATACCATGCCAAATGTGCCAATAATGGAGAAGGCTGAGACGCTCACTAAACTGATTAAAGCCGCATTGGAGAAACACTTTTTAGAAAGAGAAAATACCACTAAAGAATATTTTGATGAACTGGAAGAGAAACTGCATTCTATCCAAATGGACATTTCGTCTCTCAAGAAACTTGTGTGCTCCGTGAGGGTCATACAACTTTAAAGAAACAAACTGAAAAGGTGGAGAATACCTGCAGCTTAATATCACACTTTGTTGTGACAATGAAACTACAGCTGGCTGATTTGGAAGATCACAGTAGGATTAGAAGGAAAAGAGGGCTCTAATGCTACTCATTTTATTGCTAACCAATTGTTGCTGTGGTTTTCTGCACTGAGAGATGCTCCACCTGAGGTTATGGGAGCACACTGTGTCAGCCCTCCTAGAAGTAACACCTCCAAACCGAAAGTGCTCATCTTTAAATGTCATCGAGATGTTAAAAGCGGCGAGAGACTCTGGCCAGAAAGGATCTCTATTATACCACTGACTCCAGTCTTTTCACAAGAAACCACCACTAGTCCTTTCTTGGAGCCGTGGAGAAAGCTCGCCCGGCTGGCTACAGCGCGTTTCTCTCTATCCAGCCTTCATAAAGATATCAAAGGGACACAAACATTATTTTTTTCATGAGCCGAACAAAGTGGAGGAGTTCTTAGAGAAGAATGGACTAGAATCCAAAACGTTGTGTCCTGTGCGTAATTTTTAAGTTGCTGGTGACTAGGCCTATAGACTAAAACAACAGATAATACTACTTCACGGAGCTGACCAGCTGGTGGGTCATGTGACACAAACATCTGACCTTACAGCGGTGAATTGGGAATCCTGACAAGTTTGCCCCACATGCAGGATCATAAAAGACAAATGCGGCCTTCTGTTTTGATTTTTGATCTGTGATGTTGGATAAAATAGTAATGTTTGGGATGAAAGTTGGAATATTTAGAATACAGCAATTATGCAGAAATTAAATTTAATGTATTTGTGTATTAACTTAAATGAATGAATAAGTTGTCAAGATAATGAATTATCCGGTGTCTTAGAATGGGAGGGGGTCAGTGGTGAATGTTAATCAACAGTGCCAGGTTGTGTCTTTTATTTTATGTTTGTTTCATGTTTTTGTCCGCTGGTAGTTTTTTGTGTTATATGTGTTCAGTGTTTTTGTTATAAAATGAATATTTGTCATGGCTCTAAAATTGTAATTACATTATTCACAATATTGTTTCAATACGATGAATTTAATTAAACGTCCTAAAAAGGGTTAAAAATAGCTCCCTTTTAAGAAATACACACGTGGACAAAATTGTTGGTGCCCCTCGGTTAATGAAAGAAAAACCCACAATGGTCACAGAAATAACTTGAATCTTACAAAGGTAATAATGAATAAAAATTCTATGAAAATGAACAAATGAAGGTTCAGACATTGCTTTTCAAACATGCTTCAACAGCATTATTTTAAAAAATAAACTCATAAAACCGGCCTGGACAAAAATTATGGTGCCCTTAACTTAATGTTTTGTTGCACAACCTTTTCAGGCAGTGGCTGCACGGTTGCGCAGTTGGTAGCACTGTTGCCTTGCAGCAAGAAGATCCTGGATTCGATTCCCGGCCGGGGGTCTTTCTGCATGGAGTTTGCATGTTCTCCACGTGCATGCATGGGTTCTCACTGGGTACTCCGGCTTCCTCCCACAGTCCAAAGACATGTCTGTTAGGTTAATTGGTCTCTCTAAATTGCCCTTAGGTGTATGAATGAGTGTGTGCATGGTTGTCTATGTGTTGACCTGCGATGGACTGGCGACCTGTCCAGGGTGTACCCCGCCTCTCGCCCATAGACTGCTGGAGATAGGCACCAGCTCCCCCGCGACCCACTATGGAATAAGCGGTAGAAAATGACTGACTGACTGACCTTTTCAGGCAATCAATGCAATCAAACGATTCCTATAATTGTCAATGAGACTTCTGCACCTCTCAGCAGGTATTTTGGCCCACTCCTCATGAGCAAACTGCTCCAGTTGTCTCAGGTTTGAAGGGTGCCTTTTCCAGACGGGATGTTTCAGCTCCTTCCAAAGATGCTCAATAGGATTTAGGTCAGGGCTCATAGAGGCCACTTCAGAATAGTCCAATGTTTTCCTCTCAGCCATTCTTGGGTCTTGTTAACTGTGTGTTTTGGGTCATTACCTTGTTGCAAGACCCATGACCTGTAACTGAGACCAAGCTTTCTGACACTGGACAGCACATTTCTCTCTAGAATCCCTTGATAGTCTTGAGATTTCATTATACCTTGCACAGATTCAAGACACCCTGTACCAGATGCAGCAAAGCATCCCCAGAACATAACAGAGCCTCCTCCATGTTTCACAGTAGGGACAGTGTTCTTCTCTTCATATGCTTCATTTTTCCGTCTGCGAACATAGAGGTGATGTGCCTTGCCAAAAAGTTAAATTTTTGTCTCATCTGTCCATAGGATATTCTCCTAGAAGCTTTGTGGCTTGTCAACATGTAGTTTGGCAAATTCCAGTCTGGCTTTTTTGTGATTTGTTTTCAACAATGGTGTTCTCCTTGGTCGTCTCCCATTAAGTCCACTTAGCCTCAAACAACGTTGGATGGTACGATCTGACACTGATGTTCCTTGAGTTTGAAGTTCACCTTTAATCTCTTTAGAGGTTTTTCTGGGCCTTTTTGTTACCGTTCGTATTATCCGTCTCTTTGTTTTGTCATCAATTTTCCTCCTGCGGCCACGTCCAGGGAGGTTAGCTACAGTCTCATGGATCTTCATTTTCTTTCTAAACTCCTGAGACAACTCTTTCTTCGCTTCCTCTGGTCCATGTTGAGTGTGGTACACACCATGTCACCAAACAGCACAGTGACTACCTGTAGCACTATATATAGGCCCACTGACTGATTACAAGAATGTAGACACCTGTGATGCTAATTAATGGACCTACCTTGATTCAACATGTCCCTTTGGTCACATTATTTTCAGGGGAACCATCATTTTTGTGAGTTTATGTTTTTTTAATAATTCTGTTGAAGCATGTTTGAAAAGCAATGTCTGACTTTCATTTGTTCATTTTCATAGAATTTTTATTCATTATTACCTTTGTCAGGTTCAAGTTATTTCTGTGACCATTGTGGGTTTTTCTTTCATTAACCGAGGGGTACCAACAATTTTGTCCACGTGCGCAAGTTAAATGAAATCAAAAAGATTATGTTATTAGTTAATATACACATTTTAGCAATATCAGAGACTCATCTTGATTCCACTTTTGAAAATTCAGAACTATGTATCCAGGGTATAATATATGTAGAAGGGATGGGAATGTTCATGGTGAAGGGCTTGCTATTTATTTACAAGAACACATACCTGCCAAAATCAGAGAGGACTTAATGTCAGTGGAGGTGGAGGTCTAGTGGCTGCCAGTGCGTGCCCCACATTTAAAACCTCTCCTGGTTGGGTGTGGCTATAGGCCTCCAAGTGCAAACTCTAGGTATCTTGATTGTCTATGTGACATATTCGATATGGTGTAATCAAAATAATGTGGATCAAAATAATGACATGTATTTCTTGGGAGATTTAAATAATGACTGGAATGTGTCACATTGTCCACTAAAATCTCAACTCATCACGGGTACCAGTGCACGTAATCTGAAGCAAGTTGTGACCAAGCCATACAGAATGTGGATGAGACAAGATGGTTCCAAAGCATCAACATGCATAGATCACATCTATACCAACCTAGCTGATCTGTTCCTCAGAAGCATTTTCCAGCAATTGGCTTTAGTGATCATAACCTGATAACTATTTTAAGGAAGACAAAAGTCCCCAAAGCTGGGCCGAGAATTATTTTAAGGCGAATATATAACACTTCAGTGAAGAAAAATTTACTAAAGATGTGAAAAGTATGTGCTGGAATAAGGTTTTGTGGGAAAGTGATCTGAACAAAGTACTTGGATTGTTTAATATGTTATTTTTTAGAGGTAGCAAATAAACATGCACCAATTTAAAAAGTAACTGTCAGAAATGTGCAATCTCCTTAGAGTGATGATGAATTAAGAGACTGCATGACACAAAGAGATCTAGCTAAGAAACTTGCAACATTATCAGATTCTGATTCTGATTGGAAGGTTTATAAGAAGCTCAGAAATCATGTCACTAAATTGGAGAAAAAAGAAGAAATCATATTATCAAAATTTAATAATGTAAGAGATGACAGTAAACATTTGTGGAACATTTTCAAGAATATCATGGGTAGAAAAGCAAAATCAAATCCCTTATTTGTGAAATCAGACGGCAATTTTATAATTAAATCAATATTGCTAACTATCTGAATAATTATTTTATGTTAAAGGTAACTAAACTAATATATGAAATGGATCAAACAAACATTGGACAATCATATAATCTAAAAAAAGGTAAAATATTGAAAGAAAAAGAATGTGAATCAGGCCGGTTCTAGCCATGCATATATGAGGGGGCAGGCAGAAGTGTGAAGGGGGCATCATCATGCGTACACATTATGCTCCGGCATCTTTATTGTTATTGTTGATTAGTGTTTTCTTTATGGGATTGGGGTAAACTGTGTAGTGCTGTGCAATTTGCTAGACTGGACTGGTTTCACCCCAGTTGGACTTCTTTTGACCATGTTGGGCTGGAAAAAAATTTGCTTTGGGAGGGTTTTTAAAAATTGGTGTACTTTTCACAACATTTGGAGGGTTTTTGGAAGTTATTAATAGGAAAATTCTATCAAAATTGTTGTCATTGGTGGCAGAAAAGTAAAAACCTACAGACCTCAAAATCTCAAAATGTTGTGTCTTTTTACTCATATCAATAGTTCATTTATTTTGAAAAACAGAATCTTGACATCATCAATCAGTGATGGTCATTGGTTAATCAGCTGTTACTGTAAAATTATAGTGGTAAATTGTAAACGCCTAAAAGGCTGTTAAGAGTTCATCTAATATACACTGAGGTGTAGCCTTTACTTTGTTAAGCTTTGATTTGATGTTCAGAGACCGCTTCATGCTGAAGGGGGAAAATACAGTAAATATCAAGAAAGCTAAAATCAGACCAACACCACATCCCAATTGGATCTGGTGCTGGTCAGAAATTTTTGGAGGCAGGTGATTAAGCCAAATTATTTATGAAATTAAAATAAAATCCAGAATAATTTTATGCTTTTATAGCCTCGCTTTTCTTGGCATTATGCTGCAATAAGTAAGTCAAATAAATTAATGTTCTGCTATGCATCGCAATCAATAGAGACTCACTGAATCAGATGAGAAAACAGTGTACATTATTTGATTGTTTTCTAACAGAGTTGAAACATTACACTAATAATGAACCATTACTAATATCAATATAACTCACCACACTTTCATATAGCTGAGCTTAAGAACAACCTTTCATTTCAAATCACAAACCTACTTTAGGTAGTTAATGTTAATATTGGGTCTATTATTACGCTAATAAAATCAGACAAACAGCTAAGTTTATGATTTATTTATCATTTTGTGTTTGCTGCTCTATATCATAGAGCATTATATGTAGCCTTCGACATATATTAGCCTGTAATGTTATCTACCTAGCCAAATGATTCCTCAACTGTTGGAGTAGAAATGCTTGCATGAAAAGAGCTCCTTGAGTAAAAGTGACTTTTACCCATACAGAACAGAGTTTTGGCCAGCATGCTGTAATTATAAAATACTGCATGTTTGTTTCTATTATCAGCACTTTATTGTGAGAGTTACTAGACATTCAGAAAATGGTGGTGGTCATGCTTTTTTCTTTTCTTCTTCAGGCTTTAAAGTGCCTGTGACATGCTTTTACTTCAAATGCAGAAACTGAAAGAAAAAATCGTAATGTTGAAGGAATTGGGCAGTAACTGACATGATATTAGGATTAAAGATGGGATAAAATACAATTGTGACACAAAATAAACATATTTTGATGTAAAATTTTGCAAATCCAAAGTCGCCCGGAAATGATGTTTAGGTGGAAGTCATTCACTGTGTGAGCATCAATGATAAACTGTTCAGGTAGAAGCCACGTTGTGTTAAAAACAGCATTAATATGGTGAAATGGTGCATTGCTGGTGGTGGCAGCAATACTACGAAAGCAGCCGTTAGTCTGCACTACTTTCCTGAAGCAAAGAGAATCACAGCTGCCTGGATCAGAGCAGTAGCCTGGAACAAATGGGCTGGTCCCACCAAGCACAGCCAGTTGTCATCGGAGGTCTTTCCGGCAAACTGCTTCGAACAAGAAACCTCTGAATTTTCAAGAGAAATAATGTCAGAGGTCGGGGTATCTGACAGACGAAGGAGAATGTTGGAGCAGAGTCTATAGCCATGCTGTTCAGAGCATCTGATGGCAAAAGATCTCTGAAGAAAAGGTTGTTGCTGCTGTTGCTAAACGGTTTGAAGCTCAGCAGGTAAGAACCCTTCCTTGTTGCAAGTACATTTAGATATCTGCAGTCATTGTTAATAATCACAATCCAAAATTATTATTTTTACTATTAATAATCCGAAATTATTATTATTATGGTCTAATTATTATCAAAATGGTCTAATTTGTTAACTTGTTTGTATACCTCCCTTTTTTTTCTCCCGTCATTAAACATGTCAAACAGTCAACAGCTTTGAAATGAGTACAAAACGTGTAGGCAATGCGCATTGCGGTCATGCATGGATGATAACTGGAAGAAAATGCAAGCATTTTTCAGCAGGTGTCGCACCGAAATGCTACCCTCTCCGGCCCTTTTTAAAAAAAACATCGGCCCAGAAGGCACATAATGTTTTTAGCAGACTTTAGCAGCGTTGTGGCTAATTTTGCACCAAACATCTTCTAACATTATCCCATTCATTATTCCCATCCAGTCTAGCACTACATGAGGGCTAATTGTAGCAGGGGGAGGGAGAGGTAAGGTGGGGGCTTGTGCTTGTGTGATTGCCTTTGTCACATGTAACCGTACACGGTTGTAAAAATTTTGCTTCGCGCGGACATGTCTGGCGGTCGTCCACTCTGAGTCCACACGGAGACAAGTAGGATAACTATGTTTTGCCCTTAAATGTAGGATGAGGAGGGAGAGGTAAGTCGGGGGCTTGTGATAGTGTGATTGAGAATTTGTTTCGAGGGGGCCAGGCATTTGTTTGAGGGGGCAATGCCCCCTCTTGCCCTTGCATAAAGCCAGCCTCGAAGTGAATTCAAGATTCATAAGGTTACAGAGAGTTATGTTAAAAAAAATGTTGTTAGGAAGTAAAGATAAATCAGCAGGGATTGATAATTTGGATGAAAAATTGTTACAAAATTGCAGCACATGAAATTGTGGTTCCAGTTTGCCATGTGTTGAATTTGAATTTGGAAAATTTCTAGCAGCATGGAAAACTGCTAAAATAATATCACTGCCTAAAAATATTAATGCAGCTTTCTGAGGTCCCAGCAGTCGTCCAATTGGAAAGAGCTGTTCAAGAACAAATTATTATTTTTCAGAGAATAATTTGATTGCATGTAGACCGGGTTATTCTACTGAAACTGCTTTGATTCAAATGTCTGATGATTGGCAGCCTGAACTGAAGTTGATTAATAAGGATGTACCAATAGAAAAGGTAAAAGAAGCCAAACAATTAGGAGTTGTACTGGATAATGAACAATCATGGAATAAACACATTGACAAACTGATAGGTGGAATGGGAAGAAGCCTGGCAGTCATTAAACGCTGCTCATCACTTCTGACAAATAATATCATCAGACAATTGATCAAATCCCTTGTCTTATCTCATTTAGATTATTGTTCATCTGTATGGTCTAGGGCCTCGGGTACAGTAACTCACAAACTACAAATTGTTCAACATAAGGCAGCTCAGTTTGTACGCAAATGTGTTTTTCGAACAGATGTTATTATGATTCATATCAGAATATCTTGACTGAAGGTTGATTTCTGGTTTAGTTTTAAACAGATCTTATTCATGAAAAAGGTTATAATGGCTAAACAGCCAAAACAGCCTAAAATAAGTTACTTTTTAGCACTGGTGTACACAATTATCCTGCCAGACATTCAGTTGATTCTTACTCCCAAAAATCTAAAGTTTAAATAAGTTGGTTATATATAGAGCAATGGCTACATGGAACACTTTACCAGTAAATATTATTGAGCAGAATCAAAATGATCAATTAAGAACAATATTAAAAAGGTATTTACAACAGAAGCAACCATTCTAAATAGTTTTCCCTATTCTATAACGTGTCGTATTAAATATTAATTCATTGTATGTGAACGTGTGTCATGTGTATATATATGTTTTTTATCTGTATGTAGTATGGCATACCACAGCATATATTTATTTTTTAGATTTGATTTTAGACCTATGACCTTTTAATTGTTTATTATTTTGTTTATTTTGTTTCCAATTATTTATTATGTTTTTATTTATGCTGTGTGAGAGGACCACAGGAAGAGTAACTACAGGTAACTGCAGCTAATTGGGATCCAAATAAACAAACAAACTACCAAATAAACAAACATATTTATCAATGAAAATTGTTGCCTTTACATAATGTACTGTAGAAAAATTCCAAACTATTTTCACCTTTAAAAAGGAAATAGTTTGTACAAACTGAAACCCAAACATCTCTGTTAGAGGAACAAATCTAAAAACTAAGGCTGAAATCCCCTGGTTGCATAGTGTGCTCTTAAAGTAATACTTTCTTAAAGCACCTTTTGATTTACTTTCATCACTCAGTCCTATTTGTTTGGAATGTGTCACACATGTGATCTTGACTTACTTTGCTCCATCAAATTGTGAGACCCACAGCCCCGTTTTGGTAACCCTATATGTTTTCTGCTAGATTTCGTATTGAACTAATTTTCCTTAGGGGGAAGCCATTACTTTGTTGATTTGGATATATGGCTGAACTCACAGTGATGCTAAAAAATAAAATCCCTCCTCACCTAGCAGACAACTGAAGGTTTGGAAAAATGAAGAACATTATGGAGAACCCTGAGCATCCTCTTCATGAGACTGTTGTACAACAACAGTGTCTTCAGTCGATCCTTCCTACCCACATCCATCAGCATCTACAACGGCTCTTTGAAGAAACCTGCATTATATGAGCTACAACATTTAATTAAGCATTTTTTTATTTGAATTGAATTTAAATCAAAAGAGACTGGTATTTGCAACTGTTATGAATATAACATTTTTTTATATATATATATATATATATATATATATATATATATATATATATATATACACACAAGCCAACTTACTGAGGTGGTGACATCATATATCAGTTTTCTGTGAGGACATGTGTGTACAGACCAAGAACGTCTGCACATACAATAACAATAAACCTTGGTTCACTTCTTATCTGAGGCAGCTAGACAGGGATAAGGAAGAGGCTCACAGCAGTGGGGACTGGGCCCTGTATATGCAGGCCAGGAACAAACTGACCAAGGAGATCAAAGCAGCTAAGAGAAGCTGCAGTGAATATAAAGAAAAGCTTCTCACATGGAGACTTTTCTGCTGTCTGGAATGGTTTGAAAATCCTGACTGCCTACAGGAGCCATTCCTGCCCACAATGCCCAGATCTCTATTGAGGTACATGGACCAGCAGTTTATTTCTTCAGTGAGAGGGACACAAAAGTTTGAGAAAGCTTTAGTTGGAGCACAGAGCCCAAAGCATGGAGGAGAGGATGATAAGGTCACAATCCGGAAGTCGTTGAGAAGGTGCAGAACATAAGAGAGCTTATAGTTATCAATAAGGTTCCAGCATGCTGCTGAAAGAGAGTCAGAGATTTCTGGGCTACTTCTGGATTCAAAGGTGAGTCATACTGCAAAGTATTAGGTTTCTCTCAAGAAAACCCTGAAAAAACGGCAGAAGTCTGGATGAATAGGAAGAGCTTTGAAGGACCTGACAACATCTGCTTTGGAGAGCCAGGTGCCTTGGCCTGCCAACTAGATGAGTGCAATGGCATGATCAACAGTTGCATATTGGATTAAGAAATTTGGGAATAGAATGATGCTGATGACACTGGGGATGTGTGAAGCATGAGGACCTGGCAGGTTTATAATTGGTCTGTTCATACCAGAAGTATGTGGCAATTCTGATTTGGCTGATGTGAAAATGGGGAAGAGTGGCTCACTGCATTGCCCTTTTATGAACCCAGAGGTTGCGGTGGACTTTTTTGTTATATTAAAAATTCAGTTTAACTACTTTCACTTTCAAGTCTAAAATTCAATTTCAGTTGAAAAAATTCAGTTTTTTGTGTCACACATCCGGGTCCTTCAGGATAGCAACAGATTATTCAAACACAGAATTATCCATTTACGTTTCACATCAGGTTAAACTTTCTTTACAGTATTTTGAGCTGGAGCAGTGCAGCGTACATGAGGTTGGCGGATGTCAATCACCGAGTCAAATGAGCATCTATGAGAAGTGTCATGTAAACAAATGATGGTCAATCAGTAACACTTATGCTACCTGTAGGTATTAGCTAAACATGCCAGATTAGCATAGTGTGCGGCCTGTGTTACGTCGGTTTGTGTTTTCCCTGCCCTTACCTCAGCGTAACTTCTCTTGCCATTGCAGTCGTGTTAGCGTGAAGCACAGAGCTGTGAAGCCGAACAAATGGAGCCTGAAGGTTAATAACGCTGTCTGCACTGCAAATAACTGCATGGTTATATTTACCCTTTACATATTGCTAGTGGCTTATAATCTATTTTATTTAAAATGTTCATCATTAAGCCATTTAAAATTTTATTATAATTTTTGTGTTCATTGATATACAAATCTGACACTGTAGATTAAATACATTGATGACAAATACCCTTTGTTTAATTTATTCGTAAACCTTTTAACAACTTAAACACTAACATATTAACTTTAGAAACAAAATTTAAATCAGTTTATTTGTAGAGCACAATAATAATAATAATCATGATGATAATAAATAAACCAAACATTAACATCAGATTTCATCTGACTGAAATATAACTGTTTAACTTCCACCCATTGGGGAAACCCAGAGGGAGTTAGAAAAAAAATGTGCCGGTAGTCAGCTGTTCTCTCAGGGTATAGCGCACCTCAACCGCCTGGTCAGCTGACAGCTGGCGAGGCGAGCCGGCTGTTAGGGCAGTAGGAGCGGATATCACCGAACACATCGGAGCACTTGTGCTATGATATCTATATGTTCATTCGTGTGTGTATATATATGTATAGATATATATCTATATATATATATATATATATATATATATATATATATATACACACTCACTGGCCACTTTATTAGGTACACCTGTCCAACTGCTCGTTAACGCAAATTTCCAGTCAGCCAATCACATGGCAGCAACTCAATGCATTTAGGTCTGTAGACATGGTCAAGACGATCTGCTGCAGTTCAAATTGAGCATCAGAATGGGGAAGAAAGGTGATTTAAGTGATTTTGAACGTGGCATGGTTGTTGGTGCCAGACAGGCTGGTCTGAGTATTTCAGAAACTGCTGATCTACTGGGATTTTCACGCACTACCATCTCTAGGGTTTACAGAGAATGGTCCGAAAAAGAGAAAATATCCAGTGAGCGGCAGTTCTGTGGGGGCGCAAATGCCTTGTTGATGCCAGAGGTCAGAGGAGAATGGCCAAACTGGTTCGAGCTGATAGAAAGGCAACAGTAACTCAAATAACCACTCGTTACAACCAAGGCACACAGAAGAGCATCTCTGAATGCACAACACGTCGAACCTTGAGGCAGATGGGCTACAGCAGCAGAAGACCACACCTGGTGCCACTCCTGTCAGCTAAGAACAGGAAACTGAGGCTACAATTCACACAGGCTCACCAAAATTGGACAATAGAAGATTGGAAAAACGTTGCCTGGTCTGATGAGTCTCGATTTCTGCTGCAACATTCGGATGGTAGGGTCAGAATTTGGAGTCAACAACATGAAACCATGGATCCATCCTGCCTTGGATCAACGGTTCTGGCTGGTGGTGGTGGTGTAATGGTGTGAGGGATATTTTCTTGGCACACTTTAGGCCCCTTAGTACCAATTGAGCATCGTGTCAATGCCACAACCTACCTGAGTATTGTTGCTGACCATGTCCATCCCTTTATGACCACAGTGTAGCAATCTTCTGATGGTTACTCCCAGCAGGATAACGCGCCATGTCATAAAGCACGAATCCTCTCAGACTGGTTTCTTGAACATGACAATGAGTTCACTGTAATCAAATGGCCTCCACAGTCTCCAGATCTCAATCCAATAGAGCGCCTTTGGGATGTGGTGGAACGGGAGATTCGCATCATGGATGTGCAGCCGACGAAACTGCAGCTTCTGTGTGATGCTATCATGTCAATATGGACCAAACTCTCTGAGGAATGTTTCCAGTACCTTGTTGAATCCATCCCACGAAGGATTAAAGCAGCTCTGAAGGCAAAAGGGAGTCCAACGTGGTACAAGCAAGGTGTACCTAATAAAGTGGCCGATGAGTGTATATACACTGCTCAAAAAAATAAAGGGAACACTCAAATAACACATCCTAGATCTGAATGAATGAAATATTCTCATTCAATACTTTGTTCTGTACAAAGTTGAATGTGCTGACAAAATCACACAAAAATCATCAATGGAAGTCAAATGTATTAACCAATGGAGGCCTGGATTTGGAGTCACACACAAAATTAAAGTGGAAAAACACACTACTGGCTGATCCAACTTTGATGTAATGTCCTTAAAACAAGTCAAAATGAGGCTCAGTATTGTGTGTGGCCTCCACGTGCCTGTATGACCTTCGTACAACACCTGGGCATGCTCCTGATGAGACGGAGGATGGTCTCCTGAGGGATCTCCTCCCAGACCTGGACTAAAGCATCCGCCAACTCCTGGACAGTCTGTGGTGCAACGTGACACTGGTGGATGGAGCGAGACATGATGTCCCAGATGTGCTCAATCGGATTCAAGTCTGGGGAACGGGCGGGCCAGTCCATAGCTTCAATGTCTTCATCTTGCAGGAACTGCTGACACACTCCAGCCACATGAGGTCTAGCATTGTCCTGCATTAGGAGGAACCCAGGGCCAACAGCACCAGCATATTGTCTCACAAGGGGTCTGAGGATCTCATCTCGGTACCTAATGGCAGTCAGGCTACCTCTGGTGAGCACATGGATGGCCGTGCCCTCCAAAGAAATGCCACCCCACACCATTACTGACCCACTGCCAAACCGGTCATGCTGAAGGATGTTGCAGGCAGCATATAACTCTCCACGGTGTCTCCAGACTCTGTCACGTCTGTCACATGTGCTCAGTGTGAACCTGCTTTCATCTGTGAAGAGCACAGGGCGCCAATGGCGAATTTGCCAGTCCTGGTGCTCTCTGGCAAATGTCAAGCGTCCTGCACAGTGTTGGGCTGTGAGCACAACTCCCATTTGTGGACGTCGGGCCCTCATACCATCCTCATAGAGTCGGTTTCTAACCGTTTGTGCAGACACATGCACATTTGTGGCCTGCTGGAGGTCATTTCGCAGGGCTCTGGCAGTGCTCCTCCCGTTCCTCCTTGCACAAAGGCAGAGGTAGCGGTCCTGCTGCTGGGTTGTTGCCCTCCTACGGCCTCGTCCACGTCTCCTGGTTTACTGGCCTGTCTCTCTGGACACTACGCTGACAGACACAGCAAACCTTCTTGCCACAGCTCGCATTGATGTGCCATCCTGGATGAGCTGCACTACCTGAGCCACTTGTGTGGGTTGTAGAGTCCATCTCATGCTACCACGAGTGTGAAAGTACCACCAACATTCAAAAGTGACCAAAACATCGGCCAGAAAGCATAGGTACTGAGAAGTGGTCTGTGGTCCCCACCTGCAGAACCACTCCTTTATTGAGTGTGTCTTGCTAATCGCCAAAGATTTCCCCCTGTTGTCTATTCCATTTGCACAACAGCATGTGAAACTGATTGTCAATCAGTGTTGCTTCCTAAGTGGACAGTTTGATGTCACAGAAGTTTGATTTACTTGGAGTTATATTGTGTTCCCTTTTATTTTTTTTGATCAGTGTATATACACACATACATACATATGCACAAACATACATACACGTATACATATGCACATATATATATATGTGTGTGTGTGTGTATGCATGTGTATATATGTATATGTACAGGGGTTGGATAATGAAACTGAAACACCTGGTTTTAGACCACAATAATTTATTAGTATGGTGTAGGGCCTCCTTTTGCGGCCAATACAGCGTCAATTCGTCTTGGGAATGACATATACAAGTCCTGCACAGTGGTCAGAGGGATTTTAAGCCATTCTTCTTGCAGGATAGTGGCCAGGTCACTACGTGATACTGGTGGAGGAAAACGTTTCCTGACTCGCTCCTCCAAAACACCCCAAAGTGGCTCAATAATATTTAGATCTGGTGACTGTGCAGGCCATGGGAGATGTTCAACTTCACTTTCATGTTCATCAAATCAATCTTTCACCAGTCTTGCTGTGTGTATTGGTGCATTGTCATCCTGATACACGGCACCGCCTTCAGGATACAATGTTTGAACCATTGGATGCACATGGTCCTCAAGAATGGTTCGGTAGTCCTTGGCAGTGACGCGCCGATCTAGCACAAGTATTGGGCCAAGGGAATGCCATGATATGGCAGCCCAAACCATCACTGATCCACCCCCATACTTCACTCTGGGCATGCAACAGTCTGGGTGGTACGCTTCTTTGGGGCTTCTCCACACTGTAACTCTCCCGGATGTGGGGAAAACAGTACAGGTGGACTCATCAGAGAACAACACATGTTTCACATTGTCCACAGCCCAAGATTTGCACTCCTTGCACCATTGAAACCGACGTTTGGCATTGGCATGAGTGACCAAAGGTTTGGCTATAGCAGCCCGGCCATGTATATTGACCCTGTGGAGCTCCCGACGGACAGTTCTGGTGGAAACAGGAGAGTTGAGGTGCACATTTAATTCTGCCGTGATTTGGGTAGCTGTGGTTTTATGTTTTTTGGATACAATCCGGGTTAGCAGCCGAACATCCCTTTCAGACAGCTTCCTCTTGCGTCCACAGTTAATCCTGTTGGATGTGGTTCGTCCTTCTTGGTGGTATGCTGACATTACCCTGGATACTGTGGCTCTTGATACATCACAAAGACTTGCTGTCTTGGTCACAGATGCGCCAGCAAGACGTGTACCAACAATTTGTCCTCTTTTGAACTCTGGTATGTCACCCATAATGTTGTGTGCATTTCAATATTTTGAGCAAAACTGTGCTCTTACCCTGCTAATTGAACCTTCACACTCTGCTCTTACTGGTGTAATGTGCAATCAATGAAGACTGGCTACCAGGCTGGTCCAATTTAGCCATGAAATCTCCCACACTAAAATGACAGGTGTTTCAGCTTCATTGTCCAACCCCTGTATGTGTATAATACTTGTTTGAACTGAACCTTTGTTTTTCTCTTGCACTGCCTTTGAGAGCTGCTTCATTTAAATTCGCTGTGCTATTTTGTACAATGACATAAAAGGGATTCTGATTGTGATAAACCGATCAGATATTTCAGGTTCACACAGCTACGTTCTCGTTTAAAAACATTGTAAAAGTTAATTTTGTTTCACAGAGAGTGCAATATATCCAGCTTTGTTCACAGCTTTTCTCTCTCATCTGGCCTTTATTTCTTCCATTTAAACTGTCTACTGCAACACGCAATGAATCATGGGATAGGGTTGGATACTAAAGATACACCGGACCCTACCTTCAAATCCCAAATCTAATAATTGGGATTGATAATATTAGCTGTACTATTTTTCATCCGTACCATGAGAGTGGAAACCAGTAACTGGTTCTCTTTTAATCTCCTTTAGCACAGCAAGACAAAAAAGCAAAACTTACAACTGTTTACCCCCAAAATCAACAGTAGAAATTACTTTTATCAGTCTGTTTCTAAAGCACAAAATGTGCAGTTTGACTGTTCATTTAAAAAAATGCTAATTAAAAAAATAATCAATGAATACCATCTAATTTTTGATCAATGTTTTTGTTTAACTTTACTCTGGATATGTCACATATATTGAATTTATCGCCCACATCTACATTATCCTTTGGCTTTATGAACTGGTTCCCTGAAGGTTTACTCCTTTAGAGTTAACAGTGGTGAAAGGGAACTTTATTTTGGCTTTTCTGTTAAAAAACTTAAATTCACAGTTTATGTTGGGGATGTTTAAACTAAGGCAAGTGACTCCATAGTAATAATCTGATTCTGAAAGCCTAACCTTGTTGTGTGTGTTTAGGTGTCTGATGGGAATTTGACGGTGCTATCCATCACCCGGGAAGATCGTGGGGCCTACACGTGCCGAGCCTTTAGCCCCCAGGGAGAGGCCATTCATACAACAAGGCTGCTAGTACAAGGTTGGTGCACTGTTTTTAGTGATTCACATTTTTAGAAGTTCAAGTGCTTTTGTATATTGTTTGCTCTTGCATGTGGTGGCTGTACAGTGACAAATTTGGTAGCATTGTTGCCTTGCACAAGAAAGGTCCTGAGTATGAATCCCAGCCTGGGTTCTTTCTCCATGGAGTTTGCATGTTTTCCTGTGAATGTTTGGGTTTTATTTGAATACTCCAGCTTTGTCCCACAGCCCCTAAACATGACTGTTAGGTCCATTGGTCTCTCTAAATTCCCCTTAGTAGTGAGTGTGTGTGTGCATGGGTGTTTGTCCTGTGAGTCTCTGTGTTGCTCTGGTGACCTTTCAGGGGTGAACCCTGCCTATAACTCAATGACTGCTGGAGCTAGGCTTCAGCCCCTCGACCCTGCACATTGTAGATAATGGATGGATTTCTGGATGGATAATAAGAAGGTTTATGAATATAGTGAAGGGGGATTTGCTGAAGATTAATGTGCCAGAGAAGAACGTAAGGTGTAGGGCGAGATAAAGGTAAATAATCCAATATGGCGCCCTCTAAAAGGGAGCTGTCAAAAGAAGAAGAAGCCTGCTTTGACTTTCTGGCTCACAAAGTGAACCAGCCATTTCAAGTAAGAGAAGGATTCATACTATAGCTTGCAGCTGTATTAACATTTTAATTGCTTTTACTATTGTGGAGCTGTAAGCCTTTTCATTGACAAACCGCTGAAATGTACATGGACAAGTTCTTTCAGAGGTCTAAAGAAACACATTCAGATTAGATTTTTGTAGCTTCCTCTGGGTGAATAAACCACATCTTACCAGATCTACAAATCACAGAAAAAGGTTGTGTAATTTTAAGATGGCAGCATTAGATAAACAGGTCATGATCTGACCTCTTCTTAACCGAGGCAGCTGAGGCTCAGTCTCTGACTGAATCCCTTCCACTCACTTACATCTAGTTAGTGGTTGTGATTCCTTGTGAAAATTTATCAATGGCATGTTCAGTTTATCATGTTTTCTTAGTATGTATAGTTTTATGTATGGATTATGGATTAAAGATCAAGGTCAAGCCAGTCTGTCTGAAGATACCTATAAATCAAACAGAAATAAAAGTGTAATTTTAATACTGCTTTTTCCTTGATATTTGTGGTTCATGTTCAGGCTCATAGTTCTCATATTTTGTTTTAAACAACATGTAAGATGTCTGTGAGCATCATACTCGAAAGATTTGGAGTTCAAAAAGAGATTTCTATCCACAGCCAGCGATGTAATCAACAGCATTGTTCCACACAGTTGCAATAAGTCATGTTGCACAAAGCCAGGGTCAAGCCACAGTGCATGATTGTGCTGTATAATTTCTGGAAATGTGGATTAATAGACACCCTCCTGGAAAGCAAATGAGGAACAGATCAGCAGAGGCTACAGTGCCAGCAAATCTTCAGCACTCATTCTGTTCCAAATAGGGTGGGTTGGCACTAATACTCAGACACACTGGTAGCTAACACCAGCAACATTACCATCAGGCTCACATACTCCTGGTTGTCCTTCAGCGTAGCTGGCAGATGGAATACTCTGCTTATTCAAGTATCAAACTGCAGGCTGCTAATCTGAGATAACATATGGAAGAAACACTTTATAGTAGCAACATTGGCTCACTATTTGTGTTGATGCGTCTTTGTGTGAAACTAAATCCTAACAAATGTAACATTTGTTAAAACAATTCTTGTGTGTTTTTTTGGGAATCTGTGTTTCATTTTCTTAAGGGTGTTTGGAACCAGTCACATTATTTTATTCTAGTGGTATAATATAGTGGTATTGCTGTTTTGACCAACACTGCATTCACTCACAGGACAATTTTGCCATACAATATTTTGAAATTCATTAAATTTTCATAACACATACAAGCTCTGTTTTAGTCATTTTAATTGCATGTATATTTTTTCTATAATCTTTTTTTTAAGATTTATATGCTTAGTTTTTCGTGGAATCACAGTGAGACAAAAAACTAATTTGTGATCACTTATGTCATTATTTGCAGTTATTTGCATTATTATTGAACATATGGAATAAGAATTTCATATGCAAATATATCATATATTAATGTAAGACCATTTTAACTATTTTAACTAAGGCTGATCATTTTATGCAAAAAGGCATTTTTACGTGACTGGAACATGTGAATCCAGATCCATGTTGATGGTTTTATGTCAGTCATAAAAGCATGCTAGGTTGCATTTATGCAGCCCATACTGTGCACACTGTGCCACGACCGAGTCATGAAAGGCATGAGAGTACAGTAGACAACCAGTTTTGTTTGCTACAGTGGGAATAACAAGTATTTGATACACTGCTGATTTTGGAGGTTTTCCCACTTGCAAAGCATGTAGTCTTTAATTTTTGTCAAAGGCACTCTTCAACTGTGAGTGACGGAATCTAAAACAAAAATCCAGAAAATCAGAAGGATTTATGATTTTTAGTAATTAATTAGCATTTTGACATAAGTATTTGATACATCAGAAAAACAAAATTTAATATTTGGTACAGAAACCTTTGTTTGCAATTCCAGATATCAGATCTTTCCTGTAGTTGCTGACCAGGTTGCACACACTGCAGCAGGGATTTTCGACCACTCCTGCATAAAGATCTTCTCCAGATCCTTCAGGTTCCAGGGCTGTCGCTGGGCAATACAGACTTTCAGCTACCCTCCAAAGATTTGTGATTGGGTTCAGGACTGGAGACAGGACCTTGAGATGCTTCTTCGGAGCCACTCCTTAGTAGCCCTGGCTGTGTGCTTCGGGTTGTTGTCATGCTGGAAGACCCAGCCACAACCCATCTTCAAAGCCCTTACTGAGGGAAGGAGGTTGTTGGCTAAGATCTCCCAATACATGGCCCCATCCATCCTCTCCTCAATACGGTGCAGTCGTTCTGTCCCTTTTGCAGAAAAGCATCCCCAAAGAATGATATTTCCACCTCCATGCTTCACGGTAGGGATGGTGTTTTTGGGGTTGTACTTATCCTTCTTCCTCCAAACACAGCGTGTGGAGTTTAGACCAAAAAGCTCTATTTTTGTCTCATCAGACCACACGACCTTCTCCCATTCTTCCTCTGGATCATCCAGATGGTCATTGGCAAACTTCAGATGGGCCTGGACATGCGCTGGCTTGAGCAGGGGGACCTTCTGGGCGCTGCAGGATTTTAATCCATGGCGGCGTAGTGTGTTACTAATGGTCTTCTTTGAGATTGTGGTCCGAGCTCTCTTAAGGTCATTGACTAGGTCCTGCCGTGTAGTTCTGGAATGATCCCTTATGTTGCATTCTTTCTTTCCACTACGGGCTCCGTAGTTTGTTTTATTGTGGTTTAGAGACTGAAAAAATGAGACCGGAAGTGCTTCGACCGGAAACCGGAAGTGTTCCGGGGGCGTTGCTGTCGTTACGAAGAAGAAAAACATTCTAGATCAACTAATAATACGTCTAAACTATGTTCTGAGACATTGCCCAACGTGGTGAGTTGCATATTGCATATCTTTTTGTGTGGTTGTGTTTATAGATTAGCATTAAGCTAGCGGAAATATGCTGGTGGTTTCCTGGGTTCTGCTGTATACTAGCCGTTATCCGCTAACATCTGGTTTATGTTATTCAATTCAATTCAATTCAGTTTTATTTATATAGCGCCAATTCACAACACATGTTGTCTCAAGGCACTTCATAAAAATCAGGTACATACATTCCAATTAGTCCTAAACAGTGCAGTCAGAATTAGTTATTTATTTAAATTGGATATGTATAGTTTTTCTGTCTAAGGAAACCCAGCAGATTGCATCCAGTCAGTGACTTGAATTCCAATGGCGCAACAGGATGAGCATGTGTGGACAGTCACTTGAGTTGACTATTGCAGCAATCCCTCATACTGAGACTCTGTTCGAGCTCAATAGAAAACGACAGTGGAGAGGAAAAACTCCCTTTTAACAAGAAGAAAGGTACCTCCAGCAGAAACCAGGCTCAGGGTAGGCGGCCATCTGCCACGACCGCCTGGGGGTGTGGAGAGAATCAAGAGCAGAGACACAAAGAGAACAAGAGAAGTACTGATCCAGGAGTACTTTCTATCTATGGGAGAAAAGTAAATGTTAGTGGATGTAGCTCCTTTAGTCGTTTCACCTAGAAAGAAAGAACAAATAAACTCTGAGCCAGTTTTCAAGGTTAGAGTCTGAAAGAGAGCACATAGAGTTAGTTACAGTAAAAGCTCAGTCAATCACCATGTCTAGGAGAGAGAAAGGGTTAAACACTGAAAGACAGGGCAATGTGGATCATCTGCAGAACATGAGCATTAAATAATGCTCTCCTCTTATCTGAAGAGGATAAGATGTAAAATTGGCACATGAAATCCATCCATCCATCAATCCATCCATCCATCCATCCATCCAACTCTGAGCCAGTTTTCAAGGTTAGAGTCTGAAAGAGAGCACATATAATTAGTTACAGTAAAAGCTCAGTCAATCATCTATGTCTAGGAGAGAGAAAAGGTTAAACACCGAAAGACAGGGCCATGTGGATCATCGGTAGAGGGTGAGCATTAAGTTGTTGCCAGCAGAAGCTTGGACGGTGCCCCTCTCCAGAAAGGTGTCACAGGTAGACACAGATTCAGGCCAGGTGTAGCTTCTAGGAAGAGAAAAGAGAGAGAACAAGGTTAAAAGCTGAAATAACAGCAAATAATGCAAAATTGGAGAGTAGTGTGAGAATGTAGCGAAGAGGGTGAAAGTGGTCATTATGTCCTCAGACGCAGCTAAGCCTATTAGCAGCCTAACTACAGAGATAGCTCAGGATAACCTAAGGGCCACTCTATCTAAAGCTTTATCAAAAAGGAAAGTTTTTAACAGCTAGCCCTAAAAAGGTAGACAGGGTGTCTGCATCACGGACTAAAACTGGGAGCTGGTTCCATACAGGAGAGACTGAGCCTTATAACTGAAGGATTCTGCCTCCCCATTTTACTTCTAGAGACTCTAGAACCACCAGTAACCTGAAGTCTGAGAACGAAGTGCTCTGTTTGGAAATATATGGAACAATCGGATGTCTGATGTATGATGGAGCTAGATCATATCTACAGGGCTTTATATGTGGAGGAGAATTTTAAATTCTATTCTGGAATTTAACAGGTAGCCAATGAGGGGAAGCTAAATAGGGAACAAATGATTCTCTCTTTTTAATTTTCATCAGAACTCTTGCTGCAGCAATTTTGAATCAGCTGAAGGCTTTTAACTGCATTTTGTTGGACATCCTGATAGTAAAGAATTACAATAGTCCAGCCTTGAAGTAACAAATGCATGGACTAGTTTTTCAGCGTCACTCCTGGCATAGGATATCATCTCTTCTAATTTTTGCAATGTTCCGGAGGTGAAAGAAAGGATCCTAGAAACCGTGTTTAATATGGGATTTAAATAACATGTCCTGATCAGAAATAACACCAAGGTTTTTTACTTTATTACTGGAGGTCAATTTAATGCCATCCAGGTTAAGTGATTGACTAAGCAGTTTCTTTTTTAAAGACTCCGCTCCAAAGACGACAACTTCTGTCTTGTCTGATTTTAGAAGCAAAAAATTTAAGGTCATCCAAGTTTTTATGTCTTCAAGACATGCTTGTAGTCTATCTAACTGGTTGGGCTCATCAGGATTTATGGATAAGTAAAGCTGAGTATCATCAGCGTAACAGTGAAAATGTATCCTATGCTGCCTGATAATTTCACCTATTGGAAGCATATATATAACATATATTCGTAACATAAAGTTAAACACGAGTGGCAAACTTGTCCGAAGCCAAAGATGCTGTGGAGTAAATAGACTTGGCTACACTGAAGAGGAGGCGAGGTCAAGCAAAAGCAGCTGTAACTAAGATAATAATGGCTGCAAATGTAAAAATAGGAGAAAATAAGCCAGTACTGGGGAGCCTCGATCTAGCTCTCACACAACTTCAATAAGCGCACAGATGTTATCATGAAACGCTCACCGATGACACAGACAAAGAAGAGTCTAAAGCTTATGAGAAGCTCTTCTTGATGACCGTTCATGATGTGTGTCACAAGGCTTTAGCCTGGCTGCAAGAAGTTAAAGATGGAGTTGATGATCATCCACATGATGGTGGTGGGCTGGACGTCACGTTTCAAACCGGATTGGTCATTGAACCTCCAGCTGAAGTAAATGTGGAGAATTCAGTGTTTGTTGAATTAGAAGAACTTCATGCTCTACGTAAAAAGGAACATGGAAACTTTGAACTGTTACTTCGACAGAACAAGGAAGAGTTTGAGCTGGAACTCCAGCGAATGCATCACAAGGCCGAGCTAGAGGCACAGATGCTACAAAATCAACAAAGGAAGCAAGCCCTAACTGCAGATCTCTATTCAACACCGAAAGCCAGCAAGAGCCCTACAATGACGCAACCATCACTGTCACCAATATTGGAAGATTCAATCTCACAACTGCTTGAGTTTTCAAGGCAGCAGTATCAAGCCCAAGTAGACTCCCTCAGGCTTCCACCAACTGATCTGGTCAAGTTCGATGGTGACCCCCTCCAGTATTGGAAGTTCATGAGGCTTTTCAGCACAATGGTGGACAAAGAGTTGGTTGCTGCAGAGGAGAAGTTAACTCGTCTACACTAGTACACGGAGGGAAAGGCTTGAGATGCCATTAGCCACTGCCTATACAACCCCGATCCTGCTGCAAGCTTCAAGGAAGCACTTGAGCGACTAAGGACAAGGTTCAGAAATTCTCATTCCATCTCCCAAGCTTGGGTTGAGAAAGTCTTGAACTTTAAAGAAATAAGAAACAATGTACAACTCAGAGACTTTGCAGACTAATTAAGAGGCTGTTAGGATACGCTTGCTGCTATGAGGTGTGAGGAGGAGCTCAGTGGTCGCTCCACATTAGTTGAGATCATTGGCAAGCTACCATGAGATCTCAGGGCCAAATGTTCAAATAAAAACTATGAGATCACTAAAGAAGGATGTCTACCAAATCTCGATGACGTTGTCAGCTTCGTATCTCTATGAAGCTGACAACGTCATTGAGCTTTTCAGAGGCTGAAAAAAGATCTGATCCAGTCTTTGGAGGTTAGTTAGTTATAAGAAGCAGGAGAAGCCAATCATTTTTACCCCTCTTTCCAGTGGGTCAACAAAACACCATCAAAACTACCTCACAAGTGTCAAGGCAGCTGCAGTTCAGGAAAATGAGTCTAAACGTTCCAAGCATCCAGCTAACTTCTTGAACCAGTGCCCAGCTTTCCGGTTATTAACTGTGCCGGAGTGTCTCATGTTTGTTCAACAGAAAAACGTGTGCCAAAACTGTTTCACGATGGGGCACAGTGCCGAGATCTGTATGCGCAGTTGGGTATGCAATGTGCCTGGCTGTGGACAGAAGCATAACAAACGGCTACATCCTAACCCAACTGGCAAGCAGAATACAACAGCAAGTCACCACCACAAATTACAACAAAACTACCCAACAAACACAACCTACCAGATCACCTAATGCCGCTTGTGGATTTATCGGAGCTGGAAATGGCAATGTTTGCCTACCTATTATTCCAGTGGTGGTTTGAGGCAAAGCCAGCAACATCAGTTCTGTCACATATGAATTACTTGATCCCGGAGCCAACACCTGTCTAGTGTCAGAAGTGTCATCAAGAAACTCAAGGTCAAAGGCAAGCCTGCAAGGTTAGACCTCGATACAGTAGGAGGCAGCCAGGAAGGAATATTTACTCGAAGTGTTGACCTCGAGGTAGGCTCTCTTCACAATGACAGCATGTACATGCTTAATGGGGTAAGAGCACTAAAGAAGGTAAACATAGGACTGAGTTGTCTTGTCACACCCGACAAGACTGCCAGATGGGATCACCTGGCAAACATCCCTATTCCCAGCGTCAACTCCAATGATGTTCACCTTGTCATTGGACAGGATGCACCACGTCTTCTCAGAGTTGAAGAATAGGCCTACCGCATAGGAGGAGACAGTGACCCATATGCCATTAGAACAGTGCTTGGCTGGACTATAAATGGGCCAATTGATCACAAAGAAGGCAGAAATGCCAGGGCCTACTTCATGAGGTCAGATCACTGTCTGCAAAATCAATTAGAAATGTTTTGGACACTAGACGACGCATGCAAGAGAACAGTCTATCATTCAATGACCACAAGGTTCGGAAATTAATTAAACTGTGGGAGAACACAGTGTCCAAAGAAGGCTCACATTACACCTTAGACATACTTTTTACATTAACATTACCAAACAAAATCAGTTTAGCAACACACAGACTGAGACTACTGGAACGCAGACTTGCAAAGAATGCAGACCTAAAAGAGAAGTATGTGGAGGCGATGAAGTCAACCTTGACAAAGGAAATGCAGAATAGGTCCCAGTTTTGTCACCTGACCACAACGATGGCAAGGTCTGGCACCTCCCACACCACCCAGTGACTCATCTGCGCAAGCCTGGGAAGGTGCGGGTCGTCTTTGACTGTGCAGCTAAGTACGATGGAGCATCCCTCAATGATGTTGTCCACCAGGGACCATACCTAACAAAAAAATTATTAACTGTGCTTATTCGCTTACAACAAGGGCCTATTGCTATAATGGCAGACATAGAAGGCATGTTCAACCAGAAACATGTAGCTCCACACCACAGAGACGTCTTGCAGTTCCTGTGGTGGAAGGACAATTGATCCTGACAACGAGGTAGTTACCTACCGTTTGACATCCCACCTCCTTGGCTGGGTTTGGTCTCCGAGTGCATCAAGTTTTGCATTAAGGACGTGTGCATCAGCTCATGCACATCTGTATGATGCAGACACCATCTCCACCGTAGAATGAAACTTTTATGTAGATGATTGCCTCAAGTCCGCTGACTCACCTCAACAAGCCATCTATCTAGCAGCACAGCTGAATAGCCTGCTCAAAGCAAGGAGGGTTTCGCTTGACCACGTGGACCAGCAATGCTGCTGAGTTCTTACAGTCTATCCCGGAGGAGGAACATGTGACTTGGACCCTTGGATTTGGATCAAGATCCATCATTGGAGAGGGCTTTGGGGGTATTATGGGACACAACAGGTGACTACATCACTGTTGTTGTCAAGGTTAAGCTGTTTGGTCGTACCTTTAAAAGTACCAAATTCAGTACCCATCCCTACTTACTACCAGAGCTATTCATTTGGAGGTGGCGCACAGTTTGGACACAGGGTCATTCATAAATGCTCTTCAAGGTTTCGTGGCTCGTCGTGGAACGCCCCCACTAATACAGTCAGACAACGGAACAAACTTTGTCGGTGCGCATCATGAATTGCAGAAGGCTCCGAATGAATGGAACGAGCAAAAGATTGCAGAACATCTACTCAAACAAGAAACACAATGGAAGTTTAACCCCCCTGTAGCCTCACACATGGGAGGTGTGTAGGAGAGGTAAATCCGTTTAGTGCGCTCCATTCTTATGAGCCTTGCACGATAACAGATTTTAGATGATGAAGGGTTGATAACGCTCTTCTGCATCATTGAAAAAATTGTCAATGGAAGACCACTAATGCCCTTTTTCCACTGGCTCGATTTGGCCCCACTCTGCTTGCTTTGCTTTTGCTTTACTATTTTTTCTGTACCGGTACCTAGTTTTTTGGTCCCTGTTCCTGAGCAGGTCTGTCCGGGGCTGAGTGAACATGTGACGTGAACAGACTGCTGTTCGCTAATTGGCCATGGGACCAGGAGAAATGAGAAGGTTTTCGCTGAGATAGTGCAGGAAAAAGTTAATTAAGCACAAGAGCGACTACAAGAATAATAATATTAATAATATTCATAAGGACCACAATGGCTGCAGCGGGTCAAATCAAAATATAATTTTACTATTTGCAAATCATAAACCATGCCTGAAAGGCTGAAAGAAAAGTAAAAGGACACATCAGCTTTCTGAATTACACATTTCCCCCAAAACACACAAAACAATACCACCATGAAACAACGTGTTTGGTTTGGACATTTGTTGACAGTCCTTAAGCGAACCAGCGTCTGCAGGAGGAGGGAGCAGGCAGGGAGCAGCTGCCAGTAATCAGACTGCCAACGTCAGATCAAACGGGAGGAAGACACTGGTGAATCCGCGGACCACCACTATCCAACCTGACACTAACTTCACCATGGTCAGAAGTCCGCAGTTTTGCTCTTTAAAGACCTTATCCTTGTTATCTCCATGGCTGAGACAAAAACTTCCTCATAAAGAAAAATTGGAACTTCTTCAGACAAACTTTGGAGCTTCAGCAGTCCAGACAACGGCGTCCCTCCTCTCTGCTTCTCCTGCCACACCCCCCTCACATCAGAACCCCTGAGCCTCATTTTATAAGTTCTGGCTGGGCTGTGTCCTAGATAATTATCCCAGTGACTAATTTTATTAAAAAGCGTATATAAGACATTCTGGCATATTCAATAATACAAACATTATTTGTATTTTGTTTATTTGCATTTTTATTTTCTATTTATTATTTTTTATAATTTAACGCAGATTACTTTACTGTGACAATTTCACAGAGTAGCGTTAATAGCAGCACAGCACACTACACTGACAGCTGAAGGCGGGGCTTCAGCTCCCATAACTCCAGCCGTCAGTGGGTCAATGGAAACACAACTGGTACCATACCGAGTAGAGCGAAACCGGGTGGAGCAGAGCCGGTGTGATGGAATTTCTTATCAAAGTGAGAGAGAAGTCAGCTCATTAATAGACAAAGGCCGGACTTTATCTTTAAAAGGTTTATTCAAAGGCTTCTCAGCGTTTGAAGACTCTGTCACTAAGCAAGTCAGATGAACAGAGCAAAAAACAAAAAAAGCAAAGTGTCCTCTCAACTTCAAAGAGTTTAGTTTTATGGCCCCTAAACCCTTCCCAGGTCAGAGGTAACAAAGTTATTCATGAGGGCACCTATCTGCCCTCCCTCAAAACATAACCCTTTAGGAAGTGTTAACCATAAACCTTCTGGTAATGGATTTAGAGATCATCTGCTCTAAATAACGGAACACTAATAAAAACACAGAGGTGAGAGGAGAAAGGTAAATGAACTTCATAACACTTAAGAAAGAATTTCCATTACACCTCCCCCCTTGTGATTACAAGATAATCATACACTAAAAGAAAATTCTACAAAACCATCACCCAGGATAATAAGCAAAATAAAACAAAAAAAAGAAAAGAATATATAACAAATACGTGTTATTTTCATGGTATTTCTCTAAAATCTAAGTTTCTCAAATTACTAGCAAAACAAACCCGAAAAAATAAGGATAACTACACATTAAAAGAATAAATCTCCAAATCTCTATTTATACCACTAGAATGCTGAACATCAGTATTAACTCCCCAAACAGTTTAGAGTTATTCACCCCTTATAGCATCTCAAGCAAATAAAAACCATCATTATCCATACCATCTTTTATCTCAAATGCAGAATTACCATAGTCATTAAAAACAGAAATTAAGTCTACACCCCCTTATCAACTTTTAGCATGAAAACATTAATCAGTCTCATTACTATTCCTTTAACCATTGGAAAAATGCAACATGAAAGAAACATCAAAATCAAAAATAAAAATAAAATAATTACTCCAATCTTTATTAACCAGGATGTCCAACCCCCAGTAATAATCCAGGATCAAGGATCCCAAAAAGAACCCATGTTTTCTTTCTGTTGGGTCGTCAGCAATTCTTCAAATTTATCATGGATACTTGTCATGTTGTTAGACACATCCGGAATAAAACTGCAACATTGTTCTCCAATTAAATGACAAACACCACCCTTCTCAGCTAACAGGTAATCCAAAGCCTTTCTATTTTGCAAACTCATCGTTCTAAGAGCTTGTTGCCCCTTGGTCTGAACAGTGAAACCTTCTTCAGTTAAAGCAGTAAGATTTTCTAACTCAACTGACAACTCATTAATCCTATGGGCAGCATTAGCAGCCCCATAACTAGGAATAAGTGTACCCAAAATCCCTTTCCAATATGGAATCGTAGCTCTCTTTTGCCGTTTGAACATTTTCTTCCTTTCTAATAATGGGCTGATTGAATCATAAGTAGTGACTGTAGTTAGTAAATGAGCTAAATAACATACTCCAGACCAAGTAGCAGGCAGATACAGATATGATCAATTTCCACACATCCAAACCATGTTCTTAGGACACGAGTACCCATCTCTACTAGGAAAAGTAACAAGAACCCTGGTGCCTGACCATACAATTTACTTCCATTCGGTAAGGCTGTCAGATTAAGAGTTAACACAAAAGGCTCTGGAGCCAAAGATTCTGAAATTGTATACGGATCAGTTCTAGGAGGACATGGTCCAGGTGTATCTCTTTGGGTTAAAGCACCTGAAATTGGTATAATAGTTTTACAACCCTCTGTCTTTCCAAGGAAATAAAGTGTGTTTTCCTCCTGTGCTATACAAATATCTGGATCTTTAATCGAATTCCTATTACCCCTAAATCTATAAAGAGTTCCTGTATTAGCACATTAAATTAGTCTCACTAGAAAATCAACTAACATTTCTACGTTCCCTTACAGTATAATTCCTCACCCAAGAAAAAAGAACTTCCACCAATCGGTTATCTGGAAAGAAAGTAGCTAAAGTATAAGCAGTATCAATAGGAACAGGTACCAGAAATGGTTGATCATTAATAGCATGTGGAATCAAACAACAAACATAGCACCTGTCATTTCTTATCTTCCTTACAGTTTGATGCATCAGTTGCCACCAGACATTATCAGCATGATCATGGTAGTCAGAGAAGTGATGAATCTCTCTTCGAATCAGCTGATGAGTATTATTAGCATAATTACTCAGATTAGTCACACATTGTCTTTGCTGTATCTTTTCCCAAATGAACACAGAAGTAATAAAAATACTCCCAATACCAATCATCAGCATCAGAACAGACCATCTTCCATATAGCTGCATCGTGACCTTGAAGTGGAATGTCCTTTCTTCTGGTACTGAAAACAAACAGTTTTTTCAAAGAAAAAAAATCATAAACAAAACTTAAAAATCCTGCTGCCTCTCCAGAGTGGCTTCTGCGCTCCAAGCTGCCCTGTTACCAATATAGTACAGGTGGGCGGTCGTTGGAAACTCCTCTAGGCAGGAGGTTCAGAACCAGGATGCTGCTCAGGTGGTGTTCCAGTGAACACCTTGCAGTGCGTAAAATGGACCCAGGTGTCCCGTCCATGGACCTTCATGGCAGTGTGAGTCACCAGCAGAATTTGAAACAAACCTCTCCACCATTTGTCTCTCCAGTAACGTCTCCTGGTATCTCTAATCAGCACCCACTGTCCTGGCTGGAACTGGTGCAGGGGTCTGTCAGCTACAAGGGGTGAGGCAGCTTTCACCTTCTGATGGGAGAGAGAAAGAGAACGTGACAGAACCTTACAATATTCCAACATGGAATGTTCAAAATGAGCAGTTGTTAGTGTGCTTAGGTTAGTACTCGGTCTTCCTCCTGTATTTGCAGGTCTCCCAAAAAGGATTTCAAAAGGACTCAAATTAGCTCTGGATCTATTTCTCATCCTCATATACATAAGAACCAGAGGGAGAGCTTTTGGCCAGGACAACCCTTTTTCTTCACAGCATTTAGCCAATTTATTCTTTATTGTTCCATTTTCTCGTTCTACTGCTCTACCTGATTGTGGGTGGTAAGCACAATGTGTCTTCAACTGGAAACCTAGAAGCTAACTAATTTCCTGTAAAGCTTTGTTAACAAAATGTGTCCTGTTATCACTGGAAATCACCTCTGGGACCCCCCAATGGGGAAGAATCTCTGTCAACAAAGATTTCGCAACAGCACTGCTGTCTGCGTGTTTTGTTAGAAACGCTTCAACATATTTAGACACATGATTTGGACATATGATCCAATCCGTGCGTCCATTTAGCAAACCAGGGAAACAAGTATTTAGGCAGGCATGGTCTACCATCAGAGAAATGCCAGCCAGAACCGCTGTGAAAGATACAGCCAGCTTTTCGCCATTTTTCTTTTACCTGTGGAGTAGCAAAAGATTGCATTTCAGGAACAGTGACAGCCTGTGGATCAGTCAGAGAAAGAAAAGTTTCATCTGAGGGGAAAGGCCTCAAGGACGCGGCCTTTGCTGCTGAGTCCGCTGATGCGTCACCCCTAGAAACAGAATCAGACTGTCCTGTGTGTGCAGCACACTTAACCACAGCCAAACGTGCGGGTAACAAAATAGCATCCAGAAGATCAGACACTTGTCTAGCATTCAAAATAGGTTTTCCATCTGATTTCAAAAAGGAGCGATGTTTCCACAAGGCCCCAAAATCATGCACCACTCCAAAAGAATATCTTGAGTCTGTGTAAATAGTCACAGTCTTTCCTTCTGCCAACTTGCAAGCCTCAGTGAGAGCAATTAATTCAGCTGTTTGAGCAGAGTAATGCGCTGGCAAAGGACCTGAGCGCAAAACAGCTGAGTCAGAGCACACTGCAAACCCTACTTGATTCAGACCCACAGCAGAACGGGAGGAAGACCCATCTACATACAAAACAAGATCAGGTTTAGACAAAGGGGTGTCTTGCAAGTCAGGACGAGGGGTACAAACAACATTTAAGACAGCTACGCAGTCATGACTCTCACCATCCTCCTCAGTAGGCAGAAGTGTGGCTGGGTTTAAAGTGTTACAACGTTTAATTGTAATGTTAGGCATGTCCAGTAATATTGAGGAATACCTAAGCCACCTTCCTGCTGATAGATGAGATGTCTTTTGTTCCAGGAGGATGATGGAAACAGAGTGTGGAACAAAAACTGTCAATGGATTATATCCAACAATGTCATGTGACGCTAACACTGCTTTCTCAGCAGCAGCAATAGCGCGCAAACAACCAGGTCGCAGTTTATCACCATGGGATTGCAACAACACAGATGACATGAAACCAGATTTTTCATCCACCATTTGAATAAATGGCTTGTCAGAGTTTGGTAAAGCCAATGCAGGAGCAGAAGACAGGGCTGTTTGTAAAACAATGAAAGCCAGTTCTGCCTCATCGGTCCATTTAATTTTGTCTGCAGCTGCCCGGCTCCGCCCACATATTAAACTGGCCAAAGGTGCTTCCAGCTCAGAGTAATTCAGAATGTGAGCTCTGCAATAGCCTGTCATACCCAATTCAATTCAATTCAGTTTACCGCCAATTCACAACACATGTCGTCTCAAGGTATTTCACAAAACTCAGGTACATACATTCCAATTAGTCCTAAACATTGAACAGTGCAGTCAGATTCATTTATTTATTCAAATTGGATAAAAAGTTTTTCTATCTAAGGAAACCCAGCAGATTGCATCGAGTCAGAGACTTGTAGCAGTCACTCCTCCTGGATGAGCATGTAGAGACAGTGAAGAAGAAAAATTCCCTTTTAACAGGAAGAAACCTCCAGCAGAACCAGGCTCAGTGTGAGCGGCTATCTGCCACAACCGACTGGGGGTTTGAGAGAGCAGAGCAGAGACAGAAAAAGAACACAGAAGCACTGATCCAGGAGTACTTTCTATGGGAAGGAAAAGTAAATGTTAATGGGTGTAGCTCCTTTAGTCGTTTCACCTAGAAAGAAAGAACATATAAACTCTGAGCCAGTTTTCAAGGTTAGAGTCTGAAAGAGAGCACATAGAGTTAGTCACAGCAAAAGCTCAGTCAATTGCCATGTCTAGGAGAGAGAAAGTGTAAAACACTGAAAGACAGGCCCATGTGGATCATCGGTAGAGGGTGAGCATTAAGTTGTCGCGAGCAGAAGCTTGGACGATGCCCCTCTCCAGAAAGGTGTCACAGGTAGACACAGAGTCAGGCCAGGTGTAGCTTCTAGGAAGAGAAAAGAGAGAGAACAAA
The DNA here is from genome assembly GCA_036173005.1 of Crenichthys baileyi. Lineage (NCBI taxonomy): Eukaryota > Metazoa > Chordata > Actinopteri > Cyprinodontiformes > Goodeidae > Crenichthys > Crenichthys baileyi. Next base: position 122,595 of record JAHHUM010002915.1, read on the forward strand.
GTTAAAAGCTGAAATAACAGCAAATAACGCAAAATTGTAGAGTAGTGTGAGAATGTAGCGAAGAGGGTGAGAGTGGTCATTATGTCCTCCAGCAGCCTAAGCCTATAGTAGCATAACTACAGAGATAGCTCAGGATAACTTAAGCCACTCTAACTATAAGCTTTATCAAAAAGGAAAGTTTTAAACCTAGCCTTAAAAGTAGACAGTTTGTCCATCTAGAGCCCACTGATGGCCATTGTTATACTAAAAACTACAACGATTGGGATACCTCTATCTTTCAGATTGATTATAACTATTGGAAAAGAGAGGGGGTCATACAGGTAGCAGAAATGGAGGGTGTGTTTGCACCTCAACCGTAACTGAGCCGGTTTAGGCTAATCCTGACTCCCCCTTACTCCATCCAACAGGTAGGAAAGAAGACGGAGGTAAAAATAAGGAAGATAGCTCAGGATAACCTAAGCCACTCTAACTATAAGCTTTATCAAAAAGGAAAGTTTTAAGCCTAGCCTTAAAAGTAGACAGGGTGTCTGCCTCACAGACCAAAACTGGGAGCTGGTTCCACAGGAGGGGAGCCTGATAACTAAAGGATCTGCCTCCCATTCTACTTCTAGAGAATCTAGGAACCACCGGTAAACCTGCAGTCTGAGAACGACGTGGTCTGTTAGGAACCTATGGAACAATCAGATCTCTGATGTATGATGGAGCTAGATCATTAATATGTGAGAAGGAGAATTTTAAATTCTATTCTGGATTTAACAGGGAGCCAATGAAGGGAAGCTAAAGTAGGGGAAATATGATCTCTCTTTTTAATTTTCATCAGAACTCTTGCTGCAGCATTTTGAATCAGCTGAAGGCTTTTAACTGCATTTTGTGGACATCCTGATAGTAAAGAATTACAATAGTCCAGCCTTTAAGTAACGAATGCATGGACTAGCTTTTCAGCGTCACTCCTGGACAGGATATTTCTAATTTTGGCAATGTTCCGGAGATGAAAGAAGGAAATCCTAGAAACCTGTTTAAAATGGGATTTAAATGACACGTCCTGGTCAAAAATAACAGCAAGGTTTTTTACTTTATTACCGGAGGTCAATTTAATGCCATCCAGGTTACGTGATTGACTAAGCAGTTTCTTTTTTAAAGACTCCGGTCCAAAGACAACAACTTCTGTCTTGTCTGAATTTAAGCAGAAAATTTAAGGTTTAAGTTTTTATGTCTTCAAGACATGCTTGTAGTCTATCTAAATGGTTGGGCTCATCAGGATTTATGGATAAGTAAAGCTGAGTATCATCAGCGTAACAGTGAAAATTTATTAGTATGTCAGATGGTCATACTACAGGAGCTAAGGCATCCTTGTCCAGGTTGTATTTCACTTCTTCATGCACAAACTGCATTTTTGATTTTGAAACTTTGTGACCCTTTTTATGAAGATGTTGAAGCAGTTTTAAGGTGTCTTTCCTACATTGATCCGCTGATCCTGCTGACAATAATAAATCATCAACATACTGTGTAACGAAAGTTCCAGGAGACAGAGTCAGCCAAAGAGTCTTTCAGAGCTGTGTTAAAAAAAGTCAGACTCTCAGTGTAGCCCTGACAAAGACGGGTAAAACAATATGGCTTCCCATCAAACTCAAAAGCAAACCAATACTGACTGTCCTTGTGTAGAGGGACAGAAAATAATGCATCTATCACTGAAAATTATTTAGCTTATGGCGGAAACTGAAACTGATGGTGCATGGGCCAAACAGACTGGTTGACAGCCTGAAGGTCCATGACAAATCTCCATTCGTCAGGTACTCCAGGGGGCCTAATTTTTTTTACAGGGAAAAAAGTGTTCTCAAAGGTGAATTTGGAGAGGGTACAATTACCCCTGCTTTAAGGAGGGAATCAAAAACAGGACAAATCCCCTCCAAAGCTTCCTTTTTCAATAAATATTGTTGTTGACATGGCCTGTAGTTTGCTTTAGGTATAATAACAACTGGCTCACAATCTGTAAACATCATATTTGTGAGCGGCCCACAATGAATCAGGCAACTTTGCAAGATCTGCATCTGCAGAAAAAGCAGTAGCTAAAAACAGATGTGAATGTGAAATCAGTTGCACTGTACAATTACAGACAACAACAGTGGGACAATGTCTTTTGAAAGCATTTTGAGAAGAAGACACAAACACATATGGGACATCGGTCTCCCTCCAATCTGTGGCAAGGAGACAACGCCTAACAAAAAACCCCACATCCTTCCATTCCATATTTTCAGACTTGGCCAATGATACATGCGGTACCGAACCAGAAACTTGAAAGAAATGCAGCTGTTCAGAGGTCAAAGTCACAGATAAAGCTGCTGTCTGATCATTCCAGTACATGTCAGAGAGGTGCACTCTCTCATTTGCAATTTTGTACCAACTGTCCTCATAGTCAAAATCAGGTCCATCAGACACATGGGAAGTACAATGTCGATCATCTGCAGCCATTATCTCACTGTCAGGTGTCACAGCATTTACTGCCAATGTGACAAAATGTTGAGGTACAGGACCAACTGGAAGCTTTCACTGATATGCATATACGGGTTGATATGGGGCCCAATGTACTGCAGTATAGTCATAGTCAAAGTCATTCTGAGTGTGAACTGTCAGTCCATCAGGGTTTGAAGTAATAGCAATAGTCAATCTGCACATCAAATCCCTACCCATCAAATTTAAAGGACACAAGGGAGACACCAAAAAAGAATGTTTTAACTGCACTCCCTGCGGAGTGGAACACTTTAGAGGAATAGAAAAACTTTCCCTAACTGTTTCACCCTGTTAGGGCTTGCAAAATAGGACCCCAGAATGCAGACCAGCAGGCATTGTGATGGTAAGTGAAAAGGGATTTAATGACAAAAAACAAAAACTCACTCACAGCAGGAGGTAGGAACAAAACAACAGAGACAAAAACAAAGTTCCGGCGGGCGACCAGGAGGTTGTCCCGAGCAGGCACAGAGTTCTGGCAGGCGACCAGGAGGTTGTCCCGAGCAGACACAGAGTTCTGGCGGGCGACCTGGAGGTTGTCCCGAACAGGCACAGAGTTCCGGCGGGCAACCAGGAGGTCGTCCCGAGCAGGCACAGAGTTCCGGCGAGCGACCAGGAGGTCGTCCCGAGCAGGCACAGAGTTCCGGCGGGCGACCAGGAGGTCTCCCCGACTAGGCACAGAGTTCTGGGGGGCAACCAGGAGGTCGTCCCGAGCAGGCACAGAGTTCAGGCGGGCGCCAGAACCTGCAACACAGAGTCCTGGGTGGTCGACGGCGAAGGCGTGGAGACCTGCGACAAAGACGTGAAGGCCGACAGAAGCATAGAAACCGTAGCGGCCTGTGACGGGAACCTGCAGGTTGGTCAGGAGGCCGACCGAGCAGAGAAGAGGACCCCCCAGAAACTCTGTGGAACTCCGGAGATGGGGAGCCAGGAAAACCCTCAGAGGCTGAAGAGGAGGCAGCCGAACCCTCAGAGGGTGAAGCGTAGCCAGGCGAACCCTCGAAGGCTGAAGCGGAACCAGGCGAACCCTTGAAGGCTGAAGCAGAGCCAGGCGAACCCTCAGAGGCTGAAGCAGAGCCAGGCGAACCCTCAGAGCCTGAAGCAGAGCCTGGCGGACCCTCAGGGGCTGAAGCAGAGCCTGGCGAACCCTCAGAGGCTGAAGCAGAGCCTGCGGGGCCGCCAGAGGCAAGAACAGAGTCTGGGGAACCCTTGGTGACCAGAACGAGGAAAAGCTGCTCCTTGAACTCCCCACAGACAGGATCCGGCGGTGCTTCCTCCTCGAAACCCTTGTCTATGGGTTCTGAGGCCAGAACGAGGACAAGCTGCTCCTTGAAGCCCTCAATGACGTGAACAGGGTACGGGGGTGGTTCGTCCTCGAACCCTTCATCATTCAGGAACCAACACAAGGACCAGACTCTCAGAGAACCCCTGCAGACTAGGAGCAGAAGCTGAGGCATCGGTGGGACCCTCAGTGGCGTGAGCAGGAGCTGAGGCGGGACCCTCAGTGACTTGAGCAGAAGCTGAGGCGTCGGCGGGACCCTCAGTGGCGTGAGCAGGAGCTGAGGCGTTGCCGAGACCCTCAGTGGCGTGCGCAGGAGCTGAGGTGTCGGCGGGACCCTCAGCAGGAGCTGAGGCGTCAGCGGGACCCTCAGTGGCGTGAGAAGGAGCTGAGGCATCGCCGAGACCCTCAGTGACTTGAGCAGGAGCTGAGGCATTGCCGAGACCCTCAGTGGCATGAGCAGGAGCTGAGGCATCACCGAGACCCTCAGTGGCGTGAGTAGGACCTGAGGCGTCGCCAAGACCCTCAGTGGCGTGAGCAGGAGCTGAGGCCTCGCCGAGACCCTCTGTGGCGTGAGCAGGAGCTGAGGCGTCGCTGAGACCCTCAGTGGCGTGAGCAGAGGCTGAGGCGTCGCAGAGACCCTCAGTGGCGTGAGCAGAGGCTGAGGCGTCGTAGAGACCCTCAGTGGCATGAGCAGAGGCTCAGGCTGAGGCGTCGCAGAGACCCTCAGTGGCGTAAGCAGAGGCTGAAGCCACAATCCGGAACCTCGGAGGCTTGGAGTCAGGCTGTGGTGTGTGTGGCCTGGAGTCAGGCCGTGGTGTGCGAAGCTGAGGTCCTGACTTGGGCTGCTCTGCAGCAGCGCTCTGGAGACCTGGCGTGGGCTGCTCAGCAGCAGCTCGCTTGAGTCCTGGTGTGGGCTGCTCGGCAGCAGCTCCCTGGAGTCCTGGAGTAGGCTGCTCAGCACCAGCTCCCTAGAGTCCTGGAGTAGGCTGCTCTGCAGAAGCAGAGCTCTGGAGACCTGATGTGGGCGGAACTGCAGCAGCGCTCTGGTGCCTTGTTGTGGGTGAAGGAGGACGGCAGTAAAAATGCCTTACTGCCGTTTCATAATCCTCCTCCATCTGCTTGATTCTCTGCATCAGCTCAGGAGAGGAATACAGGAGACTGGTTGTCCTGAAGCTCTTTATGTGGCGTGCATAGAACCTCAAACGCTGCTCCAGCTCGTCAGGTGTTGCCTCAGAACACCGGGCTGGAGCAAGCGAAGACGGCATGGGCGGAGCTGCAGCGAGCCTGGGAAACTGTGCTGTGGCAGACGAAGATGCGGGCTTACTTGCTACAGCCCTCACGTCGGCTGGCAGGGAAGCCACCTCCTCGCCAGCCGAACCACAGGGAGGTGCTCCGCGCCGACGTTTCTTGCGACAAAAAACAAAAACTCACTCACAGCAGGAGGTAGGAACAAAACAACAAACGGGCAGGCGAGACCGGCATGGAATGATCAGAAAACAAAACTTGAGCATGAAAAATGTTTCCACACTGAATAACTGAACAGGTGTGTATTTATAGAGTGTGAACAAGGTGGAGCAAGGAGACAGATTAGCTTGGAGCAGGTGAACCGAATAAAGATAATTGACGGATAGAACAAAACATGGCTGGAGCAAAGAGAGAGACTCTTGAATACCAACAAACAGAAACCTGACAAAACAAGAACCAGAAGACAAAAAACCAAAGCATGGCCAGGAAAACAACAAACAGAAGCATGATTCAAAAACATATAAGAAATAAACAGAAACCAAACAAACCCAAATCATAACACACCAGAAGCAGAGACAGAATGAACATAACGACCTCTCAGTTTTGGCTGCTCTTTGATACATTTAGCTGATAAAACAGAGTGTGTTGCTCCTGAATCTACAACAAAAGAAATTTCTTCACCCATCACCATCATTGAAAGCATAGGCATTCTTTTAAAAGCAGGGTTCTGTGTATGGAGATACGTGCCTGGTAAAACTACGGAGGCACCTTCTAAGTGTAATATGGCCTTTGTAAGCAACCTATGTGAATCAGTATCATCATGGAACTGTGTGTGTGTTTGTGAAACCTCACGCTCCTTTAGAGACCCCCCCCCCCGGCGTCCCCGGCCTCGTACTCGAGGAAAAGAAACACGTTGATTTGTGCTCTTAATACAGAGTCAGGGCAGCGTTAAGCAAATCAGTCTCTCTTTTGTCCACTTTTTTCTTCTTCCTGTCGTTGATAACGCACCCCATGTCTCCAACCAACATAAAGAGTCTTAGTTTGTGCTGCGATCTCAGGGAGAAGTCCTTCCATAATATATCCACACAGCATCTTTTCCCAGGGGCCCAAAACAGTAAAGTCAGCGGTGCGTTCCATACCTGAATGTTTATTGAACGCTTCTTCCATACGATAAAGAAAATCAGCGACAGTCTCATCAGGACGTTTTTTGACTTGTTGTAGCAAGGCACAGTCACTCCTCTGTGGAAATTTTGTGATCAAGTCAGTGCACAGATGTTCCACGGCAGTATACCATGGGCCATTGCGGTGATTCAAATCACCATCTTCACCACCGGTTGTCATGACAAGGCGCACTGCAGGATCTGGCAGTCTCAAACCAACTAAATCTCAGGGTTTGAACTTTGAAATTTCTGTGCCCGTAGGTCTCATTTCATGGCATAAAGCTTTAAGTTCCGTAGCAAACTTTCTTCCGTCTTCTACGGGGTCCGGAAGTAACGCAGCACTGGCTTGGATGTCTGGTGCAGTCCACGGTCCAAACAGCAACTGAGCCTCATTCGTTCCGGCTACTTCCAACATAGGGCATTGATAATCTTCTCCCTCTTTTTTTTCATCACCTCGCTGTTTTCCACTTCGTAGCCATGCAAACCCAGGAGAAGTAACAGGAGAGGAAAATAAAGGTGATTTCCGGTCCTTCGATGATCCCGGTCGCTGCTCATCAGGCTGTTTTATCTTAGGAAGGGATGGAGTTAGAGGAGGGTGCCTGATCACACTATCTGCTCCGCTGGGGCCGCTTTGCTCGGTGAGGTCAGCCTGCGCTGGTGGATGTGTGGGTAGACTCGCGGGCTGATGCTCAGGCGGACTGGCGAGTTGTCTTGGCTGACTTGCGGGCAGATTTACTGGTTGACCTGCTGCTGGAGGAGGATGGGAGTCTAGATCAAGGTCTGCCATCTGGAGGGCCCGCAACTCCATCTGTAAAGATGAAGCTTATGGACAGGAGGGTGAAGCATCACTAGGTCTATATGGGGGTGGAAACGTGGGGTCATCAACGATATGACCAGCATTGTCATACCTGTTACCCACGTCCCCGGACAAATCTTTTCCCCCTGCCATCTGTTTCAATTCGGACTTTCTTTCCCTACGCATAGCCTCCATAATCCATTCATTCCAACACTTTACACAAATTTCTCTCTGATCTAAATCTTGTTTTTTAATATTTTTTATTTTTATTATTATTTTTAGTATTTTTATTTATCTCCATCCATTTATTTAGCTGATTTACACTCAAACTTCGACCCTGTGGAAAACCAAACTTATCTTCCCAAATTAAAGCACATTTAACACAATCATCCCCACCTTTTTCTTTCATTATTTTATAAATCGCAGAGTCTGGAGAAGGACGCACCCCTGATGCCTTTGAGGTTCCGGAACCCATTTTTACCCATTCAGCGGCGCGTCTGCCTTCTGGCTTTCTCCTTTATAAGGTGTAGAAATTGCAAAAACCACCCGCAAAACCCTTTGTTTTGCTTTATCTTATTGTTACCAATAACATGCTGATCATGTCTCTAACCAGTCTTCCACTTGGTGTCACAGGGGTCCTAGAATCTGGAGGGTGACAGGTGTAGCTCATCAGGTCATCAGCCACGGTGCTATAAGAAGGAGGACTGCCAGCTCTTCAGCGGCTGACTTTTTTGCCCCTGTGATCTCGCTCTATGCCTCATCGTCTTCGTTTCGAAGAATCCTTGGAAATTCCCACGGACTGTGAACCTCAACGGATATCTCACCTTGGCTGGCAGTCAACCGGATCAACGTACCGTCTCAGTGGTGAAACCTGTCCACCCTCCTCAAAGGACTATCACTCTGGCTCCTGTCGGCATCTATCTCAGGATCAGCACTCAGTCCCGACGCGTTCTCTCCCTGGTGGATACCGCCGTCTCATCAGTAAGCATAATTGCAATCTGTGTTCATTATTCATATTACTGAATACTCACTCTGGTTCCTCCATCACAGTTCTGCTCTGCTTCCCTGTTCCCGGACCCTCTCTCCAGATCTTTAATAAAAGTAACTAAAACGTCTCCGAGTGTTCTCTGCATGTGGGTCAAGTCGGCAGTTCGAACTATGACAACCTCCCTGTATTCCTTACAGGGTAACCTGGCCCTCAGTCAATGACCTCCCTCTCCAACCTCCGGAACCTAATTAATTAGTTAGGAGATGATGGTTAATGTGTAATAAAAATAATATATATTATATCATTCAGAGCAACTTCTCATCCAGATATACTTGCAGATTTAACGTATGGATCCAATCGGCCAGGAGCCGCAGGCAGGCACTAGGACTCCCCTCTGTTAAATGGAGGTGGACTGAGGACAACGTCTTCAGGCTGGCCAGGCGTCCTTATCCCCTCCTGCGGATTCCTCTGGCTCGTCGGATCCTGTTCGTGACGCCAAAGTTTTTGTGGATTTTCTTATCAAAGTGGGAGAGAAGACAACTCATTAACAAGATAAAGACCGGACTTTGTCTTTAGTTTATTCAAAGGCTTTCAGCGTTTGAAGACTCTGTCACTCAGCAAGTCAGAAAAGCAGAGCAATGAACCGAAATCACAAACAGTATTTATACAGAAAATGAGATTGTTATCTCAACTTCAAAGAGTTTTAGAAATATGGCCCCTACACCCTCCCTGGGTCAGAGGTAACAAAGTTATTTATGAGGGCACCCATCTACCCTCCCTTGAAATATACACTTCAGGGAGTGCTAACCATAAAACTCTCCAGCATTTGAATTTAGAGTCCATCTGCTCTAAATAACAGAACACTAATAAAACACAGAAGTCAGAGGAGAGAGGTAGATGGAAGGTCAGAACACTTTAAAAAAGAATTTTCCCATAACAAAAGGCAAAGCAACACATTTTATACTGTATGACAACTGGAATTCATATTACAGATGCACAGCAAATATTCACATCTCTGTTTTGATGTTGTCTGCTGAGAGTGGTGCAGGTTGTATGTATTTTTGTTGGTATGCACTATCTCCTCGTAGGTAGGGACCAGCTCATTTCCCACAGCAAGTTTGTCCCATTTAGTAAGTGTTTAATCCTTGTGGAAATAATCTTATTACACCTCAGAATCTTGATGTAGCTCCCTAGTATGGAGCAACATCAAAAGCGTAACTAGGATAAAATTATAAAGTAGAACCAAGATGTTCTCCATTGTTTCATGACATCTTTGTGTCCATGTCATTTTTTCATGGACTCATGGGAGCGTCTGGTGTCTGCTCTTGAGGGAGGGGCCATGTCAAGATCTGCGCCTGTTTGTATTTTGTTACTTGCATCCACCTGTTTCCATATATTTCTTTTCACTTTAGTTGTATTTAAGTTCCAGTTTTCTGTCCCTCCATTGTTGGGTTCTCTGTTGTTATCTTTCTGGTGTCCGTCAATTTATCATTCTTTACATTAAAATATACCCACCTACCATGCGCCTGCTTGTCCTGTTGCTTTGGTCCTTCACAACTGCAAAATGTGACAGAAGAAGAAGTAGAAGCGATCTCTTTTCTGCGACTCGAAGCTAGTGATTCCTGTTTCGGGAAGTGGCCCACGCCACTACAACTGCTCTCAAATTCAAAGCAAAATGCCACTCGGCATAGGGAACGCTGGACAAACAGAGCGTGCCAGGCAGTCTCTGTGTCCTCCACCTCACAGTTCCTCCGCAAAGGTCAGCAAAATCCCGGCTGGCACACCCCCAGCCTGCTTTTCAGCTCCAGCATTTCAGTGGACGATTCAATCTATTTAGCTGTGCACTCGGTGGCAGAGATGGCTTTTTTTTTGGACATCCCAGAGCCTGCTCCACATCACCTCAAGGCCCCTGAGCTTACTCCCTGCTGTCTGAAAGCACCTGAACTTGTTCTTTGCCGCCTTTGAACACCAGAGTGTGCCAAGCTGCCTTGAAGCCCCAGCGCCCACTCTGAACCTCAAGCTGCTGCTGTCACCTCGTGCTTGGGTGCAGGTGGACCCACTGAGTGTTCCTGCTCCAAAGCTCTTCTTTGTTCCTGTTCCTGAGCACCTTTGGAGCCCAGTCAATCAGATGTGGATTTATCCATCCACCAAGCACCTGCCAATGTCCTGTTGCTTTGGTCTTTCACAACCACGAAATGTGACAAGTGTACAGCTGAATACAAGTCAGATTAAGTTTCGGGTCAAGAATTTCTGCTAGAGAGGATAATCTATGGTTCCATCATTTACAGTAAGTCATCCAGATCCAGAAGCACCAAAACAGCCCCATGGGCATGGTGTCATACTACCACCGCACATGACTGTAGGCATGATGTTTTTTTTATTTAAAGAGATGCTGTGTTAGATATACCAGATGCAACGCGATGCACACCTTTCAAAAGGTTCCACCTTTGTTTCATCAGTCCATAGAACATTTTCCCCTGTGTTTTAGGAATCATTAAGATGTTTTTGGGCAAATGTGGGATGGGCCTTTGTGTTTTGTTTGGTCAGCAGTGGTTTGCATTTTGGAACTCCACTGAAGTCCATTACAGTGCCATAGATGTGGTTTTGTTGTCTTTTGTGACCTCCTGGATGACTTTTCAATGTGCTCTTGAAGTAATTTGGTGAACCTCGTTATGTTGACTACTGTTCTATGTTTTCTCCTTTTGTAGATAATGGTTTTCACTGTTGGCTTTCATAGACAGGTTCTGTCTACCTAATTTTTTGATAATACGGTTCTGGCAGTAATGGTTAAGGCTGAGACTGAATGTCTGGATGTGGTTATTTACAGTTAAATCAGGATTTAACGAGGACGTAATCATGTTTTTACAAAGGACCTGGTTGGTTTGGATCACTTTGTTACCTTAAATGGAATTATTGGAAAGCTGTATTTTGTGTTGAGTCTGGTTATCTTTGACATTAAATTGTGTTTAATGCTCTGAAACACTGAAGTGTGACAAAAGGAAAAACAGAATAAATTTTAAAGGGGGCAAATACTTATCATTTCCACAGTATATACTATTTGCAAAGACCACATGTATGTCCCAGCATCCCCCTAATCTGTATGTACTGCTTGGAGACTCTTGCAGAACATACTGATCTTGAATTTTGGGTGAACGTACAATGTGGTTTTTTATTAGCATAGCAGAGCAGGACTTGTGATTTCCCAAGTAGGACCTCATACGACTGCATTCTCACCTCATTATCATGAAGTGGCCAAGATGTCCACATATGACTCCCCTCAAATAATGCCTCAATATGTATCAGTTCTTTATCGTGTTGGGCTTTAATGCAGTGCTTTTGGACTGACCGAACAGCAAATTATCTACTTTGGCTTAGACCTTTTGATCTTATCGCAAATCAGTTTCACATCTTCAAATGTGTTTAACAAAACCAGACAAAATAACACAGGAGGGGTGCTTCAAGGTGATGAAGGTAATGGTGGTGATTTGGAGAGCTGGCAGCAAAAGAGTGTATGAGATCAGTTGTAAATCCATTGTGATCTCTTTTTAAGCTACAGACCTGCTCCACAGAGGCCTCATAAGCAGGAGATGGCCCGTTATGACTGGCCCTTTCATCTGGCCAAAGGAGATTACATCTAAGGAATGCTCCACTCTCAGAAGTTCTGTGCGGAGCTCCCACAATGCCTCATTCAAGTCACATCCGCTTCAAGGAGACACCTCACAGACCTTCAAAAGTAACACTTATATAATCTGCTTGAGACTTATGTTTCCACAGAAATGGATGTGGTGTTGCTGAATGGTGACAAGTTAAGATTCTAGATATGAATCACTTTTTGTCCTCAATCTTTCCTGATGTTTAAATGTGGAACACATTGATGTAACATTAACTTCCCAAGTGTTCACAAAATGAAATATATGGATACACTTTTATTTCCACTGACTGTCTAGATAGAATTCACTAGAGTTGTTTATCCAAAGTAAAGATTTTTGAAAAGGCTTCAGGAAAATACATTCCTTGTATATAACGCTGCAGAGGAATCCTTAATATGCTGTAATTAGCAGTCATCTTATGAGGAGGATGAGGAGACTTTTCCATTGTTGACTGTGTTCTGGAAGCTGTTTGAGGCAACCAAAAGTTAATTTGATAAACAAAATTGTTTAGTTCAGGAGAAAAAGAAGCTAACAGTGTTTGGTCATATTTTCAATGTTTTTTACTTTAAAGTTTGTCAGGTGTTTTACCCCAGGCCCTAAAAACAGCAATTATCAAACTGCTATTGAAAAAGAGCAACTTGGACAAGCTGCTACTGCAGAACTACAGGCCTATCTCAAACCTCCCCTTCATCAGTAAGATTAATGAAAAAGCTGTGTTTCAACAGTTAAACAACTTCCTAACAATGGCCAGCTGCTTCGGTGTCTTCCAGTCAGGCTTCCGTGCTCACCACAGTAGAGAGACTGCCCTTGTCAAGTGATTCAATGACATCCATATAAATGCAGACTGTGAACCACAGTGCTGGTATAACTGGACCTCAGCGCAGCCTTCAACACTGTTGATCACTCCATTTTATTAGAGCGCCTGGAAAACTGGGTCGGCCTTTCTGGAACTGCTCTCGATTGGTTTACATCCTACTTGAAGGACGGGGCTTTTTTGTGCTGGTAGGTAACTTTACATCAGAGATCACAAAAATCACATGTGGCGTTCCCCAAGGATCCATCTTAGGGCCCCTCCTATTCAATATCTACATGCTTCCCCTCGCTCAGATTATAATAAACAATGTAAGTTATCAGAACTATGCAGACGACACACAGCTATACGTTATGATGTCACCAGGTGACCATGAACCCATTCAAATGCTTGGTAAATGCTTAGAAGAAATCAATGGCTGGATGGGCCAAATTATTTTTCACCCGAATCAAAACAAACTGAACTAACAATTTCTCTTGGACCAAAGGAAGAGCGTTTAAAAGTTAGCACACAGCTTTAGTTAATACAGCTAGAAACCACAAATCAGGCTAGGTGTAGTGATCTGGGTGCAGTGATGGACTCAGACCTGAACCTTCAGAGGCACATAAAGACAGTTACACCTAAAGACCTCTCAGGTCTTATGGCTCAAATCTACTCTGCATACCCAGAACTAGAACCAAACATGGAGAAGCAGCTTTTAGTTCTTATGCTGCATGAATCTGGAATAAACTCCCAGAAAACTGTAAAAGCGCTAAAACCCTAAGTTGCTTTAAATTAAGATTAAAAACGTATTTGTTTAGAGTGGCCTTTGACTGTGCTATCTAAAAATTATTAGTTAAGTTTTTAGTCCAACTTTCCTTTCATTTTATCAATAATTTTATCCTTAATTTTTGTTTTTTTATAATCATCTTATCATTTAAATTATTCATTTTTATTCTCTTTAATTATTTAGGTGCGTTAATAATTGAATTACCTTTATGCAACTGTAATGTATTTTTCCTATTATGTCTCTTTTTTTCATGTACACCACTTTGAATTGTCTTCCTACTGAAATAGTGCTATATAAATAAGCTTGGCTTGCCTTGCCTTTAAATGGGAAATCTGATCTGGTTATTCCATGGTTATTTTCTTGTTTCTTTATATCACCATTAGATACTGTAAATAAGATGTCTTATTTGTCATTGAACATTAGCACAATAATGATCGTTATCACAGCAAACATAAGCAATTAATCCACTTTAAAATTAGCTAAATATATAATATGAAACTAAAAAGAAGAAAAATGACAAAGACAACACAAAAATGGTTATGCACTCAGTTTATGAAAACATTAAAGGTGACACTTCCTTTTAAACATTTGGGATGGGTCTATGGGCTACACAAAACGTGTTAATTTCATTTTTCGGACAAAATCATTCTCAGATAATTAGATTTCACCTCCTGAGTTCGCCCTTTTTGGAGCTCCTTTCAGAATGAGCTGTTTTTGGGCTCTGTCACTTTTATGCAAATTAGCTGTATCTGGCCACGCCCCCAACCATCACGTCATACAACCGAAACTTATAAGACACAACAAGTCCAACAGTATGTCTCTGCAGACCCGGAGACCGCAGTTTACCTCAGGTTGTGAGTAACCTCAGGCTTCATTAGAAGTTGGATTTAGAGGGATGTGGTGGAGAGATTGAGCAATCTCAGGTCATCTGCTTCATGGCACCTTGATGGATCGGAACATAGTGGTGCACAACTCCTCTCTGTTCAACGGTTTATACCAGTCATGAGAGCTTCTTCTTATTCCTCCTATTTTATCCTTTTTAAAAGCAAAATGTAAAATGCAAATGAAGTTTGTTGGGTGCCTCAGAACTTTGAATGCACTAGCTTAAACCTGAACTTTAACAATATCTGGTCTGCTTACTTGTTTATGCCCAGCTGTTGTTCTGCATGATCACTGCTTCCTTATTTTTTATGATTTGATACAATTATATATTCTTTTTACTATTTGTCAGACCCAACTCTGGTACATCAAAAATTCACACTACACAGAACAAACCCATTAAGAAAATATATGAATATCTGGTTTGTGGAGTCCAGTTTTGTTTTGTTGTGTGAGTTTGAGAGACAGAAAACATCTCTATCACAAAGATGAGAACAGAAACACTTTTCCTTAACATAAAAATACTCAGTCTACGCTTCCTGGAGAACAGCTGATTCTGTTACAAGATGTCATTTATAGACACAAATGCTGAATAAAGAAATACCAGTAGTCCTTTACCTACAAACACGTAGGTGAATGTTTTAAACTTTACCTTCATGACAAAAAGCCTGGTTGGAAAGCAGAATTACATGTTTCCTGCACTTACTCAACATTGTGGGATTAAATAAAGTTCAGCTGCAAAAGGGATAGTGAAAGTTTGTGCAGCAGGTCCTGCATTTGTCCAATATGGGCAAGGATTTTTCCGTTCTGGACAGTTATATGCAACTGAAAAAGAGAAGGCCTAGTAGTTAGTCCAAGTTGATGTTTTTCTAAAATAAGTTCTCAAAATATAGGTAACAGAGTGATATCAATTTGAATTATTTAAAACATGCATAATAACATAAAACGATTCATATTGCTTTATTCATGATATAATGCAAAATTTACAATGAGCTTTGAATACACTACAACTGCAAATTTGTTTCTGCAATGTCTATATTTTAGAAAAAGTAAAGCTTCATACTTTAATGAAAACTGGAACAGAGCATTTCTGCAATGTATATATATAATATATATATATATATATGGATGAGAATCAAACACATTAGTATTTTCTCTGTCAAAATATTCTAATTGGGATACTGACATAAAATTTATCATATCTAATTAATTATTACATGATTCATGTCAAATAATGAGGAATGACAGAAAGTCATTTGTGAACACAAGAAGAAAGGAAGGTGCTAAAGACACCGAAAGCCAAGAAACCAGTTTAGGTTAAATCTGTCAGCATTTAGAAAAGAATCCTGCCTTCTGTCAATGTAAATTATAATCAGCTATTGATGGCCTATAAAAAGTTTCATCATTACCCAGTTATCACCCACAAGATCACTGTCTCAAGGCCTTCAGAAACGTACTGTTGCAAAAGATACCAATTGCACTGGTTACAGGTCAGGTGGTAGGGGTTCATCCTGTAACCAGTGGGTAGCCGGTTTAAACCCCCATTCCGTCCATCTCAGTCATGTCCTTGCCTGCTTAGGGTAGTCTGGTTGGCGCCCCACTTCAGTCAGTCTGCCCAAGGGCAACTGTGGATACAATGTAGACTAGCACTGCCAGTGTGTGAATATGTGCTCCAGTAAGATTTCTGACAGCTGAGTGAAAAAATAATTGCATGAGTTCTCCAAGAGCCCAGCGCCACTCACAGGGAGCTTTAAGACCCGAAGATACCCCTCCATGTCCATGAACCCTAGCCACTTGGATCGCATGGCCATGAATGCACTCATTTTCATATTTTTAGCTCAGCTGAGCTGTTGCACTTAGAGACAGATAGTTTTCACCCCACAGCCTCATAGATAGCAATAATGTGCTGGTTTGTACACAGAAGAGAAGAAGAAGAAAAAAACGGGAAAAAAAGATGGTGAAGGAAGAAAAAGGTGATTTTTATGCCTATATATTCCTGAGAGATAAATTATCCAAATAGAAAACAAGCAGATATCTGCCCACATTTTATTTCTTAAATGCCTACATTGTTGTTTTTCTTCCACTCATGATTTAACCTATTCTTTTCATTATCTCCTGTGTTTGACGCAACCGTTTCAATGTGAGTGTTACAGATGCACAATCAGCGTGGTCAAAATAATCTATGTGGGAGAATCTTGGATGTATGAACATCATGACATGGGGCTGTGTTCAGCATATGGTAGCAGATTGCATTTAACTGAAGGAAAGAAAAATGTAGAAATGCACTGAGACATTCTTGATAAAAATCACAAGATGAATGTGTTCCCTAGTACCAGTTAAAATCCACTGCTGCATTTCAGAATACTGTTTAAGAAAAAGAGGGAAAGGGTCCAGACAAAAGGGATTAGTCCACCAACCTGCCAACATCATTCTAAATGGGATGAGCTTATACAGTGCTTTCTAGTTATACCAACCATTTAAAGTGTTGCTACACATAAGCCACATTCACCTATCCACAATTACCAACATTTTTACAGCAGTAGGCGGATCAGCACTTTGCCCCTTGTGGTAGTAGCTAGAATGGAACCCAGAGCTTTCCAATGGCATTACAACCACTCTTCCCAGTGAGTAGCAACCCCCTTGCAGAGCTCCAAAAATAAATATGTAACAACTATACGTCTTTACTAATGCTATCAACATATTTGCATTCTTGATATCAGCTATGACCAGGGAATACAAACTAGTATAAAAAGGAATTTATCACCTTCAAAACAACATTTCACCTCAGCCACCAGTGTACAAAAACACGTACTATTAATCCACATATGACAAAGCGAGCCATTTGTGAGAGATGCGAAAAACAGAGTTTGTCTTATTTTGAAAAGTAAAAGCCAAGGTAATTACCTGCTTTTGTCTGTACATCTTAACTGTACTTTCAAAATGTATTAATTGTTCCATCATGTTCGTTGGATAACACATAATGGAAAAGCACTAAAAAAGTGTCCCTGTCTGTGCTCTAAAGGTAGCAAAAAGCACTGGACTGATTCTCTGAATGTAAAGGGACAGTTTTCAAAATCAAGTGAGGGATGAAAACTAAAACCTTTTGATACTACAGGCACCTTTACAGAACATTCAGCTCATAAAAACTATATAGGAAAGTTATACACATAAATGCTTTCTGATATGCTACTTACAGGCTATTGTGAGGTTAGATTTATGGTTCACATCTATACAAAGGCAGCAGAAAAAAAGCAGAGAGCCTGTGGCACTGGGGAATCTTCTAGCCCACAATACTAATGAGCTGGTTTTATTAATAGCAGCAATGATCGAGAGCTGTCACTGATGATGGATGATGCTGAAGGTAAACGGTTAGACAGGTTCCTCCGCCTCACTGTTCATCTGTCTTCTGAACAGCTGTTCTGCGTCTTGCCAAGGGGGTGTGGGTGAGTCATGTCGCTTAGGGGATGTGATGTGGGTGTTGCCTGTACCTTCAACATCATTACAAGCTGTTTAAGGATGAGCCAGCTTACCAGTAGCAGCAGGACACCCATCCAGCAAACGTTCAGCGGATGTTCACTACAGCTTTTGTGGCTTAGCTTAAGATTGTTCACTTGTTTCCAATTAGTTTTGTATTGATGCAGCTGTAATTTCTTAGAGCCAACGAAGCAAATACTTCAGAGAAATGTCAATCAGAACATATTGGATTTATTTTAGCGGAATAGTCTTAATTTTTATATCTTGTAGCACTAAATATGTTTTTCCAACACAGCTACTGTAAATGTAATCGTCATCAAATTGGTATCCTTCAATTAGTCAACTGTTTCGAGGGATGTATTTTACTCTAACCGCATCCACGTGGTTAAAATTGAAGCACATTCTAATGAATGCTAATTGTTTTCTAAGCATATTAGAGAGGTCCAAAGAACAGATCCCAGCACATAATTGAAGAAGCTGAAGAGGTAACATGACAGGCAGCTGTCAGCATATATAGCTACTGGCTGCTTCCTAAGCTGTGCAACAGTTTGGACGAGCTGGAAAGTTCTTGTCAAGTCATAGAAAAATTTAGATTAGCTGTGTTACTGATGCTGATACAACATTATAAAAACAGTCTGCTACTGAACAGCTAGTGTAACCAGTTTGTCTGAACTTACACTCAAAGCATTTTTACTGTATATATCTCAATCAAACAGTTGGCAACTACTGTGGGAAAAGTTTTCCCACTTACAAAGAATGAAGGGGTCAGTAATTTTCATTGTACATTGTACTCATTGTAGCTACACTTCAACTGTGAGAGACAGAATATCACTGGATAATATTTACATTATTAATTTGCAGTGCTTTTTTCTCTCTCACTCACTCCCTACAGGGTCCGACTGGCAGTTGGAGCTCCACAGGTGTCTTCCATGAAGACCTATCTGGAGGTGTTTATAAGGAACTGGAGGGAGGCATCAGATAGTTAGCTTACTCAGAGTGTTAATCCGGCCTGCGTTTGTTACTTCCTGACTGATCTTTTGTTCCCAACTCTTACCTAAGTCTCTGTTCCTCCTTCTGCAGGATTGTCCTCCCACATTGGCTTCTCCCATGCTGCTGTGCTCCGTGTCTACCCTGTTGGATCTGGCTGAAAGCACCTCGGAGGAAAACGTAGGTTGTCAGTCTCCCTTCTGCTCCCTGAACCAACCTCCTGAAAACCGAACAACCATTCTACCTACCTGTCCGCCCTCCACCTCACTCTGGAAACATCTTCCGAAAAGGATCCAGGTGACAGAGAGAGACACAGCTTTCCCACAGATTCACACTCCCAGCCAAACCCAGCCTCAGCGGACAGACTCACTTTCTCCGGAATCTTCAACTCCAACTCCAACAGAAGCCTCATCTCACTCTACTTAATACTCATCATCCATCTGTTGCCAAGATCATAACATCTCTCCTCGCTTCTGTAGTGACCAGTCCACCTGTCTTCAGAACCACTGATGACCAGCCAAACCATTTACATTCCTTTTCACCAAAAACTGTTAAACTTGTCATCCTGCCTCCATATCTGTGCTCATATCAGAATCAAATAGCTTAACAATATGACAAAAGAGCTGTCTAATGACAAAAGGGGCAAAATTATAAACCTGCACAAGGCTGGAATGAGCTTCGGGACAAAAGGCAAACACCTAAGTGAGAAGGCAACTAGGGTTGCCACAGTTATTAGAAACTCAAGATGACTGTCAATTTCCCTTGGGCTCCATGTAAGATCTCACCTTGTGGAGCATCAGTGATCATGAGAAAGATGAGGGTCCAGCCCAGAACTACACGGGATGACCTGGTAAATGACCTCAACAGAGCTGGCAACAGTCTCTTAGGTTACCATTGGTAACAAAATACACCAGTTGGGGGGTTGCTTTGCTTCAAAGGGGAAAGGACAACTTGACCGTATTGAGGGCAGGATAGATGGGGCCATGCCTCGCAGGATTTTTGAAAACAATCTCCTTCCCTCAGTAAGAGACATGAAGATGGGCTGAGTCTTCCTACAAGACAATGACCCGAAACACACAGCCAGGGCAACTAAGAAGTGATACGTAAGAAGCATTTTAAGGTCCTAGCGACCCCAGACCTGAACCCAATAGAAAATCTATGGAGGGAGCTGAAACTCCATGTTGCCCGACAGCCCCGAAACTTAAAAGATCTGGAGAATATCTGTATGGAGGATTGGGCCAAAATCCCTGCTGCAATGTGTGCAAACCTGGTAAGAAGGTCTGACCTCTGTAATTGTAAACAAAGGTTTCTGTACAAAATATTAGGTTTTATTGTTCTATTGTATCAAATATTTATTTCATCCAATTAAATGTATATTACCGTAAATTCCGGACTACAGAGCGCACCTGATTAAAAGCCGCATGCTCTAATTTTAGAAAGAAAACCAATTTTGTACTTGTACAAGCCGCACCGGATTTTAAGCCGCGGGTGTCCCACTTTGTAATATGAGATATTTACACAGAATGATATTACACGTGAGGATTTTTAACTTTTAATTTAATCCGTATGGTAATATAAACAAATGCATATTGCAAATGCTTTTTTTCGAACAGTAGCTAACACGGCTACCTTATAAATATACGTACGTTATCAGTAAGACACAAATTACGTTGCTTATGCTTTTTTACTGAACAGTGCACGAACAACATTCCAATATCTCCTAACTGATATACACTGCAGCCTACCAGGTCAAAAGTCATTGATCGCCTTCTTCATCTTCTTTCTGCGCACTGAAACCATCAAAGTCCTGTTCTTCAGTGTCCGAATTGAACAGCCTCAGGACCTCATCACTGACTTCAGCCTCTTCGTTGACGCTCTCACTTGAGCGCACCCGGTCCCCTTAATCAGGCAGCAGTCCAGCCTTTTGAAACCCATTGGTGATTTTCCATGTTGATGAGGGTGAATATAAATGTCTGATTTACAATGCCGGTAATTGAATTGTGAAAGTGCTCTTGATTTATCGCACAAGTTCATTGGACCTCTTTGAACTACTCATCAATTTGATTGGTCCACTGTTGCCAGGCAAAATGTTTTTGTCGGCAAGAAAAAAAAACATGCATTAGCCGCACCGTTGTATAGGCCGCAGTGTTCAAAGTGTGGGGAAAAAGTAGCGGCTTATAGTCCGAAATTTACAGTAATTATTTAAATATCAGACAATGTGATTTTCTGAATAATCGGCAATGTGTCAAATACTTATTTTCTCACTGTAGGGGTTCAGTCATATTACCCAAACACCTGGAATCAGACATATAACCTTTAAATTGCCACATAACTTCCTATACCAGTTCAACCACAGCCATAGGCAATAATGTTGGGAATACAACTGTCAAATTCACCTACAAAGATCTGTCACAATACTCGTTCTATGTGCTTTTGTAACTGACTGATTTCAGGTCAAGGTCAAGAAACAGTGGCTCATGTGTATACCATCTGCCTTGTTTGTGTCTTGCTATATTCTTATAGTTAACAGCATTCTATTATTCAGCCTTGATATTGGAAATCTGATCTTGAAATGACTGACTAGTTTTCCAGTTATAAGCAGGAAAGCCACTTATAACTAAGATTTTATAATTTGTTAAGTGTGTACAAAATGTACAAGATTATAGTGTGGCCTTACCAGTATGTAGAAACACATTGTTTAGAACAGTACAAACAAAAAAAAATGTATGTATCTGCTAGTGCCTGAAACAAAGTTGTGCACAAATGTGAAGTAGAAAGAAAGGGATTCAAAGAAAAAAGAATCTATTTTTTTCTGGCTGAGTAGCACTTAGAGTTGTTGTCTGAGTGCCAAGAAGAAGCCCAACAGATTTACTTTCACAAGTGGAGCATTACGGTTAACGCTATATTGCTCCACTTGATAAACATGGACATGGAGTTGAAAACTAAAAGGGAAAAAAAAGAAACAAGAAAGAGAGAGATGGGGCAAAAAGGAAAATGGGAGAGAAGGAGAAAAGAATAGAGGAGAGAAGGAAAGATGAAGAGAATACAAGATAACATTCAAGAAGACTGCTTCTACACCTGCAGAAACGCATATATAACAACAGCATTGTTACGGAAAAGTGCACGTTACTCATGAATGCAAGATGTATTAAGTGTCAACTGCAGCTAAATATATATAACATCTGTGTATCTGTTAACACCTGAATCCAAACACCTGTGGGTGTATGTGTCAGCGTGCTTGTGTATATAAGGTTTCTCCATAAAAATATGGAGAACACGGAGAAGATCTGAGCCACAGACATCCAAAGGTCCCTGGAGCAAGGAACCCTGGGAGGACCACCAGAGGAGCAGAGGAGTGCCCCAGGGGAACTACGAGCAGCTACGCCTGGTCTATGCTAGAGCAAATCCAGCAATGGTCCCAGAAACCCCAGACCCCGGAGCACGCCACTGGGAGTGAGCCGGCACATACTGAAGCACCCAGCCCCAGATACAAGAATCACTGATACATCAGAGACATCAGCCACAACATGGGAGTGTGTCAGGGAGAAAATACGCCTCACATTTGATGGGGGGCCTATGCTGATCCAGGAGAGGGAGCAGCCCTAGACCCAACCTGACACAAAAACAGCCACACACAGTCACAATCACACATTCCGTACACATAAATACATTCACACTCGCGCACCCAACGTACAGACACACAACAATGGATGCCATACACTCACTCGCACTCCCCATATACACTTACCGGCCACTTTATTAGGTACACCTGTCCAACTGCTCGTTAACGCAAATTTCTAATCAGCCAATCACAAGGCAGCAACTCAATGCATTTAGGCATGTAAACATTGTCAAGACGATCTGCTGCAGTTCAAAGCGAGCATCAGAATGGGGAAGAAAGGAGATTTAAGTGACTTTGAACGTGGCATGGTTGTTGGTGCCATACGGGCTGGTCTGAGTATTTCAGAAACCGCTGATCTACTGGGATGTTCAAGCACTACCATCTCTAGGGTTTACAGAGAATGGTCCGAAAAAGAGAAAATATCCAGTGAGCGGCAGTTCTGTGGGCGCAAATGCCTTGTTGATGCCAGAGGTCAGAGGAGAATGGCCAGACTGGTTGGAGCTGATAGAAAGGCAACAGTAACTCAAATAACCACTTGTTACAACCAAGGCATGCAGAAGAGCATCTCTTAACGCACAACACATCGAACCTTGAGGTGGATGGGCTACAGCAGCAGAAGACCACACTGGGTGCCACGTCTGTCAGCTAAGAACAGGAAACTGCGGCTACAATTCGCACAGGCTCACCAAAATTAGAAGATTGGAAAAGTGTCACCTGGTCTGATGAGTCTCGATTTCTCCTGCGACATTCGGATGGTACGGTCAGAATTTGGCGTCAACAACATGAAAGCATGGATCCATCCTACCTTGTATCAACGGTTCAGGCTGCTGGTGGTGGTGTAATGGTATGGGGGATATTTTCTTGGCACACTTTGGGACCCTTAGTACCAACTGAGCATCCTGTCAACACCACAGCCTACCTGAGTATCGTTGCTGACCATGTCCATCCCTTTATGACCACAGTGTATCCATCTTCTGATGGTTACTTCCAGCAGGATAACGCACCATTTCATAAAGCACGAATCATCTCAGACTGGTTTCTTGAACATGACAATGAGTTCACTGTACTCAAATGGCCTCCACAGTCACCAGATCTCAATCCAATACAGCACCTTTGGGATGTGGTGGAACGGGAGATTTGCATCATGGATGTGCAGCCGACAAATCTGCAGCATCTGTGTGATGCTATCATGTCAGTATGGACCAAACTCTCTGAGGAATGTTTCCAGTACCTTGTTGAGTCTATGCCATGAAGGATTAAGGTAATTCTGAAGGCAAAAGGGGATCCAACCCAGTACTAGCAAGGTGTACCTAATAAAGTGTCCGGTGAGTGTGTACTTTATACTCCCTGGTCCAAGTACCGATACCCCAGAGTGGCAACCTGGCCCCAGACCCAGGAGGTGGTCTCCTTCATTCCAGGGCAGAGAAAGGAAGACTGCCTGAGCACCAGTCCAGACTAGAGCCGTCACCTCCCGAACCTGAACGACCCCTGCCCAGACCCCGACCCCCCGAACCACAGGGGGTTGGAGGGAGTCACGAACAAAAAAGGGGTCCACCCGGTCCAAACGAGCCCACCAACCAGAGGCGTTCCAGGACAGTCCCAACCCCCCAACAAATCCAGATCTCATCCCCATGAGATTGGCCTACATGCAAAATATTATTTAGGATGAAAACTAAGACTGACCATTGACTTGAACACATCATCCTCGCAGTGATACATTGTGGTGTCAGCATCATGCTGTTGGGAAATTATTCTTTAGCAGGGGCATAGAAGCGGGCCAGAATTGCTGGGAAGATGGGTGGAGCTAAATAGAGGGCAATCCTGGATAAAAAATGCAGTCAGAGCTGCAAAAGCGTTGAGACGGGTGGAATTTCACCTTCTAGCAGGAGAATGACCCTAAAGATACAGCAACAATGGAATGGTTTAGCTCAAAGCATAATCATATGTTGAAATGGCCAAATCAAAGTCCAGACCTAAATCCACCTGTGAATGTCTGGCAATGTTTGAAATTTGATGTTTAAAGATGCTCTCCTTCCAGTCTGCCTGAGCTTCAACAGCAAACTCATTTCCAATGAAGTTGGGATGTTGTTTAAAACGTCAATAAAAAAAGAATACAATGATTATCAAGTCCTGTTCATCCAATTTACAATTGAATACACTACAAAGACATGATGTTTAATGTTCAAACTTTTGTTTTTTGGCAAATTTTCACTCATTTTTAATTTGTTGCTTGCAACACGTTCTGGGACAGGGACAATAGAAAGACTTAGAAGACTTGGAAAGTTGAGGAATGCCAAAGAGGAAAAGGACTATCTGGACTATCTGTGATGGTATCGGGGTTTGTTAGTGCCCATCTGTGGAGTCACCGTTAATGCTGAAAGGTACATGCAGTTTTTGGAGCAACATATTCTGCCATCCAAGCAACATGTTTTTCAGGGATGTCCCTGCTTATTTCAGCAAGACAACAAGAAGTCATATTCTGCAGGTGTTACAACTTTGTAGTTAAAGGTACAGATGCTAGACTGGCCTGTCTGCAGTCCAGACCTGTCTTCCATTGAAAATGTGTGGCACAATATGAAGTGCAAAATAGGACAATGGAGACCCGAACTGAACAGTTGTACATCAAGCAAGAATAGGAAACAATTTCACCTACAAAGCTTGAAAAATTAGTGTCCTGAGTTCCCAAACGCTTATTGAGTGTTGTTGAAAGGAAAGGTGATGTAACTCAGTGGTGAACATGACCCCGTCCTGGATTGTTTGGAACATGTTGTAAGCATCAAATTCAAAATTAGTAAATATTTACAAAAATAAAATAGTGTATCAATTTTTTAGTTTTCAAGTATCTTGTATTTGTAGTGTATTAAATTGCATATATGTTGAACAGGATTGGCAAATCTTTGTATTCTATTCTTTTTGACATTTTAAGCATCGTTCCAACTTCTTTGGAATTGGGGTTGTATTTTGCAAAGATTCCAGTCTCCATGTGCAAAGCCAGTAGAGATATACACGATAGGCTGCAGCGTTAATAGCAGTGAAACATGGTTCTAATGGCTATTGACTCCAGTGGGATAACTACATATGCATGGCACACTTTCATTTTTTATTTGTAAAATCTAATTGAAAACAATGGATCCTGTTTTTTTCCACAACCACAATTATGCACTACTTTGTTTTGTTCTATGAAGAAAAATCCAAGTAAAATATATCAATACTCCTAGTCAGTCTTAGCAGTTCTGATATGGTCCAAATGTCAGGCCTATTTACGTCAAGCTGGATTCTTTGCTTAATAATTTTTAGATCTTTGGAAATTCGCTGTCCATTTGCCCTAAGTTGTTGCTAAGTTGACACTTTCCCCCACAAGCTTTGACTCGGTCATGATGGGACACCTAGTTAGTTCGAGGTTTTAGGAAATGATTTTAAGATATGATCTAAAATCTGCTGATACTGAATTTTACCTTGACTCCAGCACTGCAGACTATATCCTGACACCACACGGTGTAACAGATAAACTACCCTGGCACCCTGGCTTTGTTTGTAATATTAGCACAGATAGGATTATGACAGCCATGATGGATGGTGTAACAGGAGCACAGCAGCGGTCTCTGGAGCGGGAAGCCCAGTGGCAGTGAGGGAGGTCAGGGCTGAGACGCCACTCTGCACATGCTCACTGAGAGAAGGAAGACTCCGAATGCCTCATTGCCATGCAGTGACGACACCTGGGAGCAGGAGCGTTGTCCAAGGATCTGAGAATGACAGGCACAAAATGAGGCAGAAAATTCATTAGTCGTACATATGTGCTGGGTCTTATTTGTCATTTCCTGGCAGACTGGTTTTTGTTTTCACCATATACTCCCACAGATTTTACTGTCTGCCTGGGAGACTGAGGAGGAAGGTTCTGTTTTTCCCACCAACATCTTCTCCGCACACCGACTGGTGCTTTTTCATTTAACAGTTTAGGATTTTTAAATGACATGAGACTGTATTGAGCTAAACTAGCTCGCTTTTTTCCCCCAGCTTGTTGCAAGGTGTCATGCTGAGGCCAGATGTTTAAAGTAAAGACAGGGAGGTTCTGAAGTGGCGCTCAAGAGAGATGTCTGCATAATTCCTGCAGGCAGATGAAGGGAATCTCACAGTCTGCAATGCTGTCAATCCGACACCTTTGAAGTGTGCCAGCTTCACACGAAATTCCAAACAAAAAGAAGGAGGAAAAAATACTGCACGGGGATCCACAGAGGGGAAAAGTTGATGTCTGTGTTCAACATTAGAGCATGTGGTTTTTCTCTCAAAAGTCTGCAGCAGGAGTTTTATTTATGAGCTAAATGAGGAGCAGTCGTAAGAACAGGGACAGAAAGTAGCTTTTAAAGTGCAACAACAAAAATGGGTTTTCAGTTTTGATTTAAAAATATTTTGATGATTGTTATATACAGTACAGACTTTTGGTCTGTACTGTATATATCTATGCCTGCACAACCTGCATCACGTAGTGACCTGGCCACTATCCTGCAAGAAGAATGGCTTAAAATCCCTCTGACCACTGTGCAGGACTTGTATATGTCATTCCCAAGACGAATTGACGCTTTGTTGGCCGCAAAAGGAGGCCCTACACCATACTAATAACTTATTGTGGTCTAAAACCAGGTGTTTCAGTTTCATTGTCTAACCCCTGTATGTACCTGAGTTTTGTGAAGTGCCTTGAGACGACATGTGTTGTGATTTGGCGATATATGTATACATAATATACATATATATATATATAATATATATATATATATATATATATATATATATATAGTATTATATATATATATTATATATATATATCTATAGATAGATAGATAGATAGATAGATAGATAGATAGATAGATAGATAGATAGACAATGAAACTGAAACACCTGGTTTTAGACCAAAATAATTTATTAGTATGGTGTAGGGCCTCTTTTTGCGGCCAATACAGCGTCAATTTGTCTTGGGAATGATATATACAAGTCCTGCACAGTGGACAGAGGGATTTTAAGCCATTCTTCTTGCAGGATAGTGGCCAGGTCACTACGTGATACTGGTGGAGGAAAATGTTCAATAATATTTAGATCTGGTGACTGTGCAGGCCATGGGAGATGTTCAACGTCACTTTCATGTTCATCAAACCAATGTTTCACCAGTCTTGCTGTGTGTATTGGTGCATTGTCATCCTGATACACGGCACCGCCTTCAGGATACAATGTTTGAACCATTGGATGCACATGGTCCTCAAGAATGGTTTGGTAGTCCTTGGCAGTGACGCGCCCATCTAGCACAAGTATTGGGCCAAGGGAATGCCATGATATGGCAGCCCAAACCATCACTGATCCACCCCAATGCTTCATTCTGGACATGCAACAGTCTGGGTGGTACGCTTCTTTGGGGCTTCTCCACACCGTAACTCTCCCGGATGTGGGGAAAACAGTAAAGGTGGACTCATCAGAGAACAATACATGTTTCACATTGTCCACAGCCCAAGATTTGCGCTCCTTGCATCATCGAAACTGACGTTTGGCATTGGCATGAGTGACCAAAGGTTTGGCTATAGCAGCCCGGCCGTGTATATTGACCCTGTGGAGCTCCCGATGGACAGTTCTGGTGGAAACAGGAGAGTTGAGGTGCACATTTAATTCTGCTGTGATTTGGGCAGCTGTGGTTTTATGTTTTTTTGAAACAATCTGGGTTAGCACTAGACCATCCCTTTCAGACAGCTTCCTCTTGCGTCCACAGTTAATCCTGTTGGATGTGGTTCTTCCTTCTTGGTGGTATGCTGACATTACCCTGGATACCGTGGCTCTTGATACATCACAAAGACTTGCTGTCTTGGTCACAGATGCGCCAGCAAGACGTGCACCAACAATTTGTCCTCTTTTGAACTCTGGTATGTCACCCATAATGTTGTGTGCATTTCAATATTTTGAGCAAAACTGTGCTCTTACCCTGCTGATTGAACCTTCACACTCTGCTCTTACTGGTGCAATGTACAATCAATGAAGACTGGCTACCAGGCTGGTCCAATTTAGCCATGAAACCTCCCTCACTAAAATGACAGGTGTTTCAGTTTCATTGTCCAACCCCTGTATATATATATATATATATATATATATATATATATATATACAGTACTATGAAAACGTTTTAGGCAGGTGTGAAAAATGCTGTAAACAAAGAATGCTTTCAGAAATAAAAATAATGATTGTTTATGTTTATCAATTTACAAAATGTTAAGTGAGCGAATGCAAAAATACAGTCAAAGTCATTAAGAACTATCTTAAGCAAGAATTACTGAAGGTGATGGTGTGGACCCCAAAGAGCCCTGATCTCACCATCATCGAGTGTGCCTGGGATTACATGAGGAGACAGAAGGATGTGAGAAAGCCTACATCCACAGAAGATCTGTGGTTAGTTCTCCAAGATGTTTGAACAACCTACCAGCCAAGTTCCTTCAAAAACTGTGTGCAAGTGTACCTAGAAGAATTGATGCTGTTTTGAAGCCAAAGAGTGGTCACACCAAATATTGATTTGATTTGATTTAAATTTCTCTTCTGTTCATTCACTGCATTTTGTTGATTGATGAAAATAAATGATCAACACTTCCATTTTTGAAAGTATCCTTTGTTTACAGCATTTTTTCACACCCGCCTAAAACGTTTGCACAGTATAGACAGAGAGACAGACAGACTCAGGCTTTCTCTGCCTGCTCCTCTCGCTGCTCGTCAGAGACGCAGCCATCATAAGGCTGTATCAGCTCTGTTTTGGGTAATCTGGTTGACATTTCCACGCTTCCTCGTTCCAGCCAGGCAACGGAGCCTTCACCAGTCAATCCCGAATCTTGTGAGAAAGAAATAGACTTATTTTCGTACCTGTTTTGGGAGGCGGAGAAGATATTGCTCCGCTCTGCGGGCCTACCTTTGACTCAGTCGGCTTATGACGGATCCAGGTTGGCGATTCCATGTCCGTGGACAGGTCCCCTTCATACGGCACTGAAGTCCACGTCCTCCTCCCGCCGCAAAAAACGTCGGCAGGGAGTGCCTTCCTGCTTTTCGGCCGGCGAGGAGGTGGGTCCCATGCCCGCTGATGTGAGGGCTGCAGCAAGTGATCTCGCATCTTTGTCTGCTACAGCAATGTCTCCCAGGCTCGCTTCAGCTCCGCCCATGCCGTCTTCGCTCGCTCCAGTCCGGTGTTCTGTGGCAACACCAGACGAGCTGGAGAACCGGTTTTTTGCTCACCAAATTAAGAGCTTCAGGAGGACCAGTCTCCTGTATTCCTCTTCAGAGCTTATGGAGAAAATCAGGCAGATAGAGGAGGATTAACGGACAGCAATAAGGCAGTTTTACTGCCGCCTACCTCCATCCTCTCCAAGTCTCCAGAGAGCTACTGCAGCTCAGTCCACATCAGGTCTTCAGAGCGCCGCAGCCCATGCCAGGTCTCCAGAGCTCTGCTGGTGCAGAACAGCCCACGCCAGGTCTCCAGGCAGCTGCTACTGAGCAGCCCTCGCCAGGTCTTCAGAGCGCTGCTGCTGTCCAGCCCACGTCAGGTCTTCAGAGCACTGCTGCAGAGCAGCCCACACCAAGGCTCCAGTGCGCTGCCATTGTACAGCCCAAGTCTGCCTCAACCTCCTCCACATGCTGCAGAGGATGTCGGAAGAGGGACGCCTCGGCTCAAGTCATCGGGGGTCCCGGCGACGCCTCGGCTCAAGTCATCGGGGGTCCCAGCGACGCCTTGGCTCAAGTCATCAGGGGTCTCGGCAACGCCTCAGCTCCTGCGCACGCCACTGAGGGTCTCGGCGATGCCTGAGCTCCTGCGCACGCCACTGAGGGTCTCGACGACGCCTGAGCTCCTGCGCACGTCATTAAGGGTCTCGACGACGCCTCAGCTCTGGCGCACGCCACTGAGGGTCTCGGCAACGCCTCACCTCCTGCCCCTGATCTGAAGGCCCTCCAGGGGCT
Organism: Crenichthys baileyi; assembly: GCA_036173005.1. Lineage (NCBI taxonomy): Eukaryota > Metazoa > Chordata > Actinopteri > Cyprinodontiformes > Goodeidae > Crenichthys > Crenichthys baileyi. The sequence continues at coordinate 152,731 of JAHHUM010002915.1, forward strand.
CAGTGAGAGACTGGTCCTCGTCCTGGTTCTGGAACCCTGTGATGAAGGGTTTGAGGACGAACCGCCGCCAGATCCTGTTCCTGAGCGGTTCGAGAAGGAGATCTTCCTCATCTTGACCTCTGAATCCGGTGACGAAGGGTTCGAGGACAGACCACCTCTTGATCCTGTTCTGTCTCCGAGGGTCCCCCAGAGTCTGCATCTGCCTCCGAGGGTCGCGTCGGCTCTGTTCCTGTCTCTGAGGGATTGCCAGGCACCATGAAGGCCAAGCCTGACTCCAAGCCTCCGGAGTTCCACCGAGTTCCTGGAGGGTCCTCTACGCTCCATGGTCGACCTCCTGATCTGCCATCCCGAGGGTCCTCTACTCTGCTCAGCCAACCTCCAGACCGAGGGTCTTCTACTCTGCTTAGCCGACCTCCAGACTGAGGTTCCCCTACTCTGCTCGGCCAACCTCCAGACGGTCAGTTCCTTTGTTGCAGGCCTCCTACACTCCTGTTCAGTCACCGCAGGTTTCCTGACCAACCTCCAGGTTCCCGCCGACGCCGGCCTCCACGGTCTCTACATCTCTGCTGGCCTCCGGGGGTTCCCTTCCGCCTTCCCGCCACGACCGCCAAAAGGTCTCTACGTTCTGATGGCCTCCTTGTCTTCACCTTCACTGCCGTCGCCTGCCACCAAGGTCTCTACATCTATGGCGGCCTCCACGTCTCTGCCGCAGACCGCCAAGGGTTCCGGGCCCTTGGGCCTCCCCTTTCATCGCCACTGCCGGGGTTTCCATGTTTTTCGCCGACTTAAACCGGCCCCGCCTTTTTTCAACACTGTTTTTCTTGTTCCCTAAACATTGTTCCGGGGCGGGGCCCCCGACGTATGGGTCCCCGGGGGCCGTTTTAAAAATTGTGCCTTGCAAAGGGGGGAAAACGTAAACTGGTCCCCCGTCCGGAATTTGTGCCTGGGCAGGACGACCGGCCGTGGTCGCCCACCTGAACTTTGTGCCTGCTCAGGACAAACTTCCGGGGCCCCGCCTGAACTTTGTGGCCCTGTTGGGAAAACCCTCCTGGGGCCCCCCCCCTGAGCTTTTGTTTTGGGTTTTGTTTTGGGGCCCCCTGTTGAGACCCCTCCGCCCGCCCTGTTCGGTTTGGGTTTTTGGGTTTTTTGTGGGCGTCTGGTATCCGCCCTTGGGGGGGGGGGGGGGGGGGGGGTGGGGGGGGGGAGGGGGGGGGGGTTTTTTTTGGGGGGTGGGGGGGGTTGTCTTTAAATTTGTGGGTTTGTTTTTTTTTTTTTCTTCTTATTTTTTTTTTTTTATTATTTTTTAAATGGGTTTTGAATCATTTTTTCTGTTTATCATTTTCCAAGGTCATGCTTTATTTTTGTTTTCTATTTCATATTTTCTCAATTTTGGTTTTTTGGATCTGGTTTGGGTTAAAAGGTTTCAGGGTTTACTAGTGTTTTTTAAAATTGGGTTTTTGGTATTCAAGAGTCTCTTTTGGAACTTTATTGGGTTTCACCTCCCCACCCTTTTACCTTTCAGTCCCCTCGGTTTCACCTGGTTTCTTTTGGTTTCCCAATAAAAATACACCTCTGTTCTGTTTTTTTCCCTGGGGGAAAACATTAGGATCACTTTCACCCCTTTTGTTATTTTGACTTTTGTCGACTCTGTCTTGCCTGCCTGTCCATGTCTGTTTTTGCCCCCACCTGGGGAAAGGGGTTTCATTTAAATTAAAACAGTTTACTTACCACCTAGGACCTCCCGGGTTGCTTTTCTGGGGTCCTCCGCTAAAAAAAAACCCCCGGGACATGTTGAGGGTTTTTTAAGCCCCTGGCTCTGATGTTTGCTTTCCCGAGCAGAGGAGGCAGAAGAGCCCACACCCTCCAAAAACGGGAATTATAGAAGATATGCAGCTTTCCTTGCTGCAAACAACGAAGGACCTAAGCTTCCTCAAGAAATACATTCTGCTCCTATCCCTTCCCGGAAAGTTTTTGGCTTCACAGTTGAACCTCCACCCCAGTTTTTGTTTGCCCCGGGGTTAAAACACCAAAGGGGTATTTATACTCCTCCAACCCCTCCACCTCTTCCCCCCATGATGGGGAAAAAAATGGGTTTTTGGCCTTATTCCTTTTTGGTTTTAAAATTTTCTACAATCATCCTCCTTTGTTTTATCCCATTTCCAAGATGAGAATTGTTTCTAGACCATGCCAAAAAGGGGGGGTTTCCAAACCCCACCTTCCCTTTTAGTCATCTTTTTCCCCTTTCTTTTGCCACCTCACAAAGAGATTTCACCCAAAGTTTTTTGGCAGATGACAGGAGTCTGTCTTGTACTGGAAGTCTGAGGTTTTTGGTACAGAGTGAAGACGAAGGGGTTGGAAAAGTACAGTTTTCCTTTTTTTGGTGCTCCTGTGCTGCCGGATACCTGGTTCAGACACCCCACCCTTCAGTCTCACAAACTTTTGGCTTTTTGTCAGGTTTAGTCTTTGATCCAGGAGATTGTTGGGGGCCTCCATCTAAGTTTTGGAGTTTCTGACATAGCAAATCAGGTTGGATTGGGGGTTTTAAATGCTCTGGAAAAAATAAAAGAACATGACCCCTCACGGGGTCCCTGCTGGTTTTGTCCAGTATAACGGGGGGTTTGTTGAAGCAGATGTATGAGGGCATCTTCAACCCAAACTCCACAGTGATAAGAAACAAAGGGGTGTCCTGATAGTTTATTTTTTCCCGGGGCCAACAGGAAAATCTCTCTGGGGCCCTTAAGGGATGTGGGAGTCGGGGGCAACAGGTCTATAGTACATTGAGGACTAAGGGGGTGGGGTTTTTTTAATACCGGAAAAAAGACAGGGGGGTTTCCCAACCAGGGAAAACCCTTTTCTTCGGGGTTTAAGTTTAAAATTTTGAAGGGGTTGCTGCAAAACCCTGCAGAGCTCCCTTGCACAACCCCTTTCCCTGGACTTTAGGGCTGACACGATCTGGACCTGCAGCCTTATTCCACTCAGTCTCTCCATGTTGCAACTTCACCTGACTTTTTGAGTTAGGGAAGGGGTGGCAAAGGGAGCATCAACCCACATCTGATATGGTTTAGAAGGCAAAAGGGTAGAACCCAAAAGGGCCCCCATGGCGGGGAAAAAATTTAAAAAATTTGAGGGTGACAGAAAAGCTGTGGGTAAAAAGGGGGGTTTTGATGTCTATTTAGCTTGTGAGCAGGAGAGGAGGATGCTGAGCTTGTTTCCCAAACAAAAACCCCTATTGAAGGGAATGTGTTCATTTCATTGGGTTTCCTGTGGGAGACCCCCATCGGTTTTTGGGATCATCCTTCTGCTTGAAGCCTGTGATCTTCTTCATCCCTAACCTACAGATCTCTGATATCTTTTTGCTGGAAAGCTTGCCCCTCCAGCTTCTTTTTGTACACCTCCTTGCTGTCTCTTATCTTGACTTTAAGTTGCTTCTGTATACTCCTCAATTTAATTGCCTGTCTCCCCTCTCCGAAGGCTCTTTTTTTTAACCCACGTCCTTCAGGTCACTGGTGATCCAAGATTGGTACGGGGGAAAGCATCTCACCATTCTGGTGGGGATGGTGGTTTATCCACACAGAAGTTTTAATATAGTCAGTGAACAAAATCATTGCATTTTGCCTTTCCCCAAAGTGGCTGGCAAGTCCCAGCCTCTACCCTCAAAGAAACCCGCAGGGCCCTTCATCCACTTTCTGTGACCATTTTCTCACAGTCTCTTTATTACAGGTTTTGTTTTCTGAAAAGGGGCTTTATTTTGAACAAAAAAAAACAAGATTGTGATCTGATTTCCCCCATAGAGGAGGTCTTGCTTAAAAGATGAGAAATGAGTCAACTCCAAAACTAATTATTTAAATGTTCACATTCCTCGGGGAAAATACTGGGAGGAGGAGGAGTAGCAACCATCTTTCGGTCCGATTTATTGATTAAAGTCCCAGACCAATCAATAGCTACAACTCTTTTTTTAAAATATTTAATTTTTATTTTTTCCCCACCAAAAATTCCCCCAAAAGCACAAAAAACCCAACTTCTTTTTGGTTTTTTGTACCGCCCACCAGGCCCCTTCCTTCAATTTTTAGAACAGTTTTCAGCCCTTTATTGATTTAGGTTAAAACAGATAAAAGTTTTAAGTGGGGGATTTTAAAATTTCCCATTTTGGGACATTTGAAAGTGATAGCTTAAAATACCCTTTAAGCTATTTAGACTAAAATTTCCCTTTGCAAAAAAACATTAAAAAAACCTACCCCCCCTTTGTTTTTGTTCCCCTGGCCCTTGTGCTAAATTTCGGCTTTGGAGTTTTAAAAAAATTTTGACAAAAAATTTTTTCTCAAAACCCGTTGTGGACCATTTTTTTAAAAAACCTTTTGATTTTAAAATTTAAAAACAGAGAAACTCCACACCAGAAAGAACATTTCATTTTTAGTAGTTTCCTATTAAGAAAAACGCGGTTTTTCCCAAACCTTTAAAGAATCTGTTCCCACTTTAATTTCCTAATTATAAAGGGAAAAAGCCCCCAGTAAAGGGGGCAAAAATTTCTGTTCCCCCTTCAAAAAATTGTTTCTTTTTGTTCTTTAGTGCATTTCATCATGTGTGAGGGCATTGGGAAAAATTCACCCCTTTGAAAAGAAGGAAATTTTTTTCATGAGGCTAGCCCCGGGTTTTAATTCAGGGGGCTGTGAAACTTTAAAGCCCCAATGTTAGAAAATTGGAGAGAAAAAAGGCGTCACACAATTAGAGGATTTTTTTTATTTTAATCGGGAAAAATACCTATTGTTGTTTTAAAAAGGGCCATTTCCCCAAAGCCAGAAAAATTTTTTTCCCCTAAATTAAAATTAGAAGAGAACAAAAAAAAAACCTAGGTTTTTTCTTTAGTACTTTTTGCAAAATTTACACGGGAGTCATAGCTCTGTTGAGAATCCAATTCCCCTTAGCTCTTGGCCCCAAAAAGGTCCAGCCCTTTATGGTAATTTCTTAAAAAAAAATTAAATTTATTAAAAAAAAATTTGGGAACATTACTCCCAAAGGGGAATGTTACTTCATCCTCAGAAAGGGTTAGACGGGGGAAATAACTGCAGACCCCCAATTTGTTTTGGGGGTTTTTTGACCTGTGGAGCTTCCTGATTTATCAAAAAATATTATTTTCCATAAAAACCCCTTAAAATTTGGGATAAAGACCCAATCCAAACCAAAATTTTTTAAAGGGAAAAGTTTTCCCCTCTGTTTCCCAAAGCCCTTTTTTTAGTAAAGGGGTATTACCACAGGTTTTTAAGGTAGCGGAAATTTAAAAACCTTTTACTAAAAAACCCTTTCCAATTGACGAGATATTTAAAAAATTACGCCCCAAATATCTTTTGGGATTATTAATTGACAATATTTTTTAATTTTTAATATTTTAATTTTTAAATTTAAAATATTTTATCAAAAAATTTCGGACTGTTAATAGTTTTTCTGTGAAATGGGCACCCCAGAAAAGGCGAGGGATTGGGGCCCAAAAATTAAAAAAGGGGGGGACCCCAAGCTTGACATTGAAAGCAAAAACTCTGAAAAATTACAGGAAATGAATTCCCCACAATTCTTAAAAATACAAGAATTTTATTTAAAAAAAAATAATTTCAAACCCCAAAGTCCAAACCCATATTTAAATAAACCCCAAAACTTTTCCCTTGGCTAAAAAAATTTTCCAACCAAACTCCCCAAGCAAAATTTAAAGAATGGGAAAAAGCCCAATGGGCTTGTACAATATAAAAAAGTGATTAAAGATGTTTAAAAAATCATGCCCAAAAAGAGGTTTTCCCAACTTTTTACCATTCAATTTTTTATTTTAAAGAAACCAAGGGGATTATTTTTGAAGAACTGGGAAAAATTTAAAAGGAAAATTAGTTTTGGAAAACAAACCCCTTAGAAACACCCTTCACAATGCAAAAAATAAAAAATATTTTTAATAAAATAATTTTTTTAAAGAAAGATTGCTGAAAAAACCCAACCTTCTGGATGCCCAAAATTCCTAAAGGGTTTGTCTCTTTTAGCCTGCCTTTTTTTTATTCAAATAATATTTTAAAAAAAGAAATCTTTTTTAAAAGGGAAAGATTTGGGGAAAAAGAGCCCAAAATCCTTTCTGGAGAAATGGGCTTAAGGGGTTTTAAATTAGTTTTCAAATTTATTTTAAAATGATGGTTTGGGGATTTTTTTATTCTTAAACCCTTCCTGTTTTAATCTTTAGTTGAGCACGCACGGGGGCCCTTAAGCTGTTGGGCATGTTAAGCATAATAAAGGGGGGGAGGTGATGGTTTAGCTTAGCACCAGAATCAAAACAATCCTTTTAAAAATACGGGGGGTCAATAAAAGGGTTTTTAAAATGTATAACCCCGGCGGACGGGCGTTTTAAATGATCAACCTTCTTTTCCAATCCCCCTTTTAAATAAAGTTTGTCTTAACTTTAAAACACACAAACAAAGAACACAACCTGAGCACGTGTGCTGCAGATAGCCTGCTAGCACTAAGATAGTGGAGTTTCACACAAACAAACTTCATAAAATAAAAAACGTTTAGATCATTTCATCCTAAATTTTATTCTGCCCAAACCTAACCTCTGACCATAGTGAGGAAATTTTGTCCAAGGGCGAAGTTTGAAGAAACGTCCACAGTCAACAAGCGGTTAGCTTTTAGCTAACCTCGGTAGCTTCGGGCGCTGTGGATTGCAAGGCGGCTCATTCTGTCTGCCAACCAGCTGTTCATTACCGTAACCATGGTGATGCGGGCCGTTGTTTGTCCTCTTCTCAGGCAAGGAAAACCAATTCACTCGGCTTGTAGAGACAGCGTCTCTGCAGTGACTTCTCTGAGACCGTTGCTTCAGCAGGCCTCGAGAGAGAAAGTCAAGCCAGGCGTGTACCTTAATTCACGTTTTTATGAATGAATACTGGGTACACAAACAGTTATTCAGTCATACTTAACTTTTGCATATGATCGGTGATCATATGACACTCTTGGATCCAGTTTGAAGAGTTTATGTCTTTTTGCCAGCAAAAGACATTAGCGCATTTGTCCCCACTATCCGGTCCTTCTGGAGAGCTGTGTGGAAGTGGTCGGCTTGTGGGAGAGGGGGTGCCCTTATTCAGACAGTGGCATCATGGGAAGTCTGCTGCTACCCCCCTTTCCTCAGTGGCTGGAAGTCAGTTAAATGCAATTTATTTTGAAAATTCCAGAAGAGTTTGTACCGGAGTTTTATTGTTGAAATCCATGGCTGGGTCCCAACATATCCAATCTTCCATTCTTATCTAAAATTGTTGAGAAAATAGTTGCTAATCAAATGTGTGAGCATTTACACAGCAATGACCTGTTTGAAGAGTTTCAGTCAGGCTTCAGAGCTCATCATAGCACTGAAACAGCTCTGCTGAAAGTCACTGATGATATTCTTCTAGCCTCAGATAATCGAAGTGTCTGTACTGGTTCTGTTAGATCTCAGTGCTGCATTTAATACAGTTGAAAATAATATTCTCTTAAAAAGGCTAGAATATGCTGTAGGGATCAGGGGAACAGCGCTAGGCTCGTTTAAATCTTATCTGTCTGACAGATTCCAGTTTGTTCATGTAAATGATAAATCATGTTTAAACTCCAGGGTTAATTGTGGGGTACCACAGGGTTCAGTACTTGGGCCAATTCTCTTCACTATATATAGGCTTCCAATAGGTCAAATTAGCAGACAGCATAGAATAAATTTTCACTGTTACGCTGATGACACTCAGCTTTACTTATCCATAAATCCTGATGAGCCCAACCAGTTAGATAGACTACAAGCATGTCCTGAAGACATAAAAACTTGGATGACTTTAAATTTTTTGCTTCTAAATTCAGACAAGACAGAAGTTGTCGTCTTTGGACTGGAGTCTTTAAAAAAGAAACTGCTTAGTCAATCACTTAACCTGGATGGCATTAAATTTACCTCTGGTAATAAAGTAAAAAACCTTGGTGTTACTTTTGACCAGGACATGTCATTTAAATCCCATATTAAATAGGTTTCTAGGATTTCATTCTTTCACCTCTGGAACATTGCCAAGATTAGAAATATCCTATCCAGGAGTGACGCTGAAAAACTGGTGCAGGCATTTGTTACTTCAAGGCTGGACTATTGTAATTCTTTACTATCAGGATGTCCACTTCAGCTGATTCAAAATGCTGCAGCAAGAGTTCTGATGAAGATTAAAAAGAGAGATCATATTTCTCCTATTTTAGCTTCCCTTCATTGGCTCCCTGTTTAATCCAGAATAGAATTTAAAATTATCCCCCTCACATATAAAGCCCTTAATGATTTAGCTCCTTCATACATCAGAGATCTGATTGTTCCATATGTTCCTAACAGGGAACTTCGTTCTCAGACTGCAGGTTTACTGGTGGTTCCTAGAGTCTCTAGAAGTAGAATGGGAGCCAGATCCTTTAGTTATCAGGCTCCTCTCCTGTGGAACCAGCTCCCAGTTTTGGGTCCTGGGGGCAACCCCTGTCCTACTTTTAAGGCTAGGCTTAAAAACTTTCCTTTTTGATTAAGCTTATTTTTTAGAGGGGCTTAGTTTTTCAGGGAGGGAGCCTTCCTCCCTCTCTGTTGGATGGAGTAAGGGGGGAGTCAGTTTTAGCCAAAACCGGCTCAGTTAGGGTTTTGAGGTGCAAACACCCCCTCCATTTCTGCTACCTGTATGACCCCTTCTTTTCTCCAGTGGTTATAATCAGTCTCACAGAGAGAGGTATCCCAATCCTTGTGGTTTTTTTTTAAAGTATAACAATGGCCATCAGGGGGCCCCTTTGTGGGGGTCCCTTGAAACGACGTTGTAAAAAAAACGCCTTTTAAACTAAATTATCTGAACTAAAAACTATTTTGTGTATTTTATGCTGCTAGAGGCTTAGGCGCTGGAGGACATAATGACCATTTTCACCCTTTTCAACTACATTCTCACACTACTCTCCCCCCAAATTTTTGGCATTATTTGTTTTTTTTTTCGCTTTTAACTTTTTTCTCTCTCTTTTTTTCTTTCCTAGAAGCTACACCTGGCCTGACTCTGTGTCTACCTGTGACACTTTTCTGGAGAGGAGCATCGTCCAAGCTTCTGCTGGCAACAACTTAATGCTCACCCTCTACCAATGATCCATATTGCCCTGTCTTTTAGTGTTTAACCCTTTCTTGTTGAGGTACAATAATTCCACGATATATAAAAAGACACCCTTTAACACCCCAGTCCGGATGTCCTGGGAAAAAACAGATGAAGAGCAGGAAATTAAGATTAACACAAGTTTAATTTGGTAAATGATAAGTCCAAAAATTCCCCAAAAAAAAATTTTCCATACAAAAAAGGAATAATACAGAGAAAAAAAAAGATTTACCAAAGGGCCTGGGGAGAAGACTCGATCAGCGGGCAAATCTACATTTTTGGTCACCGGGGGAGTGATCTCCCTCATCATAGATGCCAAAACATTTTATACATTCTACATCAAAGGGGGCTGGGGCCTCCCCATTATGCAGTCTGGCGCTGTAAATTAGCCAACCCCCCTGCGGGTAATTACATGCCCAAAATGTTGACATTTATTGCTTTACTGCCCATACAACAAGCATTTAAAATACTTGCGGGCTGCAAAACCCCCCTAACCCGTGTTTCACCCTTTTTTGAAAGCCTGACTTTTGCTGTGACCTCTGACTTCTCCCTCTCAGGGCCCCGATACATTTTTGTGCCCCTTTTTTTTATGGTTATACATGTGAACTGAACTAATAGCATGAAAGTACTATGATTTTAATTTCTCAAAAAATTTCCCCCCTTTTGACCTCTGCAAAAGGGGTCAATATTCCCCAAAAATGTAAAATGGAATTAAGTAACAAAATGGGGCCCACCAAAAGTTTTACTCTCGAAGTAATTAAGGGTTAAGCCATGAATTATAACGGGGCCATTAAATTTCCCCAAAACCTTCAGTAACAACTTTTTGCTTCATATTATTTTGGGGGTGCATGAGTGAGTGAGGGGCCCCTTTTTCCCACGTTACTAGGATACCAAAAAAATTTTTGCCAACCACTGAAATCAGCAATGAGATACTTACCAAAGGTTTTTGGGTGAACCACTTCTCCAGTCCCCCCCCCCCAAATTCCTGAATATTCATGCATTTTCCTTTGGGAACGCAAGCCTTCTAATGCTCGAGTCACTGAGTCATCAGGAGCAGTATTGGAGCACATGTCACCAAATATTGACACCCCACCTCCTTTTCAGCCAGCAACATGTCCGGGAAGCCAATTTTTTCTGACACAGCCAAAAGAGAAGTAGGCGCCAAACTTTTTCTGCCAACTCTTCAAGCCTCATCTCGTGTCAGATTTGCCAAACCCTTAAGATATTGTAATGAAATTAAATTGGATCCTTTTTCCCAATTTTTTTTTTGGGGTTACAGGAAAAAACTGCTAAAATTACCGGTAAATTTTCAAAACCAGCTGCCACTTGATCGACTAATTTATCCTGTCAGGGAAACCCATGGGGGAACACCAATTGCATCAATATAAGTTAACGAACTGGCCCAAAAGATCAAAGGATCTGGCCCCCTCTTCCTCATCTTTCCTCCATGTGGTGATTTCCCCCCCCCACGAAAAAATGGAGCGACCCCCCCAACACCATTGCACGGGGTTTCCTACTGCCCTGGGGAAAATATTTCCCCAAACAATAGTAATAAAAAACCTTCTCAGTGCCAGCGGGGTAATTTTTGTTACACCATGATGGAGAGAAATTTATCTTTTTTAATTGTGGTTTTTTAAAACCCTAGTAACATTGAAACAGTTATAATCATATCCCTCCTGTGAGGAGAAAAAGGGCCTACCAATGAACTATTGCTAATTACTGGAAAAAAACCTTTGTCTAAGTTATGACATTGCGGGTTTTTCGTTACCATAAGTTAACAGAATCATGCATTTTAAATCCTAGTGGATCCCTTTTCCCATATTTTGGGAGCAGGTAACAGTGACCAGAGTTGGTCTGGCAGCCACACTTTTTTATACAATTGCTCATGGCCGCCCTTCACTGTTTTTTTCTGAGCCATCCATGTCAACCACAAATTGGAGTCTGTAATCCCAGAGCCCCTTGGTAACATTTTAAGGTTAAGGTGTTATAGTTTTCCCTAACCCACGGGGTTTCCACATCACCATTTTTTGGCCAAAAAAGAAAAAAGGAGTAATTCTAACAATTCTATACTGATCTCGTGCGATCCACCCCGGGCAAATGAAACTCCTAAATACTAAAAATCCGGGGAAACTCATTTTTTCCACATCTAAGAGTAAAATCCACGGGAAACTTTCTGATAGATACTCAGATATACATTGTATTTAGTCCAGGAGTCCAGGCTAGCTCACTAACCCCTCACATGTAAACACAGAACAGAGATCAAACTGAAATTGGTGGCCAAGGGGCCGAGTACATAATCTAATTCGATACCCCCATGTCTTTTAAATGCATGTATCTGATGTTTCAGTCATTTTCTGGAGTAGGGTGACGCGGCTGCGGAAATTGGGACTGGAAGTGTGCTCACCAAATCTTTGGAAAACATCACACAAAAAAAGTAAAATAATTCCCAAAAAGGTAATAATTAAACCCCCCCCATATTTTTCCATTTACAACTAAAAACCCAAAAATGCATCACCATTTTTATCCTTTGTACCAGATCACTACCACTTACCCCGGAGCTTTAAAAACCCTTCACACACACTGTGGGATTTACTCAAGAATGTTGATTCAAAGTCATACATCCAGTACTTAACACAACAATAGCATAAACAATGATCCAAATATTAAATTGACAGAAAAAAACCCAAAATTCAATGATCACATAATCAAAATCAAGAGTCACATATGTTCCGGTTCCCCCGTCCTGGATTTATCTGTTGATTAGTTGAAAAAATGACTCCTTGTAGTGGATAAAACCCCTTCTTTCAATCTTGAAAACTAAAAGAAAAAAATCTCTGGAGTGGATAAAAATCCTCTTCAGCTCAGTGCGATCACACCCCGGTGAGGCCTCCAGGGGGTTTTATTATGCCCCTTTTTTAAGACACCCCTGGTGCCTGTGACTTTGTAGGCTCCTTCACACACTGGCTCCAATGCTACCAGGGGGTTTTCCTTTTCCTCTCAGGACGAACCACATGAGATGTTCTTTACCAGGACTTGCAAAAGGGCCCCTTAAAATCTGGGTTCCTGTCACTTCTGCTTGATGAAAGCCTTGAGCCCCCCCAGGTGACTCCTGGGCCCCCATGGGGCCTCTTTGGTTTCCCTTTGGGTCCTCTGGAGAATTTCTGCTGCTAGGGGCTGCAGCTCATTAAAGAACGTGTTAGAAGATAATTGTGCAGATTCCCCCTGTTTTTCCTGGTATCCGCTGTGCTTTGGGCCCAGGGGAAGACTCTCCCCGGTCTGTAGTTTCATGTGGGGTATAACCCCGTGGGGAACTAATTTAAAAGCTCCTGACAGACATCAAAGCAACTGGCAATGCATCCACCCAAATTTTAAATTTAGTCTGTGCACAAAATTTTACCCCAATTTTTTTTTTTTCCAATATTTGGTTCAGTCTTTCAACCTTGTCTTTTGACTTGAGAATGGGTATACTGTACCGAAATCATTTTTTTAGGGCCCCAAATTTGTTCCCAATGTTGTAGATCCTTGTTCCTGAAATAATTTTCCATTATCAGACCTTTTTTTTTTTTCCTTGGGAGCCCTGGTCTGGAAATGTTATATTTTAAATTTAAACATATTACCACAGAGTATCTCTTTCCCAGGTTGGGTGTAATTTTTAAACTTACCTGGAGATGAATGCATAGTAAGTTTTGGATTAAATTATCCACAGAGGGGAAAAGTTCATCATAAAACTTTTAAATTGGGTGCCACCATTGTTCCAGATTGATAAGGACCCCTGTGAAATACCTACATGTGATTTTTCCATGTGCCTCTTCCAAAATGTGGTTTCTCGTGTTTGGTGACATCACAAATTTTTCCACCAGGTCCTCTCCAACGGGCCATCTTCTTCTTCTTCTCGTTTTCTCTTCCAACCAGTAAGTTCCTCGGGGGAGAACCCCTTTTTTGTGATGTTGTTTTGGGTTTTTTTCAAGTTTAGATGTTCAAAGGTCTCAGCCCTTTAACACTTACTAAATTGAAGCTGCCCCCCCGTTTTTTAAGGGAACAACAAGGCTTGGAGCCACAAATCTCATTTCATTTTCATGTTTTGGGTTGGCTTCTGTGCTGCAGTCACAAAACCACCTCTCAACCATTGTTTCAAATCCAAACATGTATTTTTCCATATTATCTAGCATACAGCTAACATACTGAATCACCTCTCTATATGCATACAGGCTAACATACTGAATCACCTCTCTATATCCCCCTTTTTGCTGAAAAAACAACCCTTTTGTTATAGAAACATCTAAATAAAAAGGGCAGACTAATAATCCTGAAAGGCCAATTTTTGCAGCAAACTACAGCAGCTTTTTTAAACTTAAGGAACGATTCGTCGCGTCCTCTGTTCCAAAAATTCAGTGATGCATTAAGATTTTTTCCCCGACCCTTGCTCTTTTATCAAAAGACCCAGTTGTTGCTGTCAAACCCGTGGCAATTAGGGACATAGTTTCTGCTATAGGCAATAAACCCAAAAATGACAACAAAAACATTGTTTTTTGGGATGATGTAAAATGGCAGATTTTCCTGCAGGAAAAAATGGGTTTCTGTTTTTGAAAAAACTGTTTTTCCTAAAAAATAACCTTGTATTCTTCAATCTGCCTTTTTCATTTTACTCACTTTGAAAACCTTTTTTTGCAAGGATTTAAAAGATAGAGTTGGTAGCTTCATTAAACCGGGGGGTTTTCCTTTTTTCGGACCTTGGGAATCAGAAAACCCACCTCCGCTGGCAACATGCAGTTTCCTGGACTGCTGTTTTGGAGAACCTGATTTTGAGAACCTAACCTACGGATAAGGGCAAAAACTTAAAAAACAAACCCTGGTGTTCTCAGGTGCTGATTCTTATAAGGGAATTGGAGAACACAAACCTTTTTTAGTGGGTTTTAAAAGTCACCCCCCGGGGGAAACTTCCCTTTTTCACAAGGGCAGAATGGGGGTGTTCCCCGGCAGACTGGCAGGGTTCTGACACGCCTGATTTTTAACAGGGCCCCTCATTGGTGTCCGGGGATTCCTGCCTCTGAGGGCAGGAGAAGGTGTGGGTACTGGTTTTTGCCCAGATGGGGAAGACATCCTGCAACTTAAATTTTCCCAGGGGGGGAAAAGTGTTCCCCGAACAAAATCAGGGGGGTCCTTTTTTGAGCCCATAAATGTGGTGGGCAAAATTTGGATAAAACCTTGCCTCAGTCAAAAAGGTGATTCAGTTAGTTCTCCGCCATTTATCTAGATAGCTGATGATGTTCTAACACGGCAGTCAGATGCAGTAACTGCAATACAACAAATGTTAGTGAAGGGAGGAAAAGAAAGGGCTGGGACAGCAGTAAGTTGCCAAATCAGTGGCTGCAAGGGAACATGTTCCAACTCCTCCCAATTCTTTAGTCTGATGACTTGCAAGGTGCAAGGTGAGGTACAGCTTCATCATACATTTCATAAATGTTTTTAGAGGAAATGGTCCATATTTTCCCTTCTAAAATATGGGAGGTGAGCGCGCATGCTGGAGGCGTGGTTAGGCGTATTCGTCACTTCCTGTTTTGCACTTGGTGGATTGTTTGGTGTGTGATGGCTCTCTCGTTTGATCTAATTTCTCTCTACTGTGATATCTCTTACTTGTTCTAATACATAAGCAGGTTAAAACACATAATTTCTGTTGCTGTATTTAATGTTTGGCGACTTTCCGTGTTTTACACGGTTTTTTCTAGTAGTGGTAAGGGGTCGCTAGCTTAGCGTTGGCTTTAGCTCCACCATGGCTACCCGTTCTGCTGTTTCTCTCTCTGAGTCTCCTCCTCTCTCCTGCTCTCTCTGTCAGATGTTCAGTTACTCCTCTGTCTCCTTTAGTGATAATGGTACGTGTAATAAATGTAGCATTTTTGCAGCTTTGGAGGCGAGGGTGTCGGATTTGGAGGCCCGGCTCCGCGCTGTTGAAAAACCAGCAGATAGCCGAGGCCCCTTAGCTAGCGCGGAGCCACCGAGGGTAGCTCCCCGTAGCAGTCCTTTAGCAGAGCCCGCGCAGCCGCAGCCTCAGGCCGGCTGGGT
The DNA here is from genome assembly GCA_036173005.1 of Crenichthys baileyi. Classification (NCBI taxonomy): domain Eukaryota; kingdom Metazoa; phylum Chordata; class Actinopteri; order Cyprinodontiformes; family Goodeidae; genus Crenichthys; species Crenichthys baileyi. The sequence goes on from JAHHUM010002915.1 coordinate 167,916, forward strand.
GACGGTACGTAGGAAGCATAGTCCTAGATCTCAGCCCACAGGTCACCACCAACCCGTCTGCGTTTCTAATAGATTTTCCCCGCTCAGCGACACAACCGCTGAAAAGCCAACTCTGGTAATTGGCAGCTCCATAGTCAGAAACGTGGCACTAGAGACACCAGCGACCATAGTCAAAGGTCTGCCAGGGGCCAGAACGGGCGACATCAAATCATACCTGAAACTGCTGACTAAGGATAAAGGTAAATACAGTAAGATTGTTATTCACGCTGGCGGTAATGACACCCGGTTACGTCAATCGGAGGTCACTAAAGTTAGTGTTGCTTCGGTGTGTAAGTTTGCCAAAACAATGTCGGACTCCGTAATTTTCTCTGGTCCCCTCCCCGATTTAACCAGTGATGACATGTTTAGCCGCATGCTGTCATTCAACCACTGGCTGTCTAGGTGGTGTCCAGAAAACAATGTGGGTTACATTGATAACTGGCGAACATTTTGGGGAAAACCTGATCTGATCCGGAGAGATGGCATCCATCCCACTTTGGATGGAGCAGCTCTTCTTTCTAGGAATCTGGCCGAATTTATTAGTTCTCCAAAACTTTGACAACCCAGGGTTCAGACCAGGAAGCAGGGTCATAGTTTAACACTCCTCTCTGCAGCTTCTGTACTGCTACCCACCCATTACCCTATTAAGATAGTGTCTCGCCCACGGCCAAAATTGAATAGATTAAAAAATTATCTAAAACGAGGAAATCAGGAAAATCTAATAAAAATAAACACAACTCAGACTAAAAAGAAAAATAAAACAATTAAATGTGGCTTACTGAACATAAGATCTCTCTCTTCAAAGACTTTGCTAGTTAGTGACCTGATTTGTGACAATCAGATTGATTTATTTTGCCTCACAGAAACCTGGCTGCAGCAAGAGGATTATGTTACTATAAATGAGTCAACTCCTACTAATTATTTAAATTTTCACATTCCTTGAAATACTGGGCGAGGAGGAGGAGTAGCAAGCATCTTTCAGTCCGATTTATTGATTAGTCCCAGACCAATCAATAGCTACAACTCTTGAATATTTAATCCTCAGTTTTCCTCATCCAAATTGCAAAGCACTAAAACCACTTCTGTTTGTTGTTTTGTACCATCCACCAGGCCCTTACTCTCAATTTTTAGATCAGTTTTCAGACCTTTTATCTGATTTAGTGTTAAATACAGATAAGGTTATTATAGTGGGGGATTTTAACATTCATGTTGACACTGAAAGTGATTGCTTAAATATAGCCTTTAATGGTATCTTAGACTCAATTGGCTTTACTCAAAACATTAACAAACCTACTCACGTTTGTCTTCATTCTCTGGACCTTCTGCTGACATATGGCACTGAGTGTAAAGACATAACAATATTTTCTCACAACCCTGTGCTGTCTGACCATTTTTTAATAACCTTTGAGTTTAATTTAACAGAGTACTCCACACCTGAAAGAAAATTTCAATATAGTAGATCATTATCAGACGATGCTGTAACAACCTTTAAAGAATCTTTTCCACTTTTAATTTCCTCATTATCACAGAAAAACAGAGTGGATGGCAATAATTTTGTTTCTTCCCCTTCACAAATTGATTCTCTTGTTCAGAGTGTTACTTCATCATTGCGTGGTGCATTAGACAATGCAGCCCCCTTGAAAAAGAAGGAAATTATTCATAGGAGGCAGGCACCCTGGTTTAATTCAGAGCTGCGTACTTTAAAGCACAATGTTAGAAAATTGGAGCGAAAATGGCGCTCTACACACCTAGAGGATTCCTACTTAATCTGGAAAAATAGCCTACTGTTGTATAAAAAGACACTTCGCCAAGCTAGAACAGCTTATTTCTCATCCTTAATAGAAGAGAACAAGAATAATCCTAGGTTTCTCTTTAGTACAGTTGCTAAACTTACACAGAGTCATAGCTCTGTTGAGCCATCCATTCCCTTAGCTCTCAGCAGTTATGACTTTATGGGATTCTTCCAAAATAAAATTGATTCTATTAAGAAGAAAATCTTTGACATGCTCCCGAAGATGATTACTTCATCCTCAACAAGTGAGACAACATTGGAAGTAACTGTAGAACCTGATCTGTGCTTAGACTGCTTTGATCCTGTGGAGCTTCCTGAGTTATCAGAAATATTAGCTTCATCTAAACCTTCAACTTGTATGTTAGACCCAATCCCAACCAAATTATTTAAGGAAGTGTCCCTCTGATTACCAGCCCCATTTTAGATATGATTAATTTATCTTTAGTAAATGGGTATGTACCACAAGCTTTCAAGGTAGCTGTAATTAAACCTTTGCTTAAGAAACCTTCGCTTGATCGAGATGACTTAATAAATTACAGACCGATATCCAATCTTCCATTCTTATCTAAAATTCTTGAGAAAATAGTTGCTAATCAAATGTGTGAGCATTTACACAGCAATGACCTATTTGAAGAGTTTCAGTCAGGTTTCAGAGCTCATCATAGCACTGAAACAGCTCTGCTGAAAGTCACTAATGATATTCTTATTACCTCAGATAATGGACTTGTGTCTGTACTGGTTCTGTTAGATCTCAGTGCGGCATTTGATACAGTTGATCATAATATTCTCTTAGAAAGGCTGGAATATGCTGTAGGGATCAGGGGAACAGCACTAGGCTGGTTTAAATCTTATTTGTCTGACAGATTCCAGTTTGTTCATGTAAATGATAAATCATCTTTAAACTCCAGGGTTAATTGTGGAGTACCACAGGGTTCAGTACTTGGGCCAATTCTCTTTACTATATATATGCTTCCAATAGGTAAAATTATCAGGCAGCATAGAATAAATTTTCACTGTTACGCTGATGACACTCAGCTTTACTTATCCATAAATACTGATGAGCCCAACCAGTTAGATAGACTACAAGCATGTCTTGAAGACATAAAAACTTGGATGACTTTAAATCTTCTGCTTCTAAATTCAGACAAGACAGAAGTTGTCGTCTTTGGACCGGAAAATTTTGAAAAAGAAACTGCTTAGTCAATCACTTTTAACCTGGATGGCATTAATTGACCTCTGATAATAAATAAAAAAACCTTGGTGTTATTTTTGACCAGGACATGTCATTTAAATCTCATATTAAACAGGTTTCTAGGATTTCGTTTTTTTTCATCTCCGGAACATTGCCAAAATTGAAATATCCTGTCCAGGATTGATGCTGAAAACCTAGTCCATGCATTTGTTACTTCAAGGCTGGACTATTGTAATTCTTTACTATCAGGGATGTCCACAAAATGCAGTTAAAAGCCTTCAGCTGATTCAAAAGTCGCAAGAGTTCTGATGAAAATTAAAAAGAGAGATTCATATTTCCCCTACTTTCATCCCCTTCATTGGCTTTTCCCTGTTAAATCCAGAATAGAATTTAAAATTCTCCTCCTCACATTAAAGCCCCCAAGATTTAGCTCCATCATACATCAGAGATCTGATTGTTCCATATATTCCTAACAGAGCATCTCGTTTTTTAGACGCGGTTTTTCTGGGGTTTTGGGACTTAAATGATAGCTTAAAGTTAGCCTTTTTTGCTATCTTAGACTCAAAGTCATTCTCAAAAGTTTGTGGTTTGTGACAAACAAACTACCCACCTTTGTCTTCATTCTGATGGACTTGTGCTGACATATGGCATCCCTGTAAGTGGCATGAAACATAACAATTGTTTAACATGTGCCATCACAACCCTGTCCTGTGTGACCATTTCTTAATAACCTTTGAGTTTAATTTAACCGAGTACTCCACACCTGAAAGAAAATTTCATTATAGTAGATCATTATCAGACATGCTGTAAACAACCTTTACAATGCTGTAACAACCTTTATGTTGTATAAAAAGACACTTCGCCAAGCCAGAACAGCTTATTTCTCATCATTAATAGAAGAGAACAAGAATAATAGGTTTCTCTTTTTAGTACAGTTGCTAAACTTACACAGAGTCATAGCTCTGTTGAGCCATCCATTCCCTTAGCTCTCAGCAGTCATGACTTTATGGGATTCTTCTTAACTTGTATGTTAGACCCAATCCCAACCAAATTATTTAAGGAAGTGTTCCCTCTGATTACCAGCCCCATTTTAGATATGATTAATTTATCTTTAGTAAATGGATATGTACCACAAGCTTTTAAGGTAGCTGTAATTAAACCTTTACTTAAGAAACCTTCGCTTGATCGAGATGACTTAATAAATTACAGACCTATATCCAATCTTCCATTCTTATCTATCTAAATTCTTGAGAAAATAAAGTTGCTAAAAATGTGTGAATCAAATGCATTTACACAGCAATGACCTGTTTGAAGAGTTTCAGAGTTTCAGTCAGGCTAGCTCATCATAGCACTGAAACAGCTCTGCTGCTGAAAAGTCACTAATGATATTCTTATTGCCTCAGATAATGGACTTGTGTCTGTACTGGTTCTGTTAGATCTCAGTGCTGCATTTGATACAGTCGATCATAATATTCTCTTAGAAAGGCTGGAATATGCTGTAGGGATCAGGGGAACAGCGCTAGGCTGGTTTAAATCTTATTTGTCTGACAGATTCCAGTTTGTTCATGTAAATGATAAATCATCTTTAAACTCCAGGGTTAATTGTGGAGTACCACAGGGTTCAGTACTTGGGCCAATTCTCTTTACTATATATATGCTTCCAATAGGTCAAATTATCAGGCAGCATAGGATAAATTTTCACAATAGGTGTTACGCTGATGACTGTACTCAGCTTTACTTATCCATAAATCCTGATGATCCCAACCAGTTAGATAGACTACAAGCATGTCTTGAAGACATAAAAACTTGGATGACTTTGGATGACTTTAATTTTTTGCTTCTAAATTCAGACAAGACAGAAGTTGTCGTCTTTGGACCGGTCTTTAAAAAAAAAAAAAGTCAATCACTTAACCTGGATGGCATTAAATTGACCTGTCAAATCCCCAACTCCCTATAAAACTCCCCCATGTTAATTTTTTGAAAAACTGCAGCAAACAAACCGTTTTCAAATCAAAATGTTTCCTAAACATTTACACACAGCTCGGAAATGTGTCACCTCTCACTCGCACCCAAACAAAACACCACCATCCACACACACCATACCGGGTGACAGCAAGGGAAAAAAGGAAAAAAAAAAAAGAAAGCAAAGCAGACAGTATAAACCCTACGGTTGCCGGCAACAAAGAGAAATTTTCTCATTAACTGGTGTAACTTTAGGGCCCTGACCGGGGGAAGTTACCCCCGACCTCAACGGCCACATTTTTTTTAGTCTTTTTTGACCGGCGAGGCAAACCGGCCCTATAACTGCACCTGTTTGAGGTGAGCGCGACCCCCGGGGGTGAGCCAACCCGTTTCCTAAACCAAACGTCCCACAAAAACTATATCCATTTTTGGGTGGGGCCAATCCCGGGGTTGGAACTCTCACCGACCCCAACCCCGCGCCGGAGAAGGGGGCTAGGCCCCCACAACCAGCTCTGGCACAGAGTTTTTTATCCTAACCCTTTTCTAATCCCTCCCGCCCCCTTTAAATACACCTCGATTCATCACTCATCGGGGGGGAAAAACCCCAAGAAAAAACCATTACCTTCGTCCCCCCTGAGATGCACCCTTTGGGGTTTATGCTCACGACACCCGGTCACGGCCCCAAAATTTTGTTGAGGTCAATAATTCCCCCATAATAAAAAACCCCTTTAAAACCCCCCAGTCCGGAGTCGTGAGAAAACAAGTAAAAAGGCAGGAATTAAGATTAAAACCTTTTAATTGGAAAATGATAAGCCCAAAAATTTCCCAAAACATTTTCCATACAAAAATAATGATCAGGAAAAAATAAAGTTTTCCCAAAAAGGGCCTTTTGGGGGAAAAACTCAATCAGCAGAAAATCTAGGGCGGGGTCCCGATATTGCCTCATCTAATCCCCAGTACATTTTTACCATCTACTCAAGGCGACCCTCCCCATTTATGCAGTCTGGCGCTTAAATTACCCAAGCCCCCCTGCTGGTAAATTACACCCCAAAAGTTGACATTTATTGTTTACTCCCAACAACAAGCATTTCTACTTGCGTCCTGAGAAACCCCCTAACCCCTTTTTTTCCCTTGTTTCAGCCTGACTTTTGCTGTGACCTCTGATTTCCCCCCTTTAGGCTCCCCAAAACATGTTTTGCCTGGTTTTTTAGATACTGGAAAATGAACTAATAGCATGAAAGTACATGATTTTAATTCTCAACACTTTCCTAGACATGGCGATTGACTGAGCTTTTACTGTAACTAATTATATGTGCTCTCTTTCAGACTCTAACCTTGTAAACTGGCTCAGAGTTTATATGTTTTTTCTTTCTAGGTGAAACGACTAAAGGAGCTACATCCATTAACATTTACTTTTCCTTCCCATAGAAAGTACTCCTGGATCAGTGCTTCTGTGTTCTCTTTGTGTCTCTGCTCTGTTCTCTCTAACCCCCAGTCGGTCATGGCAGATGGCCGCTCACACTGAGCCTGGTTCTGCTGGAGGTTTCTTCCTGTTAAAAGGGAGTTTTTCCTCTCCACTGTCGCTACATGCATGCTCAGTATAAGGGATTGCTGCAAAGTCAACGCCAGTGTCTGTCCACTGTCTCTACATGTTCATCCAGGAGGAGTGAATGCTGCAAGTCACTGACTGGATGCAATCTGCTGGGTTTCCTTAGACAGAAAAACTTTTTATCCAATTTGAATAAATAACTGAATCTGTCTGACAATGTTTAGGACTAACTGGAATGTATGTACCTGACTTTTGTGAAGTGCCTTGAGACAACATGTGTTGTGAATTGGCGCTATATAAATAAACTGAATTGAATTGAATTGAATAGATGCATGAGTCCTTGACATTCGCGTAAAACAAATCCAATGTTTTGTTTTCTCTGGTAGAGCAGCTGACAAATGGTTGAAACTTTGGAAGTGTAGCAGAGAGTGAAGCATGGTTAAAATCACCAGATATTGCCACAATCGTATTGGGTTGTTGTGTCTGTAGCTTAGCAACGACTGAGCTGTTGGCATCACATGCAGTGTCGGCAACAGTGGAAGGTGGAACATATACTGTTGCAAAAATAGCACTGGTCAACTCTCTGGGTAACAGTTCAATATCTGGACTGCAGAGATGACACTTCACAGTAACATGTCCTGGATTACACCATCTGTTGTTCACAGTACTGCCAGTCAACCTACTTTGCATTCTCCTCTTTAAATCTCTGTCTGCTCGTATGGTTAAAAAGCCCGGCAGAGAGATGCTGGAGTCTGGGATATGATCCTGCAGCCATGTCTCAGTAAAACACATAATACTGCATTCCTGGTACTCTGGCTGGGTCCTTTGTAGGGCTTGGAGTTCATCCAACTTGTTTCCCAACGATCTCACATTGCCCATCATAATCGACGGAAGAGATGGTTTGAACTTACTCCTTCTCTCTCTTCTCGTTGCTCCTGCTCTGCACAGCATCTCCTTTTCAACTCATCAGGTATTTGGGGCTGTAGTTGAAGTATTATTTGAGCTTTTGAGATATCAATCAGCTGCTCCCGGTTATAAGAAACAACCCCCTTGCCATGGCAATGCATCATAACAAATGTCCAAAAGTTGAAAAGTATTAGAAAAAATCCTACCAGCTGCACAGCATCCGACACCAGAGAGGACAGTCGTCCAAAAAAAATCAACTGTATCCACCACAAGAGGAACAAGAGTTCCCAAAAAAGAATAAATCAGAATGAAAGTAACAGAGCTGCTCCAACCTGCTGCCACCTTGAGCAGCGCAATTCTCGACAGACAGACAGACAGACAGACAGACAGACAGACAGACAGACAGACAGACAGACAGACAGACAGATAGATAGATAGATAGATAGATAGATAGATAGATAGATAGATAGATAGATAGATAGATAGATAGATAGACATTTATGGATACATAAATAGATATATATATACATGTATGTAATGACTGAAATATTAACCTCTGTCCGTCTCTCAACCTCTGGGAAGTTCTTTCAAGACTCTTTGGAAAACCATTTCAGGTGACCACCTCATGAAGATCATGGAGAGAATGCTAAGAGAGCAAAGCAGTCATCAAAGCAAAGGGTGGCTATTTTGAAGAATGTTTAGAGTTATTTCACACTTTTTGTTTACGTCATAATTCTGAAGGAAGGAAAAGGGCAGATTTTTTTTTTGCAAAAAAAACAGCTAACAGATCAACTAAAAATAAAAAAAAAACCTTGTGAGAGAATGTGTTATGATCTGATGGAACCAAACTGGTGGTGGTCGCAGCATGGTCTGGAGTTACTTTTCTTCAGATGGAACCTGCATTTAAAAAATCATATCAACTCAAAATGTGGTTCAGTATTACATTTAATGATGTGCAAATGTATGCAACAAGGTTATTTAAGCTGTCTTTAAATATTTCCTCCTATAACAGATTGGTTTGTTTTTCAATTGAACTGAGCACAAAATATGTCACACTAAAGGCTGAAAGATTTGAAAATAAATAGTTTATCATGGGATGACAGTGGTAGAGGTTCATCCTGTAACCGGTAGGTTGCCGGTTCGCACCTCCGCTCTATCTGTCTCAGTCGTTGTGTCCTTAGGCAAGACACGTCCCCTGCCTGCTGATGGTGGCCAGAGGCCTCGGTGGTGCCTTTGTATGGCAGCCTCACTTCTGTCATTGTGCCCCAGGGCAGCTGTGGCTACAATATAGCTCACATCTGTTAGTGAGTGAATGTGTGTATAAATGGGTGAATGAATGATTGTAGTGTAAAGCACTTTAGAGTCTCTGGGGACTTGGTTTACCATCATGGTATCCTAAACTAAAGCCTAAAAACCTTTCATTTTACCAGAAGTGTGTAATGTTACTATATTCATTAATCATTCTGAACAACATGCAATGCTAAGGAAAAAATATTGTTCTCTCAGATTCTTCTTTTTGACTGCTCAATGTTTGTGAAGCTTGTAGAAAATCCTGCAATGACTGCTGAGATGGCTGACATTCAACGGCTGTCTTCGAACGCCCACATACGTGAGGGGAACAATGAGGGGGGGGGGGGGGGGGGGGGGGGGGGGGGGGGGGGGGGGGGGGGGGGGGGGGGGGGGGCAGGAGGGAAGGGAGCAATGAGCAGGGATCATTCAGTCATTATTCAAATGAAAGTTCCAGGTGACACATGCACACAGAAAACCTGCCCCCAGGTGCCAGAGCTGAGGTGGGGAGGGGATGGGGGTGGCTTGTTCTAACTCTACAGTTATCGACCTCTGGCAGAGAGACCCTCATTTATTAGTCACATCATCTAGCACACACAGGTGAGTCAGCCTTGAAAACTGTTGTTTAAGGGTCTGTTTTTAGGATTTTTCTTAGCCTGCTGGGAAATTGAAGAATCATCTTTCTAATTACAGGGAAAAAAATCAAGCAAGCAAGAAGAGCAGCTCAGAGCCTCCCTGAGCTTTTCTGTTAAACAAAGAAATGAAACCTACAGGCTGTTACTAACATGGCAAAAGGTCTCTCAACATTGTAGTTTTCTTGCTTTTACTGCGGGAAGTTTCCACCCTGTGCATTGTTAAGGTTGTTACAGAGAAGGGTTTATGAATAAAACTCTGACAATGATGCACTTTAATGCACTGGTAGGGAAAACAGGCAGTTCTTTCCTGCCTATACACCACATCTAAACCCAGGCAAAATAGGCCATTTGCTTCTCCCCTAACACCCTCACCAATGAGATAAATCTGATGTTAGCTGAATGTCATTCTCAGTGCTCTGATCCGGTAGATGGATGGATGGATGGATGGATGGATGGATGGATGGATGGATGGATGGATGGATGGATAGATAGATAGATAGATAGATAGATAGATAGATAGATAGATAGATAGATAGATAGATAGATAGATAGATAGTAGATAGATAGATAGATAGATAGATAGATATATATAAATAGTAGAAGATAGATAGATAGATAGATAGATAGATAGATAGATAGATAGATAGATAGATAGATAGATAGATAGATAGATAGACAGATAGATAGATAGAGTTTAATTGCCATTTTCTTAATGTTGTTAATGTTAACAGAACAGAACAGGGAAAATAAAAGCTTTGAATGAAAAAGTAAAGAAACCACGATCTCGCCCAGAGCACCAAAGTGGCTAGAACTGGTAGCAGCCTTATATATTTGTTAATGACTATAAGTTTGCTTTGCAAATTTTTTGAAGTTAAAAATTTTTTTATTGAGTTAGAGCAGGTCCATCATGCTCTAACTCAGTGTGCTTCTGCTCCAACACATCAGATTTAAATAGCTGAATTAGCTCTTCTGCATGTCATCAAGTTGTGCAGATTCTTGTTAATGACCCATTCATTTAATCAGTTGTGTTGAAGTCACAAAACAACCAGAAACTGTAGAGAAAGTTTAACATCATTGTGTTTGGTCCTGTTTACACCAACATTACAATCTAATATTACTGGGAGATCCTATGATAATTCTCCAACACCCATGCTTTTCTAGACGCTCTTTATTTGTTTTGAAAGAATATGATGTTCCAGAGCTGATAAAGGCCAGACAGACAGAAATGTGTAGGATAATAAAAGTCAAATTACAGCTGACGATTCTATCAATACCTGCCATGAAAAGAATTCTTACATTTATTATGGCAGACCGCCACACAGCATCAACATCTGTTTATGTGTGATGTTTACTTCTTGAAATAAGCAGGAAACCATTTTACTTTGATCTGTGCATTGTTATGTCGTGGCCTATTTAAGTGAACACAGTGTTCCACGTGAGAACATGATATAATGACCGAAAATCTGGGGATTCTGCAAAGAATCGGAGCAGGCAGGGAGGTTAAAAGCCCATCGGCACCAAGATTTTATTTACATCTAAGTTGTATTACTCAAAGAATGTCTGGGTAACAGATGGATTAACTGCTTACACACCGATACACTGTTCTCATCATACAGAGAAGACCTTGTACAGAGGAGACTCAGAAAAGGTAGCTGAATATTATTTCCAGACGTTCCCTGCAAAATGTTAATGTCAGATGATGCAACTTTCCAACGTGTAATGTTTGATATCATGTCTTTGTACAAAAACATTGCAAGCAAATGTGACTTTGTAAATCCATGTACGTTAACAAGCCATAACTTTATGACCACTTCAGGGGCATGCAGAAGTGCTTGTAACCACCTGAACTTTCAAACACCTTCAAACTTAATATCAAATATTTTACGGGCATTTTAGATGATAGATTAACTCAAAGTAATGAGTGAAAAACTAATGTAAGGAGAATAATAAAAGTTTTTTTGGATTCTTTTACAAATGAAAATCTCAAATATGTGGCCTGTATTTGTATCCAAGCCCGATGACTCAGTCTTCAGGGTTATGTTTCTACCAACTTTGGACATTTAAATACATAATTTTTTGCCCTTTTTTTTTTTTACAAAATACCTCAACTTAGTCAGATTTTATGGAAGGCATTTGTGAACAGGAATTTTCAAGTTGTGTCACCGATTATCACTTACCCCAGATTTAGGACTGGACTTTGACTGGGCCATTCTAACACATTTACATGCTTTAAACCATTCCATTATAGCTCTGGCTGCATGTTTAGGGTTGTTGTCCTGTTGGAACGTGGAACTCTGCCAAACTCCCATATTTTTGCAGGACTTCCCTGCATTTAGCATCACATATCTTCCGTAAAACTCTGACAAGCCTCCCTATCCATGGTGAAGACAATCATCCCCATAGCATGATTCGTCTACCACTATGCCTCACTATGGGGATGGTGTGAGGGATGTGTAGTGTTAGTTCACCACTACTTCTAGCATTTTGCATGTAGACCAAACGTTTGCTTTTAGTTTCACCTGACCTGAGCAACTTCTTCCATGTTTATTGTGTCCCGTAAAGCACTGATGGTGATGGCTTTCTGTCATCAGTGGCTGTCTTCTTGTCCTTCTTCCATAAAGGTCAGATTTGTGAACTAATAGTTATTCTTACATATTTTCTTAACATATTCTCCCTCCTGGCTTCTTCTTTAATTAATGTGCTGCTTGACCAGTCTGTCAGTTTAGGTGGACAGCCATGTCTTGTTAAGTTTTTTGGCTGTTCAATACTCTTCTTATTTTCAGATGATGGATTGAACAGAGTTCTGTGAGATGCTCAAAGCTCAAAGCGTGGGATAATGCTTTGTAGTCTTTGTGTGTTAAAGTTTTCCACAGCACTCTCCTTGACCTGTCTGCTGTGTTCTTTAATTTTCATGATGCTGTTTGCTCTCTAATGTTCTAAAATACAGCACTGTGGTCTTAACAGAATAGCAGGATTTATATTGTGATGGTAAACGAGGGCTGATGTTTATACCGCGTTTTAAGATATTTCTTCCCTGATGAAAACTATTCATTTGTGTTCTTCCACTTAACTATGGTTTACTGTGAGTGGGTCTATCACATATAATGTCAAAAATATAAGTCTGGGGTTATAACATGACAAAATGTGTAAAGGTTCAAATGCTGGGAATCCTTTGTGAGGATTCAGGCATGACATGATGACCCCTGTCTCTTTTGTGGAAACACACCTGACCAGTTGAAGTAGGGACAGTAAACATCTCAGTGTTTCTTGGATGTATGGTTGCACTTTTGGGTCTTGTAGGTTGGGGCTTTGGGCCTTAGTGGATTGAGCTGGGGTTTCAGTTTTGTAGTAAAAGAAATAAAGACTGGGGGACTGGAAAACCCAACTAGGCAATTTAATTTTTCTCATCATAAAGAGAACCAAATCAGGTGAGAGATTTTAACCACAAGACAGTGATGGAAGGCTACCTGAAAAACAAAAAGAGTAATAATTATCTACAGTCATATTGTTCCCTGCTACAGTGCTGGTAACAAAGGGACCGGCTTATGTCAGAAAACACAGGCAGACTTGTAGGAATGAGGGACCAGTCTGACCTCAGCTCTTCTGGAATTAAAGGATGTGGTAAAGACACATCATCAGACCACAACGTCTGTGATCCTAAGCCAATGTTCCACGACAGTCACACAACGTAAATCCTGTAAGTGATGAAATGGAACCTTCACAGATCTGACTTGCTCCAGCATAAAGAAACCAGGATTAAGGTTTATCCTGCTTTCCTATATGACAGCTACCTGCACAAACACATAACAGATACACTAAAAGAACCAACAGAGAAGTACTCCTGAGAATATTACAAAGCAGCAAATGAACATATTAGACTTTGATCCATATATTAACCTGCTAGGGTTTCAGGAATGCTATATTTATTAGGAAGGACTTTGAATCAACAGCGGAAGTAAACTGGATTATTACGTCAAAGCTTTAGTATGAAGTAGTTGGGAAACTGGCCCCCAGGGGGATATGTGCCGCCGCCTTGGCATCCATCTCCTCCTCCCTAACACATACAACACCACACATCAGTAGGATTTCGATGTGTGAGCTGATGCACCTTGTAGGCATGGAGGGAGAATCCTGCAATGCCTCCCCTCCCCTCTGCTATGGTGGGCCCTGTCCTCCACCTCAATTTTACCACACTATAGACACTTAGGGCTTTGGGGTTGGGGTGGGATCAAGCAGTGGGATTTTGCACATCCGAGTATGTGAGGAATTGCACTGGGGTTGCCACAGTTGTTTAAATGACAAGATTGGGGTCAGTTCTTGATTTTAAAAAAATCAATATGCAATTTGGATTAAATGTGAGATAATTTTTTTTTGGAAACTGCGTGGCAATGAGACAACCAGCTTCTCTATATGGTATGCCTGAGATCCCATGACAGAACACAGAAAAAAAGAAAAAAATGTGTATGGATGAATAATGTCAAGGGATTCTGATTGGACTCATCTAGGAAGTTCTGCAGTCTGAGGCCTGGGAGAAGGCAAACCTGAATACCTTTTCAAAATGTCATTTATGTATCATCTATGCAATGTAACTGGATGGATGGATGGATGGATGGATGGATGGATGGATGGATGGATGGATGGATGGATGGATGGATGGATGGATGGACACTTCTTTGTTCTCTTTTGTTTTGCTCTTTCCTCTAACCCCCAGTCCGGTCGTGGCAGAGGGGCCCGCTACACTGAGCCTGGTTCGGGTTTGTATGGGTTTTCTTCCTGTTAAAAGGAGCTTTCCCTCCACTGTGCTACAGCATGCTCAGAGAGGGTTTGCGCAAAGTAAACACCAGTGACTTTCCACTGTTCTCATGGTCATCCGGGAGGAGTGACTGCTACAAATCTTGACTCGATGCAATCTGCTGGGTTTCCCTAGATAGAAAAACTTTTTATCCAATTGAATAAATAACGAACCCGACGCCTGTTCAATGTTTAGGACTAATTGGAATGTATGTACCTGACTTTTGTGAAGTGCCTTGAGACGACATGTGTTGTGAATTGCCGCTATATAAATAAACTGAATTGAATTGAATGGATGGATGGATGGATGGATGGATGGATAAGAGATGATTGCAAAAAGTGCTAAAAAGAGAGATTAAGGTTTGAGCATTTAATGTAAGTTTTCTTAAGGTATGTCAAAATTTATTGAAGTGGCAATTTAAAAAATTATGTACAGTATGTCCTTTGTTTCTAATGAAGCTTTATTGAATGTGTTAAATTCAACCTCTGAACTGACAGAGGTGTTGTTTTCTCCAGCCACAGAATAAAGAACAGATTTATTTAATTTCTTCTATAAGTAGTGGATATAAAAGAACCAGCCTTTAATGGGAAGAAAAACAGATGCTCGCATAAGTAACCCTGGGCAATTCACACATAAAGAAAAAGGCACTTGCATTAGTTTGAAAAACCCAATTCAACATATACATATTCTCGCCAGTAGCAATTTATTCATTATCTATTCTTTTTATTCAAGTGCCTAACAAGATCTCCTCTCAGAAGATAAAGGCCTCCCATTAAATCTTGTAATATATCTTCCACTCCTGCAATCAACTTTTACAATACGATGTACATTTTCAAGGAGAGTCGTATACAAGACTGTATTCTTTAATTTTTCAAGCATTCTTAAGAGGTTAATAACTTTGAATGAGACATGAAATAAAGACAAAGTATCCAAGTCTGAGTACTTGCTTTTGTTAGCTTTGGAAGTCCAGGAAAAAATCTTTTTTTCTGGTTATGTGGCCTTCTGTGTCCAGTCTTTTTAGTTTTTTGATGATGTAAATTAACTTTAATTTAATCTGAAACAATTTCTACCAAGCTTTGGAATAACCAAGGTTTCTAGTTCTTAAAGGCAACTTTAAAAAACATACTGAAATCTTTTCATTTCATTAGATACCAGCTGAATGTACAAACAAAGTAAAACAGATCTAATTCAGTGGCATTGAACAAACCTTGTCTAGACTTCTTGTCATGAGCCTGTTGGGCAGATAGCTGGGTCTGGGTGACTCATTGGATTGTCAGGGAGGTGCCACTGATGCAGTGGTGGGCAGATTTCAAGATACTGAGTGATAGGGTGGAGAAGTTGACTGCAAACTGCAAGCAGGTTCAAGGTCAGCTTGAGAGAGTGTGCTTAAATGTCAGAGCAGATCAGTACCGTGTCAACATTGAGGATGAGACACAGTAGATACAGAAGAGTTGACTGTCTACAGGCTATGGTAACTTTCAAATAACACAATCAAATGATTGAGTATGTACCTGGGTGAAATAAATGATGACTTCTAAAACCGAAATCACTCGTATTCCTCTTTTTGCCTTGTGTGGTTTTCAAGGTGTCCAGCAGGTTGCATTGTCGCTTCATGTAGTATGGCAGTGTCTCCTGCTTGCAAATGTCGCGTGCGTGACGTTATTACTGAGCGGTAGCCATGGACAAGATAACGAGGCATACCAGTGGAAAGTATGTCTTGAAATTGGTAAGGAGACCTAAATATAATCTTTGATGTTAGTAGACAAAGCTGTGATAAGCCTTATACTTAAAGATGTATGGTGGATTCATTCTGTAGAAGCGGAGATTGCTGTAGATTGACTCGACTCCTGACGGTCAGAAAGGAGTTCCTGCCATTGAAAAGTAAAGGGCTACGTGACGGCGTGAGTGTTTAACGAAGATTATGTGGGAACTTTACTAAAGGTCAAGGGGTTACTATTTTGTTTTGTTTACCTACTTTTGTGCAATTGATTTGTTCAGAGGGGAGATGGATTGTCCAGAGAAACACCAGGATTGGCAAATTCGCCACTGGTGCCCTGTGCTCTTCACAGATGAAAGGCAGGATCACACTGAAACCCCCAAATGTGACAGACATGACAGAGTTGGGAGACACCGTGGGAGAGCGATAGTCCTTGCCCAAAATTCCCTTCAGCCAGGGCCCCTTTTGGCCAGGGGGTCAAGGAATGGTGTGGGGGGGCATTGCTTTGGGGGGGCCGCATGGCCCTCCTGTGCCCCGCCAGAGGTACCCTGACTGCCATTAGGTACCGAGATGGGAATCCTCAGACCCCTTTTGGGACCCATATGCTGGTGCGGTTGGGCCCCCCGGGGTTCCCCCTAATGCAGGACAATGCTAGACCTCATCTGGCTGGAGAGTGTCAGCAGTTCCTGCAAAATGAAGAAATTGAAGCTATGGACTGTCCCACCCGTTCCCCAGACCTGAATCCGATTGAGCACATCTGGGACATCATGTCTCACTCCATCCAACAACGTCACGTTGCACCACAGACTGTCCAAGAGTTGGCGGATGCTTTATTTAGATATTTATATCTATCTATATCTATATCTAGATGTAGATATCTAGATATGGCAGTCTAATATCATGTTTTGCATTATTTCTGAGTTTCAGTGAATGCTTGTTCTGCATTTTAAAACTATCACCTATATTTAACTCATCCAACACACTATTTTCTTTTTGCTTAAACAGGACAAGGGCGTTCGAAGGGCCCATATCATGTGGGACTCTACACTTTATCCATGCAGCCTGTGCAGCTGAAACGTTTACATCATTTGGACTTGTTCAAAGATACACCTGCTACATGGTCAGTATAGCAGTGGATACGCATGTAAAAACTGCTACAGCTTTATCTGTTGTGACTCTGGTCCCACAAAAAGAGACTCCCCAGTGTTGGGTTTTCCCCCCGGGGGTTCATTATTGTCCATGAAAAACCCCCCCAAACACATTTTTTGAAACCTACAGGGGGTTTTTGGACAATGAAAACTGAATCACCCGGTTCATTTTAGGTGTGGGAGGTTTTAAATGGCTAAATTGGGGAAAGCCTGGTAGCCAGTCTTCATTGATTGAACCCCCCGCACCAGTTAAGAGCAGAGTGTGAAGGTTCAATTAGCAGGGTAAGAGCACATTTTTGCCAAAAAATTAAAATGCACACAACATTATGGGTGACATACCCAGATTCAAAAGGGACAAAAAATTTTTGGGGTGCACCGTCTTGCGGGCAATTTTGACCAAAGGGCAGCAAGTCTTTTTGATTCTCAAGAGCCACGGTATCCCCCGGGTTTAAATCAGCATACCACCAAGAAGGACGAAAAACCCCAAACCAACAGGATTAATGGGGGACGGCAAGAGGAAGCCGTCTGAAAAGGGATTTTCGGGTGCTAACCCCGGAATTGTATCCAAAAAACATAAAACCCAAGGCTTGGGCCCCAAATCACCGGCAGAATTTAAATGTGCACCTCAACTCTCCGTTTTTTCCACCAGGAAACTGTCCGTCAGGAGCTCCACAGGGTCAATATACACGGCCGGGCTGCTTTTAGCCAAACCTTTTTGGTCACTCATGCCAGGGCCCCAAAAGTCCCGGGTTTTAATGGTGCCCAAAGGAGCGCAAAATCTTGGGCCCTTTGTGGACCAATGTGAAACATGATTGTTTTCCCGATGAGTCCACCTTTACGTTTTCCCCCACATTCGGGAGAAATTACGGTGGGGTGGAGGGAAGCCGCAAAAGAAGCGTTAACCACCCAGACTGTTGCGTGGCCAGAGTGAAGCATTGGGGTGGATCCCGTGATGGGTTTGGGCTTCCATACATGGCATTCCCTTGGCCCAATACTTTTGTGCTAGATGGGGCCCGTCACTTTGCCAAAGGGGCTTTCCCCCAAACCATTCTTGGGACCATGTGCCTCCCAAAGGTTCAAAACATTGGTATCCTGAAGGGCCCCGGTGCCGTGTATCAGGATGACAAGCCCCCAAAACACACAGCAAGACTGGTGAAATATTGGTTTGATGAAAAATGAAATTTAAGTTGGGAAATTTCCCCATGGCCTGCACAGTCACCAGATTTAAATATTTTTAGCCCCCTTTTTGGGGGTGTTTTGGAGGAGGAGTCAGGAAAAAGGTTTTTTCCTTCCCCCCGCATAAACATGGTGACCTGGCCACTATACCCCCCCCCAGGAAGAATGGGGCTTAAAAAACCCTCCCTTTTAACCCCCTGTGCAGGACTTGTATATGTCATTCCCAAGACGAATTGACGCTGTATTGGCCGCAAAAGGAGGCCCTACACCATACTAATAAATTATTGTGGTCTAAAACCAGGTGTTTCAGTTTCATTGTCCAGCCCCTGTATTAGCGGCCTTTCGAGGGACTAAAAAGAGGGACATTAAATAGCAAGCTATGGTCTTCATTGCCAAGCAGGTTTACTGTTAATTTGATGTTATTGTTAATTTGTTTCATTCTGTAGACTTGGTGGTCGACTGATGTCACTTCCTTACGTTGCATGGTTTGTTAGAAATTGTCTTCTGCTGTAGGTTGTTCTTGATATGGGCTATTGAGTTGGGGCAAACATTAGATCACTGGTTTCCCCCCTGCAGTGATCGTCTCTAGTTCTGAACTTTTGAGATAACCTAAAGCTCAGTGACATTCTGCGCCACAATGAAAGCAATGGTTACATTTGGGTGGGCCCTGTTCCATGTATTCTTGACAACTGCTTGCCCTATCCCTTCTTTTGCTTGCATATTTTCTTTGGAAGCACTGGCATGCCTGTTCTGACTGTTTGGAAGGTGTCACTTGTTTTATTTTGTCCACAACTTTGGTAAGTGCCTCAGTTGTGGCTGAAAGTTACTGTATTTAATCTATTTCAACTGTTTGTTTAGGAATCTGGTGTTTGCATTCTACAACATTAACCCCAAGTTAAGCACTTCTGGCATTAGCTTGGTTCTGGCGGGGAGCTGTGCCTAATCTCCGCTGTCTCTCATTTTCTTCATTTGTTATTCTCATTATATGTCCGAGTAATGTTTCAACCTTCACCTCTGGTCCAGAGAGAATTGATTTTAGTTATCTATGAATATCATTATGTTTATGTCCCATCCCCTAATAAACTGTGTGTAAGAAAATGTCTTTAACAGTCCCTTTTTAATATTTAATACTAATGACAGAGAGATTGGAGGTGAACAGAATTCTTTGTTTGAGTTTGATGGCTCTGTTGGGGTGTTTCATTGTCATGTTGTCTGGCACAGAGCTCTTGAAATAGCTCTGTGCTATTATTTTTCCTCAACTGAGACTGTAAGAGTATTTTTAGTTCCGCCACAGTCATGTCATTCTTCTTTATTAGCATGTCGTTAAAGTTGCACGCTTTGGTAATCCTCTGCACAGCTAGAACAGTTTCTAACTCAAAAAAATTACCTTGTATTCCCTCATCAAGGGAATGCTTGCCGTGATCAAGCAAAATAATGTATCTGATGAGTGATAACCTATTTGTCTACCTTGAATCTTGAATTCTCTCCGCTAAGGATTGGACCCTTGTTGTGTGTGTTTGAATTTTGTGATTAAGATTGGCTTGATTTAAGTTGTCATACAGTGCTAGATTCCTACCTATTCATAACTTGCTAGCATTCTCTGCAACACACTGTGTGGTAGGACAGGAACTGGACTAGTAGTGATAGTACTGATATTTTCTGCTGCTGAAGTAGCTTAACATCCGCAACAGCTGTGTCACCAACATGAACAGGTAAATATTTACATCTGAATCACCAGATCTATCCACATGCGCCTTCTCCTGAGACTGAATGACTAAATTAATTTTGTCCTTTAACATCAGTAATTACACAAGACCCCTGTCCTCTGATTCGAGAAGTGATCTACTGTACATGAACACATTAATATACTCCAAACATCCTTCGGGAATCCCCATTGTCTGAAGTGGACCAGTCTCTTTCTGTCACTTGACCGACACTTCTGCCAAAAGTTCACTTACTGACTGAGTGAGCATGTGCTCTTCATGATGTCCCACACCAGGCTCTCTCTCTTGCTGTCCAACATTGTTCTTCTTCCTCTTCCACACGTACAGTAACATTCCAGTAGCCAAAAAGTTTCTTCCCTCTGGTCTCTTGGTTTCAGCCCACATCTGTGTTTCAGCATCACTTTTGAAGATCTCAGCTTTAGCTTGAATCATGTCCCAGACGTATTATATCACTGGATCAGCATTAGGCCTGTTGATTTCAGATGAGCCCCCAAGAATCCCTTACAGACCCCAGGCCTGGTACCCAGTAGCAGATGCTGAAAAACAATGTATAATAATAAAACAGAAGAAGACAATCGGGAGGTAGTTCTTTCCTGTTCTCCAGCATTCCAAAAGTTAATTTTTAATCGTACAGGCTGCACATTAGAATGGTCTCCGTCTGCCCCCAAGGCATTTGGAACAACTAACTAATTTTACTTTTAAGTAAACAATTAAGTCAGTTGCCAGCATTAGAACAAATGGATCCAAACGATCAGGATCAGCAAATTGTTTGGAGTCCAACTTTTCAAGGGCACTATGGACACATGGAAAATTTGATGAACAATAAATAAGATTCAATTATTTAAGAGGCAATTAATTAACATCATTATCAGTTCCGATACTGAAGACTATTCTAGATCGGTAGTGGTGACAGTGGGCCCAATCCATAGGAACAGAACTATTAAGTCTGTTTCTATGCTGTGTGCCCCTCCTTGAACCGCCGCCTTAACTGGGTGGAGAGGTTTGAATGTTCAAATGATCCTATAGGCTATGTTACCCGGGCTTAAATGCCCTTGGTAGGGCTACCATAACAAACAGGTTCTGGGTGAAGGCTGAAGGCTGAGACAAAGAGCAGACCAGTAGAACGAGGCATGTGCCACTGTGAAGGTCGCATTTCTACGCCTTTGGGTCAGGGAGCGGTCTCTCACTATTATTTTGGCCTACAGCCGAGCAGCAGTGCGCAGTACCCAACCTTCTTGGTGGCCTTGTCAGAGGTGCTGTACATTGCCCCTCTCGGGGACGCTTGTCATTCTGCTGGGGACTTCAACGTCCACTTGGGAAATAACAGTGACATCTAGAGGGATGTGACTGGGAGGAATGATCTCCCCGATTTGAAGCCAAATGGTGTTTTGTTATTGGAATTCTGTGCCAGTCACGGATTGTCTATAACGAACACCATGTTCAAGCATAAGGGTGTTCATCAGTGCACTTGGCACCAGGACACCCTAGGCAGGAGATCGATGATCAACTTTGTAGTAATGTCTTTTGACCTTTGTCTTGGACACTGGGCTAAAGAGAGGGGCTGAGCTGTCCACCGATCACCACCTGGTGGTGAGTTGGATCTAGCTGAAGAAGAAGTCCTATTGGTTTTGGTTGGCTTGTGGAACTCCTGAGGCAGTTGGCGGGTGCCATGAGGCCAAGTGTGCCAGCACTGTTTACAGTGTCTTACAGTGTCTTACAGCTATTGACTTTGGCATTGGGACATTATCAGGTGGTGGAAAGAGTACTTCAAGGATGTCCTCAATCCTGCGGTCCTTCCCTGGTAGAAGCAGAGACTGGGGACTCGAAGTGTGACTCCTTCATCACCAAGGCTGAAGTCACAGAGGTGGTCAAAAATCTCTGTGGTTGCAAGGCCTCGGGTGTGGACGAGATCCACCCTGAGTACCTCAAGTCTGTGGATGTTGTGGGGCTGTCGTGGCTGACACACCTCTTAAACATTGCATGGTGGTAGGGGACAGTGCCTCTGAACTGGCAGACTGGGGTGGTGATCTCCCTTCATAAGGAAAGGGGAACCGGAGGGTATGTTCCAACTACAGGGGGATCAAACTCCTCAGACTCCTTTGAAAGGCCTATGTTGGGGTGTTGGAGAGGTGAGTCCGGCCGAAAATCGAATCTCAGCTTCACAAACAGAGCAGGAGTTTGGTTCATGTTGCTGGAATTAACTCATACTCAGTTCATAACTTTAATGGACAGAATTTCTTAGCGCAGCCAAAGGTCATAAGGGGTCTGGTTTGGGGACCAGTGGATTTCATCTCTCCTTTTCACAGATGACGTGGTCCTTTTGGCCCCCTCTAGCCAAGACCTACAGCATGCACTAGGGTGGTTTCGCAGCCAAGTGTGAAGCAGCGGGGATGAGGATCAGTTCCTCCAAGTCAGAGGCCATGGTTCCCGGTCAGAAAAGGGTGGCTTGTCCTCTCCAGGTTGGAGGGGAGCTCCTGCCTCTAGTGAAGAAGTTTAAGTATCTCAGGATTTTGTTCAAGAGTAAGGGGAGACCAGAGTGGGAGACAGACGGACTGGTGTGGCCACCACAGTAATGAGGACGCTGTACCGGTCCTTTGTAGTGAAGAGAGATCTGAGCCGAAGGGCGAAGCTCTTGATTTACCGGTCAGTCTACGTTCCAACAAGATTCCAGATACAAGCGGCTGAAATAAGCTTCCTACGTAGGGTGACCGAGCATTTGATTAGGGGTAGGGTAAGGAGGTCAGCCATCTGGGAGGGGCTCTGAGTAAAGCCGCTGCTCCTCCACATCGAGAGGAGTCAGTTGAGGTGGCTCCGGCATCTATTTCGGATGCCTACTAGATGCCTCCCCCCCAGGAGGTGCTCCAGGCATGTCCCGCCTGGAGGAGGCCCAGGACACAGCCCAGGATGTGCTGGAGGGACTATATCTCTCAGCTGATGTCTCGGTGTCTCTACTTAGACTGCTGCTCCCGCGACCCGGTCCCGGATAACTGGAAAATGAGAAATACGAGTACTATGCTGTGTGCTGTGAGAGATGTCATGAGCTACTAACACACTGTGCAGAGGCACACATTGTTTTTTTAAAATTGAGCAATCGAAAGGATCAGTCTTCTGCAATTTTTTCACACTACCTCAGCCAACACATGCGACAACTATGTGCAATACCTGCGCAGTGAATGTTCCCAGAGGTGGTAGAAAAACTTCAAGCTACATCACAACCAACTTAATCAAGCATCCCCAGGAATTTCCGTGTGCTAAAGAGCACAGTCCTCAAACACTGCCACAAGATATACAACCAGATTCATATATACAAATAAACTCTTACACGTACACCCACCTGTCACCTCCTCTTCACACCCGCTCCCCAACCTGGACAACAACCAGCACGCTAGCAAATCCAGCTACAGAAATAAGCCAACACACATACACACACACACTCACACCTAAACATCAAGAAGAGCAGAGCAGATACACATATCCACATATAATGTTATACTGAAGCAACAACAGCTAAGTTGTGCTGTTGTGGTTCTGAATATGCCCAAAATTAGTAGATCATCACATTATTCAGGTTGATTTGTCAAACAGGAGTAAGTCATGACATTAATTATGCGCTGCATAGAGATAATTGCTAGTTCACATGTTCCACCTGTTATTCACTTCCCAACTGTGCTTTCTCAGAGAAAATGAAAGGGAGAGTTCAGATGCTATAAAAGCTATTAGGATTCCGATTAGTGGGAATGCAGAGCTGCAGAGTTGATTTGTCATAAATCCCTGAGTCTCTGTAATTTAAAAATGTTTATAAACTCACCCAAAGGTGAACTCTTCTATTCAAACAATCAGATATTATGCATGGCAAGATACTGGAGTTAACATACACTTTTGTAAAAAAAATGCTGTATTTTGGCTTCTTCATCAACTCTAAAGAGATATTAATAGTCCAACACCACAACACTTTATCCATGTTTCCTAACAAAGTAGAGGAATTATACAGTAAATGATGAATAGAAAAGGCTCTTTTATTATGTTAGTTCTGTAAGAGATTGTTTTTTTTTCCTTTACCCACTAAAAATCTGCATCCCAGTAGACATAGCTCTTCATCCCAGCAAGGACTGAACTGCACATAGAGAAGAACAGGCTGGTCAAAACTCTGAAGCTAGAATGCACAGCATTAACCCATTTTTAGGACAACTCCCAGGAAGAAGGCGTCACAGATTAAATCTGCATGACATCATAGTACATAACACTATGCACAGCTTTGTTTTCTCTCTTACCTGCAGCCCTTCCAGAGCAGCACAAGGGGAGATGTGCGCATGGACATCTGAATGCCCTATTTTGCCAGCTGAGTGAAGGGCTTCACCCAGGATCCAAAGTTGAGTATGATCTGATGTTTGTGTATCTGTTGACAGTAAACTGGCTAAAATAAGACTAGTCACCTAAACCTTTCTTTATGAGCTTCTGCAGAAAAAGAATCTGAGCCACATTCCCTAGGAAGAGACTGTGTCTCTAATCACATACGGAAGATAACGTAGCTTTCTCTCACAGTGTCTGAGAGAAGACGGCCTAGGAGCCACGTGTGCCAATACGAGAAGCAGAAGCTTGCACCAGCTGATAGACCGAGAGCAGCCTCCTATGTACAAAGCTACTGCAGCTTCTCATCACCCCCTTTGGACCTCCTTTCCTCCTGTTCACCAGAACGGTTCATGCAAGAGGTTGTGTAAGGGGCAGAGAAAATTAGTTTAGCATAAAATAGTTTAGCATGAGCTATCTCTGTAGTTATGCTGCTATAGGCTTAGGCTGCTGGAGGACATAATGACCACTTTCACCCTCTTCGCTACTTTCTCACACTACTCTTCAATTTTGTATTATTTGCTGTTATTTCAGCTTTTAAATTTGTTCTCTCTCTTTTCTCTTCCTAGAAGCTACACCTGGCCTGACTCTGTCTACCTGTAACACCTTTCTGGAGAGGGGAATCCTCCAAGCTTCTGCTGGCAACTTAATGCTCACCCTCTACCGATGATCCACATGGCCCTGTCTTTCAGTGTTTAACCCTTTCTCTCTCCAAGACATGGCTACTGACTGAGCTTTTACTGTAACTAACTATGTGCTCTCTTTCAGACTCTAACCTTGAAAACTGGCTCAGAGTTTATCTGTTCTTTCTTTCTAGGTGAAACGACTAAAGGAGCTACATCCATTAACATTTACTTTTCCTTCCCATAGAAAGTACCCCCTGGATCAGTGCTTCTTTGTTCTCTTTGTGTCTCTGCTCTGTTCTCTCTAACCCCCAGTCAGTCGTGGCAGATGGCCGCTCACACTGAGCCTGGTTCTGCTGGAGGTTTCTTCCTGTTAAAAGGGAGTTTTTCCTCTCCACTGTCGCTACATCCATGCTCAGTATGAGGGATTGCTGCAAAGTCAACGCCAGTGACTGTCCACTGTCTCTACATGCTCATCCGGGAGGAGTGAATGCTGCAAGTCACTGACTGGATGCAATCTGCTGGGTTTCCTTAGATAGAAAAACTTTTTATCCAATTTAAGATTAATTGGAATGTTTGTACCTGACTTTTGTGAAGTGCCTTGAGACGACATGTGTCGTGAATTGGCGCTATATAAATAAACTGAATTGAATTGAATTGAATAAAACATTATACATTTCGTTTATTTTATTGTGTTTTGGTTGTTTGTTGTGCTTACATTTTTGAGTAGCAGGATATTCGATTGTCAGGATCTCTGTATTGTTCCTTGTTGTTGCTGCACTGTGCTTGGCCTCTTGGTGGCTCTGGGTTCGTGAGGAGTGGTGGCAGGTGTTCCAGATTCCTCATCAGCCCTGGAGGGTATTTAAGATGGAGGCCGCCAGCAGTTCAGCGCCAGAGTGTTGCCCTCAGTGGTATAGACTCAAGCCACAGCTTTGCCTAAGATCTGTCTTTGTTATTCCAGTAACTTTGTGTTTACTCCTTGCAGACTGGATACTAAAGCTTGACTTATCTTTGAGAAGATCCATGCCAACGTGGATGTTGTCGCTGAAAAGAGGATCTCCTAATCGGGTGGATTATTTCTGGTTGGTCAACACTGGCTTCCTAACTAACTGTCTGGCGGCCTTCCCGACGGAGCCTTCCCTGGATTTACTACGAACCTCCACAAGCGAACCCTGTCCACCCTACATCGCAATAACCTCATCAGGCAAACCACAGAGTTACCTCAGAGTTCAAGCACCTACCAGCTCGTTCATCTCAGTGTGCAGTTTCCTCTATTGTCTCACCACCCTCCTGGCGGATCAAGCTCCACTTTCTAGTAAGACAGAATCATTATTTTGTAACATTGTCCATCCTGGACTTAACTCATTCTTACCATGTCTACTTACCTTTCAGTGGGTCTCCGGTTCCAGCTCTGCTTCCTTTTCCCCAGCATTCTGTAAAATAAAAACTTTTGTCAAACTACATCGGTCTCCTGATTGCTTACTGCATGTGGGTCAAAACAATTCGTAAAACTATGACAGAACACTCTGGCCAACCTGACCCAGCAGAAGCTTTCAGGAGATCTATTTCCGAACAATCCTACCAGATTCAAGCCCATGACTCAACTATCCGATCCTTAGCCGAGCAGCAGAGACAAACAAACCATCAGATCGAACAGCTAGCGTCCATGCTACAACATACCCTAGACAGTATACCCAGCCCAGCCGCAGAGGGCGCTGCCGACCCACCAGTCACCCAGCAGCTTCCACACTCTTGTGACTTCACTTCCCCTAACCCCAAAAAATACTCTGGTGAGTTGGGAGATTGCAGAGGGTTTTTGCTACAATGTACACTCGTTTTCAACCGTTCACCAGAGTCCTTCCCACATGATCATGTCAAGATTTCTTTTATTTTAGGATTATTATCGGGCAGGGCGTTAAGATGGGTTCCCGCTTTAACAATTGCTACAATTTCGGCTGTACCTTCTCTGAATTTTCAAAAGACATAGATCAGACCGCAAATGCTCGAGGTCTATGGTCTTTAAGACAAAGAGGCCAATCAGTTTCCGAGTTCTCCGTTGACTTTAGAATCTTAGCCGCAGCTTCTGGGTGGGATGATTGTGCTCTCAAGACAGCATTTTTTCAGGCTCTTAACGAGCCTTTAAAGGATCAGTTAGCCCTCGTAGATGAACCAAAGACACTTAATGGGTTAATAAAATTAGCCACTCGACTTGATAACCGCATGAGAGAAAGAATGAGGTCTCGGCAAGAGTTTTGTGTCAGCAAGACACAGGGTCCCAGTCAAGTTCGTTTAGCTGTTCATTCATCTATTCCTATCCAGAACCCTGAGTCAGAGCCTATGCAGATTGGGTGTGCTTACCTCATGTCTGAGGAGAGACAGAGACGGCGCGAGTCTAATCTCTGCTTTTACTGCGGTTCTTCTGAGCATCTTCGTGCCAGCTGCCCTTTGTGTCCTGCTGGACCAAAAGGATGGGTCCGTCAATAGTTAAGGGGAAACTGGCGGACCGTTTAAACAACCCTACTGCCCCTTGACGTAGCCTGCCTGCTTCTCTAATTCTTGACCGACACATTCAGAATCTTTCAGCCCTAATTGATTCCGGCAGCGAGCAAAATCTTATCGATCTGAGTTTGGTCACAGAAGCTCAGATCGAGACTGAACCGTTACCTTCACCTCAGTTAGTTTCTGCTTTGGACGGGCACACCTTACAACAGGTTACTCACCGTACCAAACCACTAACCCTTTTATTGTCTGGCAACCATAGAGAAGAGATATATTTTTTCGTCTTCCCCATTGCTCTTAACTCTATGGTTTTAGGATTTCCATGGTTACAGAAACATAACCCCCATATTAACTGGTCTGAGTGCCGAGTAGAGTCTTGGTCCACTCGCTGTCTCTCTTCATGCCTCCAGTCAGCCGTTCCTCCACAACCTATGGACATGGGGGTGGATGAAAGTAAGGTTACAGATCTTTCTCTAGTTCCCACTGAATACCACGATCCAAAACAAGTATTTAGTAAGGTTAAGGCATTGACTTTGCCCCCTCACAGACCTTATAACAGCCTACTAGTGGGCAGCGGTGCCCCGCTGCCCACTAGTAGGCTGTACCACATTTCAGAACCTGAACGCAAGACTATGGAAGACTACATTAACGAGTTTTTAGTGGCTGGAATTATTCGCCCTTCTTCTTCTCCCCTAGGCGTGAGTTTTTTCTTTGTAAGTAAAAAGGATGGTTCCCTTCGCCCATGTATCGATTATAGGGGTCTAAACCAAATAACCGTTAAAAACAAATACCCACTTCCACTCCTTTCTTCAGCCTTTGAACTAGTTCATGGTGCCAAAATATTTACCAAACTCGACTTAAGGAATGCCTAGCATTTAGTCAGGATCCGCCAGGGGGACGAATGGAGGACTGCATTTAAAACACCCCTTGGACATTTTGAGTATTTGGTGATGCCTTTTGGGCTTTGCAATCCACCTACAGTTTTCCAGTCGCTCAACAACGATGTGCTCAGAGATTTTTTTACCGTTTTTGTTTTTGTCTATCTTGACGATATTCTAATCTATTCAAGGGACATTGAGGATCACCGTCAGCATGTACGCTTGGTGTTTCAAAGACTGCTGGAGAATCGTTTGTTCATAAAAGCTGAAAAATGTGACTTTCATAAGGACTCAGTAACCTTCTTGGGGTTTATTTTGGAGGGTGGACAGGTTCGCTCTGACCCAGAGAAGATAAAGGCAGTCCTCGAGTGCCCTGTTCCGGACTCTCGCAAACAGCTCCAGCGCTTTCTTGGGTTTGCGAACTTCTATCGGAGATTCATCAAGAACTTCAGCCTGTTGGCTGCCGCGCTCACTGCTCTCACCTCAACGAAGACTGCATTCTCCTGGACTCAGGAAGCAGATAGAGCCTTTGCTGCATTGAAGGAGAGATTCTCTCAGACTCCCATTCTGATTCACCCTGATTCCTCCAGGCAATTTGTTCTGGAAGTGGACGCTTCTCAACAGTCCACCACAGATGGTAAGCTCCATCCCTGCACTTATTTCTCCAGACGACTCTCCAACACAGAGAGAAATTATGATGTAGGAGACAGGCAGCTTTTAGCCATAAAGCTGGTCTCGGAGGAGTGGCGGCATTAGCTTGAGGGAACTAATCACCCTGTATTAGTTTGGACTGATCATAAGAACTTGGCATACTTACAGTCAGCAAGAAGACTGAATCCCCGCCAGTCACGTTGGTCTCTTTTCTTTTCTCGCTTTGACTTATCTATTTCCTACAGACCTGGTTCTAAGAACCAGAAGCCAGATGCCTTGTCCCGTCAGTTTACTCCAGATAGCTTTGTTAAAGAAGCTGAACCTATTATTCCTTCTCACTGGACTGTTGGTGCCTTATCTTGGAGGATTGAGAACCTTGTGAATCAGGCTCAGCGCCATGAACCAGACCCTGGCACTGGTCCCCCAAATAGAATTTATGTTCCTTCCTCTGTTCGGTTCCGGCTGATTCGCCGGTTTCACACTGCCAGATTATCTGGGCATCCTGGGGTCAGCTGGACCATCTCACTCAGTTCCAGGAGATTTTGGTGGCCATCCCTCCAAAGTGACATCATGGAGTACGCTCTAGCTTGTCCCATATGTGCAGATAGAAAACCGGTAATCAACCCCCTTCAGGTCTACTCCAACCACTCAGTGTGCCTAAACGCCCTTGGTCTCACATCGCCTTGGACTTTGTTACCGGTTTGCCCATCTCCAGAGCTATGTCCACAATTCTCACAATTGTAGATCGTTTTTCAAAAGCTTGTCATCTTGT
Source organism: Crenichthys baileyi (assembly GCA_036173005.1). NCBI lineage: Eukaryota > Metazoa > Chordata > Actinopteri > Cyprinodontiformes > Goodeidae > Crenichthys > Crenichthys baileyi. Next base: position 197,605 of record JAHHUM010002915.1, read on the forward strand.
TCCTTTGAAAAAACTCCCGTCAGCTTTTCAAACAGCTCAACTTTTAGTTCAGCATGTTTTTCACCTCCATGACATCCCTCAGGAGATCTTATCGGATATAGGACCTCAGTTCACCTCCCGTGTTTGGAAACAGTTTTGTTCTGCCCTAGGGGCTAAACCCACATTGACATCAGGTCATCATCCACAATCCAACGGACAGACAGTGCGCATGAACCAGCAGATGGAGTCGATTCTAAGGTGTCTATCCGCTTCAGATCCTCTAGACTGGAGCACTCACCTGCCTTGGGCCGAATATGCCATAAATTCTCATGTTTCGGCTGCTACTGGACTATCACCTTTTGAGGCTTCTGTAGGTTATCAACCACCTTTATTCCAGGCCGACAAAAAGGACATTGTTATTGCCTCCGTTCGCCTCCACGTCGCCATTGTAAAAGGTTCTGGTCCACGGCTTCTCAGGCTCTCCTCCGTTCCGTGGATCAGAATAAGAAGTATGCTGACCGCAAACGGAGGCCGGCCCCAGTATATCAACCCGGCCAAAAGGTCTGGTTGTCCTCTAAGGACATAACGTTAAAAGCGGTTTCTAAAAAGCTTTCTCCCCGCTTTATTGGTCCATATACTATTGAATCCATCATCAGCCCTTCTGCCCTTCGCCTTCGTCTGCCTCCTAGCCTACGTGTGCACCCTGTTTTCATGTTTCCCAGGTTAAACCTGTCTTTTCCAGTGCTTCTTGTTGTCATCACAAGGAAGCGAATCTTTCTAATTGTATGTTTTTAGATGTTTTTACATAAAAAAAAACATGTAGTTTCTCCACTTTAAAGGTCACTCAGGTTAATGCAGGCACGTCACACAAAATTCTGATAAAAGTAAAGGTCACTCAGGTCAATGCAGGCACGTCACACAAAATTCTTATAAAAAGAGAACCTGACAGAATTGTAAATTCATTTTGTTTTAACGCAGGGGTTATTTAGATGGATGTTTTTACATCTACAAAACAAGTGAGACAACAAAGTAGATACAGAACCTTTCTTCCTCTGCTCAAATGTTTGAGTAATCCAATCTGCACCAGCAACTTGTAGAGATGATCTAAGAACAGAGAAACAAATGAACTGAAAAAAAATTGTTAAAAAGTAAGACAAACATGGAATTATCAAAAATTTTACGAGTGCTCAGTATGCTGTTTCCAAATTAGAAATGGATTCTACAGCTAAAAGACTGTTTGGAATCATGAGAGACTCCATTTGGTAAAATGGATGATAATTTTAGTTACCTTAAGCTTTTCTTTTTTCATCTTAGAGCAATAGTTATTGAGGATTTAGAGAAAACAGTTTTCTCCTCATCCCACGTGGGAGCCGGAGGTTGTATCCTGTAGGTGTGGTCTATGTTAAACATCACAAGAAACTGAAAAAAAATAAAATAAAAGTTATAAAGTCCTCAGACATGTCACTGTTTATTAAATTAAGGCAGACATCCGCAGCTGTTTCTTGTGAATTGTCTCAGACAAAGTCTTCACACTGACTGTTGTCAAAGTAAATAAGAGGACTGTGTTCCTTCCTGGCCTAAAGTGTCAAGCATTGTCTCTGACAATTCACATCCCCTGTTTACTGAATTAACGCGTCTGTGGCTTTGCTGAGGTGTCTCGGGGGGTGTGGCCAAGGGGCGTAGCCCTGCACGTTGATCGGATTTGGTCATTGAAAACAGAGAAGGTGGCATAGTCAGTCATCCTGGTTCTATGGAGAGACACAACGCAATCTTTACTGGGAGATCGGCTTCCAATCTGGTAGCTAAAAGTTTATTTTTAACCAGTTACACTGAAATATTGTTAGAACACTTGTAAAGAGAAACGAAAAATGTCGGAACATATTTCAGGAAACGAAGAAGGTGGTGAACATTCTGCTGTATTCTGAATTCTGTAAGAATTCCTTAAGTGCTTGTGAATGCTCGTTGGATAATAATAATGTTTAACTTATATTCTTTAGAACCCACAAGCGACGAGCTGGATGGTATAGTTTTAACACAGTCTGACTATGGTAATTATTAACTGCTACAACATCTGGTTTAGTCTACTGGTGAATGCTATTTTGTGATTTAAAAAATAAATGAAATAAATTCTACTTACAGATTTAACGAGAGGCGTATTCCTGAACGTTGGAGAGGTCAGCGTTTGTAACCGTCTGCCTCCGAAAAAATCAAAGTTGAGACGGAAACTTGTCTTTAAAAAAGGCAATCCGATCCCAGCTAAACATATCCATGAAGGAGAGGGGTGAAGCCATTCATGCGCCACAGTCCCTGACCGTGCGTCGGAAAAATTAACAGCTCCGGAAGAGGAGAGTAAGTAAAGAAATATATATATTTTTTCAATGCATATGTTTTCACGGGTCTATGTGATATTGCAGACTTGTTTTAACCCCAGAATAAATATTTTACAGATATATCGAATGATTTAAACCAGAACCCAAGCCTGGATAACAATCAGCAGAACTGCACCAGTTCAGTGCAGGAAGAGTTGGAACCGCCTGGAACCGTTCAAGTACCCCGTGTACGGAGTAAGTTATAGTATTTCAAATTCTGTTCTATCCAAATCTTCACAGAAACCAGATTTTTTTTCAAAAGACCTGCATTTTAAGGTAACTTTATTTTATTTCACAGAATATCTTAAATTGAGGAAAAGACGGCGACTCTGTGCTCTGTATACCAGGGCGAAGCTTGTTAGAGGTTTAATGAATGGTACATTTTATCCTTCTTATACTCATTTACCTACTTTATTAATTCGTATATTTCATTAATTTCTTTTTTCTTTATCTTTCCAGAGGCGGCGTTGATGGTGGAGCAGATTTCATCAAGACCCGGACAGAAACAGCGCAGACAGAGTTTCTCTATCCTTACGTGACCGTCGTAATAAAGCATCAAGCTTAACGCTTTTGGCTGCATGCCAGACTCTGATACTGAAACATTGCGCTGATACCAAGGTAATTTAAACTGATCCCTTGGTTTTATATTCTTCTTATACTTATTTACCTACTGAATTAATTTGTATATTACATTAATTTCTTTTTTCTTTATCTTTCCAGAGGCAACGTTATTCCAATCAGCAGGCAGGATAAACCACACGTGTGTAATGTAAAATGCCGTATTTGCGGTGAGAATATACCTCCTGATTTAGATGTGACGTGCGATGGTCATCTATGTTACATTCAAACCGCCCAAGCCTGTAATCATTTAGGGGATGTGCACACCGTTCTCATCGATAAAGCATTCAAAATCATAAAAAAATCAGTTTATCATCTATCTGGTCGGTGTTAAAACGCTGAAAGGTAAGGAATAGCATGCTTATGGATTGAATTGCACCCAAAAACTTCTTCTCCATTTCAGGAGACCGATGTACAGAGGCTTTACCTTAATAGCGCACAACACACGTGGGTATGACAGCTACCTGATTCTCACAGTTATGCTGCAGTTAGCCATTAAACCTCATCTCATCATGCAGGGAAGTAAAGTTCTCTGTTTAACCGACCCTGATTACAGGTTAAAATTCATTGATAGCCTGTCCTTCATGTGTATGAAGCTTACTGCGATGCCGAAAGCATTAGGTTTTAGTGATCAGACCAAAGGTTTTTTCCCCCACCTATTCTCCTCTGAACAACGTCTCCAGTATGTGGGATCTTTTCCTTCTCCATCCTCCTACGCTGTAGAACGCATGAGCCTTCAAGAACAACAGGTGTTTAACAGTTGGTACAGAGAAGCGAGCAAAGGGCTCTTTGACTTTGAGAAGGAAGCTCTTCGTTATTGTAAAAATGATGTGGACATTCTGTTTCAAGGTTGTGTTAAATTCAAGGATGAGTTCTTTAAGGAGACAAGTGTGGATCCGCTTAAATGTGTCACGATAGCCTCAGCCTGCATGAAGGTTTTTGTAACCAATTTCCTTCCTCCTAAAACCTTGGCCATCCCCTCAACTCTGGACTACAGGCGTAGTAGTAAGACATTTTCCAGCGCGTCCATTCAATGGCTTGGCTGGATTTCAGACATTAACAGTGTTAAAGTTGCGTTCGAATTTTACGGCTGTTTTTTCCACGGCTGTAAAAAGTGTTACATGCCTCATGACAAGTGTCCTTTGAGAGGGGCAGCATTTGAACAGTTTTACGCAGCCACTGTTGAGAGAAGCAAGGTACTCCAAACTGTGTACGGCCTTCGTATCGAGGTCATTTGGGAGCATGAGTGGACTGAAATGAAAAAATCAGTCATGGGGGTGATCAGCTTTCTTGAGAAAGTTAATGCACCCGAACCGCTATCACCCAGAGATCCTCTGTATGGTGGTCGCACCTGCCCTATGAGGTTGAGGTACACAGCGGGGCCAGGTGAAACTGTACACTATGTGGATTACACATCTCTGTACCCTTATGTAAATGTTAACTGCGTCTTTCCCCTCGGGCACCCACCACCATCATTTACAAAAGATTTTGATGACCCCAGCAGACTACTTTGGCATACATCAAAGCTGTGGTCTACCCCCACAAGGTCTCTTTTCCCTGTTTTGCTTTACAGAACATTCCCAAGGTAAACTTGTGTTTACTCTCTGCCGCACATGTGCTGAAAATAAATAAACCAGTCAGGTCCCTGCAGGCATAATGATGAGGACAGAGCTCTGACGGGGGTGTGGAGGGAGTTTTGTAAAGCGTTGCAGTGTGGTTATTGGTTGCTAAAATCATGAAGTTTGGCATTTGGAAAGAGCAGGGGACACAGTCTTTAAAGGCTACATTCATTGCTTTTTAAAGGGTAAGCAGAAGGCTTCAGGCTACCCTTCCGAAGCGGTGGATGAGCGGAGAGGGCCGGCCAAGTATGTGCTAGACTACAAACTCCACCAAGGTCATCCAATTAGACGCAGGCAAAATCGAGGTGAACCCTGCCACAAAGAAAGGTAACGCAAAACCTGTGTTTAAAAACAGCTTTTGGGGAAAAGTTTGCGCAGCGAAGTGATCTGTCTCAGACACAGTCGTCACTAACCCTGATGAGTTTTTCAGCTTCAAGTTCTCAAGCAAATACAGGGTTAACTACTTCCATTTCTTCAACCCTGAAATGTGTGTAGTGCAGTGGAACTACAGCAAACGTGTCATCTCTCCCCCAAACAAGGTAAACAATGTGTTTATTTTTTTGCATTTTGCCGATTTACAGGAGATTGATTTTGATCCTAGATTCAGAGTGCCTTTCTCATGTATGATTATAGAACCCAGCGGTTGCGGGAAAACCTTTTTTGTAAAAAGTGTTTTGCAAAATTGTAACCATGTCATGGATGTTGTTCCAGAAAATATTGTGTGGATTTACACATCTTTTTAGCCCATGTATGCTGAATTGCAGAAGATGAATAAAAATATTAAATTTTGGAAGGATTGCCTCCATTCTTTTGAAGATGAAAACCTAGACGATGTTATTGCTCAAGCCTCAGATGACCAAACCTCTGAACACGGTCTTTACCCAGTTTCATCATCATCGTAATCATACTGCCCTTCTCTAAATGAGCGTCATGCGGTGACTCAGAATGTATTTCATCAGGGAAAGTTCAGTCGCACGCTAGTGTTTGAACTTGTAATATATGGGTGTTTAACACCCGAGAGATAAACTGCATGTGTATATGTTTGGCCCGCCCAAAGTGTTCCATCGCAAAAGGGTGTCTTCCTGGAGAGTTTTGAAGACGCAACGTGAGAAGCTCATGATTATTTAATCATCGATTTCAGGCCTACCTGCCCAGAACATTTCAGACTGAGAACAGGCATACTTCCTCACCAGTGGCCTGCTGTGTATGTGCCCAAAACAAAGTAAGTCATCGTGTCTGCGCGTATAAAAAGGAATGTCCCATTATTCAGAGCTCTGTAGCAAGCCAGTCCACAGAAACGTAAAGATATTCTCGCACACTGCTCACCCGATTTTCTTCAGGCTCTGTGTGATATTGCTCTTAATATTTTAAAAGGTAACATTAAACTATCTCCTTCTCAACACCGGAAATTGAAGAAGCAAAGAAAAATCATCAGGTTGTTGGCTGATAAAAGAACTGCTATCATACATAAACAGCTGGCTCTCAAAAACCAGGGAGGTGGTTTTATTCTCCCCATCCTGACGGCTCTTGCCCCCTTGATCGGTGATCTAGTGGGTGGATTCATCAGGAGATAATGTCTCTCAGAACATCGCAGAAGATGTTTCTCATTTCCCCTCATCAGTTCAGGCGTCTGACCCAGTCAGAAACGTCCATCAGACAGACGGCGGAGGAGAATTTGGATGCTGAAATGAGAGCAATATTGAATGACCCCGGTTTGACTTCTTATGAAAAAATAAAAAAATATGATGCGCTTTTGCAGAGGTATCTCACTCTACTCAAGCAGGGTGTGAAAGAAGAACCACGGGTGAGTTTGACGCTTCAGCGTGACACATCAAGCGAGACTCCAGAGCATGAGCAGCATGAAGAAGAAAAACATGGCCCGGGGCATGACCAGGTTGCTTCAGATCAGATTGTTATGGATGTACTGAAAAGCCTGCCAAAGCATAAGCGTAAAAATGCTGAGTACATTTTGAAGAAATTATCCGAAAGAAGTGGGGGTTGGACTTCGCGAGGAGAATTTGTATTTAAAGGAAATGTTGTAAAGGGGTCCCATATGATTGACTTGCTGAAAAATCTCATGCTACGTTTAAAAAAATCTGGAGCACTGTTACACCCCCAGGATGGTCAGACTTTCTGCATACTTTGTCAGAGGTAAACATCCCCATATCTTCAGTCAATAACCCTTATGCTCGTGATGAATATAGACGGCTCAAAACAGAGGGAGACGGATCATTTATTGAAAGTGCTGAAGCATTCCCTCGCATTAAGCAGAGAAGAAAAAGGCAGATAACTCTTTCTCCCCATTGGTCGAGATCCGAGCAGGAAGACCCTAAAAATACTAGCGTGAAGCCAAAAAAGTCTCTTCGTAAAACAATACTGCCTCCCCGATGGATTACATTTTCATCATCATAAGCCGTTATAAGAAAATGAGACGTGTAACCTATTTCTTTCATTCAATAAAATCTTTATTGATTATATTTTCATGTCTAGCATCATGCTCTACTTCACACACACACACACACACACACACACACACACACAGATATACATTTTAATTAGAATTTTAAACAAAAATTAAAATCAGAAAAAAAAAAATAAATAGACAATTTTAAATTCCATAACAATCCTGAAACATCTCCAAGGAGCATGCACTGTGAGTGAAAAATGCAGAACTCTGATTAATGACACATTTCTGGTATTTTTTTTACAAAGTTAGATACCATTAAATCATTCTTAAACACATCTCCAGTGTATTTAGACAACACTTGCTGCAGTGATAAACCGCATGCTCTATGACAGAGATAATAGATACAATGGTGACCGCATACAGTGGACAGAGTATTTTGAAGCTGGTTATTGTGATACAATATTTTTGAGGATCTGTCTTTTAAAAATGTTACGATGCTGGACGGGTAGAAATCAAAATTCGGAGGGAACCCATAAGAGTCAAAAAAGCTGGCTTCGCCATTCTCTTCCAGAGTCAGAGCCAACCAGTGTTCTCCTGGCATGTGTGAAGGATGTGTGTTCACTATAAAATAGGCCGGCCCTGTGAATGTGTCAGCGAGCAGCGGTAGCTGGTCACACGCCCATACACCGTAAAACAAATCTCCCAGCAGATGATGCAGTAGGTCCTCAATTTCATGATTATTCATGATTAGATTAATAGTAATCCACCAGCACACGCCTCTTTGAATCAATCTCTAAAATAGAGTCATAACAAGCGTAGATGATCAGCGTGGTTAAAACTGTTTTTGTCAGCTTGAAGGGGATGACACCACTTTCATATCACTGGATTTATCTGTGGCTGTAGAGTACACCCATGCACAGAGAATCATTCACCAGGACATAAAGCTAGCAAATTATGGAGGACCAATCCTGACATAATTAAAAATAAAAGCAGAAATATATATATTTTGTTTTTCCTTTTCCTTAGACATGCATTTTCATCAAGAAATGTATATATTTTGAATTTCCTTTTCCTTAGACATGCGTTTTCATCAAGAAACATATATATTTTCTTTTCCCTTTTCCTTAGACATGCATTTTCATCAAAAAATGTATATATTTTCTTTTTCCTTTTCCTTAGACATGCCTTTGTTGACCGAGTTGACAGTGTTGACAGAGCTTTGTTGACAGTCATCCATGTCTGAAGGACTTTCGAATGTCCTCAAGTGTGTTTAAGTTGCTGTAAAACTAAAAATATTTATAGAAAACTAATCTGGGAAATTGTTTCGTGAAATTTTGTTTTCTGAAATTCCCTTGCAAAAGGGATTTTAGAAAAAAAACAACCTAAAGCCAGTTGACATAGTTTTAAAGTCTGCGAAAAATGAAGTAACAAGCATAATACCCACATTCCAACTGTATCAGTGTGAGTGTCAAGCAGGTACTGATCAAGTTGCTAAAATGGTGTTTTGAATGATTTAGTGGCTTTTTATTAATATTTTGCTTAGCATTTGCTTATACATAAGCGCTTTTTTTCCCTTCTCCATTTACTCAATTGAGTAGCTGCAGAGCTTACTGTTGCTGGTGGCGGAATTGTAAGATGTGAGTAGAGTGTGGTAGATGTTTAGAGTATACTATAAAAATTGTTTCAGATGTTCATTTAAATAGATGAAAACGTTTTTGTATATAAAACCTTTTGTTTCAATGGTGCAAGCTGATTAAAACATATTGTAAATGTAATTCAAGTTTATGATTCAACACTTTTTGATACACTTCTGCGTAAAAATGATCAGAAGTCATAAGTAATGGTTAAAAACATTTCTTTTACTATGAAGATAAAGGTAAAAAAAACCTTAAAATCCTCTGTTAGGTGTTTTCAATGTATACTTATAGCATTGTATTGGTTCAATGGTGTGTTTAGAATTTTGGATAAAGATTGAAATATAGCCATAGTCTGTCATGATCCTGGGCTGTTTGTCTGTGTCATCCCTGTCTGCTGCTCTGGCTGCGGTGACCGTTTTCACCTGCTGCTTCTCTGTCTGCTCCCAGTCAGACCTCACTCCCTTCACCTGCGAATCTGGCTTTATAAGCAGGAGGCCTACAGACAGACAGCGCAAGATTTTCGAAAGCCTTTGTGTGAGTGTCCAGCATTCCTTCCTGATCTGATCTTGTTTTTGCCTCACAGATTTTCCTTCTCCGCCTTGCCCCCATCAGATACCTCACTGGCTTCTGCTTTCTGGACAATGACCTTGCTTCTACCTCCTGACCAACTCTCCATGCCTAACCCCTGAATCTGTCAATCTGAATCTGCCTTTCCGTGCATGACTTCGTTTCTGCACCCTGGACCCAGATTCAAGCTTCTCCCTCGGATCCTGTTTCCCTTATCTGCTCTCACGGCTCTGACCCAGTTTCTGTCTCCTGACCACCGCAATCTGCTCAGTGACTAGGATTATAAACCCAAGAATCTGTGGGAAGCTTCCCAGCTGTTGCCCTGTCAACACTCTGAGGAACCGAAGATCAGCTTCCTGATTCCCTTACAGATTCTGAAAAGGTTAGTGCCTTTCTCACTGAGCTGTGCTAATGGTAGCACAGCAAAGGGGAGGGAACTGTAAGATATGCATGTTTGAACACGAGCGTGATTGACACTGCTAAGACATTCCTCCTGGTTATGACTGGCTGGTTCTGACTGGGAGCACTGTATTTCTGCACATGGCAGTTGGTACACTGGGAAGAGCCAGGGAAGCTTTTTTTTTCACAGATTATTTGTCGATATTTTACTGTCAGTACATGGTGACAATTTTAACAAATATGTAAATAAAAAAAAATACATTTTTTCAAAAGTCAACTACTGCAGATTCAAAACCGACACTACACCTCTGCGGAGATACCGAGACATTAAACACAGATTGTACAGTGTAAAATGATTATTTGATTAGAAATATTTATTAAAAATTATAATTAAAACCATAATTTATAATTCCCAACCAAAATCATTTACGACATTCATACGATAGAGGTACACTATGGGTTTGTAATTATTGGGCTACTAGCACTTCATATTAAAATTGTCATTAAAATTGATTTCATTGAAATCATGCAAAATGTATCTTTTATATCAAACCATTGACCTAAAGGGCTGATATGAGCACTAACATTAATTGACAGAATATCACATTTATATCTTTTTATCTATGTGAAAATGTATTGACTAGAATGATTTCCTCTTGCAACCATATTATTCAGCCCCAACAAACTTTTTCACCTAACTCTGTGGAGAGAGAACCTTCCAGAAAGATAACCATCTCTGCAGCAATTAACCAATCAGGCCTGTATGGCAGAGTCGCCAGATGAAAGCCACTCCTTAATAAAAGGCACATGGCAGCCCATCTGGAGTTTGCCAAAAGGCACTTGAAGAATTCTCAAACCATGAGAAAAAAAATTATTTGGTCTGACGAGACAAAGATTGAATTCTTTGGTGTGAATCCCTGGGGTCATGTTTGGAGGAAACCAGCTCAATAGGGCCAATACCATACCTACAATGAAGCATGGTGGTGGCAGCATCATGCTATATGAATGTTTTTCAGCAGCAAGAACTGGCAGATAAGTGAAGATATAGGAAAAGGTGAATGCAGCATGTCAAAATAATCCATGCAACATTCATTAACTGCTCACAGCTAAATCCATAAAAACTACAATAAATATCCTTTTGTGTAAACCATGCAATAATTATTAAAATACACAGTTAAAGCAGTCGAGTGAAACAAGCATATTCTAGAACTGACAGACTGGAGGCCTGTGTGGAGCCACAGATTTCCTGCCATATATTATCTGTCTTATCTTTTGCAAAAATATAAGTGTATCCAGGGAAATGATGTATGATGATTTTACATTCTTTCACATGTATTAAATGAAATTAGTAATCTTTGATTATCAAGTTAAAAGATGTATGATTGAAATGTGGTTAAGAACTGAGAGTTAAAGTAAAAAACATTAAGGGTTGACATTCTCAATCAGGTATATATGAAAGAGATCTAACGTTAATCCTTTGTGAAGCATGAATAAAAAGAATGAAGTAATGGTTTTAAACTGTAAATGAAGTGAACGCTGTAACTAAAAGTTTGAGCAGCACCGATATAAGAAATAAAGCCTCTGTTTAAGAGGAAGTGTAATGTTGAGTGAGACAGGAATAGAGCAGATGTTCAGGAATTGGGGAAGTGAGAGCTGCAGCTTACAGCACAAGGCTGATGACTGAGGCGGGGGCGCAGGTCAAAGAAGAGGCCAGCAGACAGCTCAGGACTGAGGTGATGATGGCATGTCTGATATGGACACGACTCAGGAAATTCCAGAAAATCACCTTATGTCATGGGTGACCAATGGTACAGCCATGGCAACAACCACTGGCCAATGAGCACAAAGAGTTTGGTGGAAATGCTCTATAAAATGGGCAAGAATAGAGGAACTAGTTGGTTGTTTCCTCGCAGAAGACCAGCGAACAAGATCGGACGGAGAAAAGAAGCTCAGATGGAAAAGGAACAGAGACACAGCCCAGCTGATCGACTGCATTAAAAAGAGGATCAACCCGTGTGCCCTAGAAGGAGTGTGCCTCAAGATTAAGAATCTGATTTCATCTACAGCCTTTTTATCCAGACAACAGAAGTGAACTTGATCGGTGAACAGCTGATTGCTCTAAGTTTCGGGCTTTCGGAAGTCCTGAATCAACCTCAATTATGTCCCCGGGGTTTCCTTCAACTCTTCAGCCTCTGGAAGTTATTGCCTTCTGAGATATATGACAACAAAGTTTCTGTTCAACCATCGAAGCCTGGAGCATCATTGCCTGCCACTTAAAGGAAGAAAACTGAAGATTAAGTCGTATTCCCCTCAAGAAACCACTCGTTGTTACCCGAAGGAACAGCTCCATCGGGTGCATGGACGAGCCTCCGTCTTCAAAGCCTCTCCAAACTCACTAGTTTTAGCATCAGGGAAAGACAGGTTGAGTTAATTGATTTATTTCTATTTTTGAATGTATTGTGTGTTGCAAAAGCGTTACTAATTAAAGAAAGCATATAAAATTCTAGTTAAATCGTGGACATTCAATTATTTGAGTCATCGTATTTTTGGTTTTTCATTGGCGGTAAAAAGTCTTGTTGCCTGATTCTAAGAAAATTATAGGAGGTTTTTATAGGTTGCCTTAGCCAAGTTTGTTAAAACAACGCCCTTGGGGCTCGTGCCGAGTCACTAAAATTAACCTAGCCCATATACCAAGAGCCAGTTGTAATATTGGGGAATAAGCAGCCGTTAACAGAAGTGACTGTTGGACTGTGAATGACTGCGGTAGGCTTTTCAGTCGTCCAGACCTCCGGTTGAAGAAGGGCGAGACTTCTGGATGTAGGCTGTCAGAGGCTAGGCGAGTCATTTCGCGACACCAGCTTAAACAGAACTTTCAGTGAACCTGCTTAGTAAGACTTTTCAGGTTTAGGGAAGTCCGGACCCGTTGGATGGAGAGCTGGATTGAGCAATCCCCTTAGACATAGGGAAGTAGGAGGGAGGGGTTAGCTCATCGGACAATGAAAGGCAATGTACAGAGACATCCTGGATGAAAACCTGCTTCAGAGTGCTGCCAGAGTCCAGACTTGAATCCGATCTCTCATCTCTGGAGAGAAATGGAGAACATGACTGTGCACAGATGTCTCTAATCATTCCTGAAGGAGCTTGAGATATACTGCAAAGACAAGTGAGCAGAACTGCCTAAAGATAGGTGTGCTGAGCTTGAGGGATTATGTTCAAAAAACCTGAGGCTGTAATTGCTGCCAGAGGTGGATCAAAAAAGTATTAAACAAAAGCTGTGAATACTTGCGTAAAAATAATTTCTTAGTTTTCTATTTTTAATAAATTTGCAACAATCTCAAAAAGCTTTTTCACATTGTCATAATTGGTATTCTGTGTAGAATATTGAGGAAATAGATTTATTTGATACCATTTGTAATAAGGCTGTAGCATAACTAAATGTGGAAAAAGTTCAGCGATGTGAATACTTTCCAGATGGACTGTGTATTCTGTTTTGTTTTTTTAACCGTGTTCTGTCCAGCAGAGTAGCTCTCAGAATTGTTGTCTGAGTGCCAAGAAGAAGCCCAACAGTTTTGGGATTATTTCAATTGTTATGGACACGAAGACAGAAACAAAAAGGAAAAAATAAGAAGCACAAAAGAGAGAGAGGTGGGGCAAAAAGGAAAAAGGGAGAGAAGGAGAGAGAATGGAGAAGAGAAAAATGATGAAGAGATTACAAGATAACACCTTGCATGCTTTTACACCTGCAGAAACATATAACAGCTTTTTTTTTTACCAAAAAGTGCACTCTTTATGCTTCAATGTACCAAATAAAGCTAGCTGCCACTTTCCCTTGTCTTCTTGACCACACCCCTGCTTAACCCCCTCTGCTCATCCCACACATGGCTGTCCCCTCAGTGTCTCTTGGCACTGCCCACTTTCATGGCATTTTTAAAATATGGCTGGGGGTGGGGCTATGCTTTTATATTTGGTTTAGTTCCACTTTAATGTAATGCTATCTTAAAGGCCCTTGGTAAGAAGAGTGAAAGTGTGTGCAAATGTTTGCAAAAGGTTCTAATTCCTGAGCATCTCTAATGCTACATTTGAAAGAACAAACATGCTATATGAAGACTGAGACAAATTAAGTAAACATTTAACTTTGCTAATGACAAACCAGCATTGAGACTTTTCTGTTATGAAGATAAAACATTGAGTTCACCAGGGGGTCTCTTTTCTTCATAGAGTACATTTTTATGAGATGATGCAGAAAGAGTAAAGAGTTTATGAGATATCGCCCTAACCCTGCAGAGATGCTGGCTACCGTTCTGCCATCATATTAAAAACTTAATTCCTCACCCAACAAAGCAGCTGGCCTTCATGACACTATGGAACAAACAGCCTGAAGAGGAAACGTGTTTTATTTTAGCACATGGAGTCAATTTATTATATGTATATGAAATAACCAAATACTTGAAGATTGAGTACTGAATACACAAAGGTTGGTAAAATGAATTTTGATTAACATGTATTCACACAGTGATATTTATGACGGTACATCTCAAATATCACCAAACTACGAAATGACTACTGGAGGACAGAACTAAAAAACAGTGTTGCACTGATCTATATGTGTTGACTATTTTAAAATATTAAAGAAAACTATTGACTGGGCCAATATTTCTCACAAGCTTGCCTCAAGTTTGACACAATTCATAGTTCTGAATGAGTCTTAAGTTTTGAGTTTATGTAAAAAAAATTACAAGATCTATGCTATGCAGTCAGTATTATCAAGTTCTTTTTGGTCCACTTACATTTCCACACCATTTAAGTTACTTTGTTGCATTGCCTCCATTAAGTAAAACAGATGCAAAGTAAATTTGATTCTTTATCCCATTGTACATGATGGTTTAATTAGAGTCTGTTCCAGGGCATCAAGTTTCTCTACATTTTTACCCGTTCTTATCCTAATATATCCAGATAAACCGGTGTGGATTTCATTAGTGCCAAAAGCTTCTTTTGAATGTCTTTCATGATAAGGCGCTGATGTGGCTCTCTTTGCCAGCATCCCAGCATGATGTCATACAGTTCCTTTGGACAGACTCTTGGGCGCTCTAGTACCCTGCCCTGGGTAATGCATTCAATAACCTGAAAAAGAAAACATGTTGCTAAAACCAAGGAACACAATGCAAAAAATACATATAAAGACAAGTTATACTACTTTAGAATGTATGACTTTGACATTACTTGAGTACCGGTGCTCTAAACGAGACACTAATCTGACATGTTGAAAATATCTGACAATGAATTATAAATCTAAAGTAAAGCAGATGAACCAATTTATGTTATCCTGTACCCAGTATAAATATGTGTACGGTACCTCATTGTTAGCAAGCTGAAACCATGGCTGTTTGCCATATGTGAAGATCTCCCACAAAATAACTCCAAAGCTCCACACATCACTCTCTGTGGTGAACTTCCTGTACATAATGCTCTCTGGGGGCATCCAACGAATAGGAAGCATGGTGTGACCTCCAACCTAAACAAGAAATAGGATTGGGTTTGGAACATGAACATGAAAATACTTTTGCTTGGGTGTATTTTCAAATAGCAACTCAAAAATAAGCAAAGTTTAAACAGGCATTAATAATCCCCATGTGCATAAGCTGAGCAGTCAGTGGTTACGTTTCCACTCAATAATCAGTCACTCGTGCATATTTAAAATGTTTCCACCAACCTGAATTGGCTACACATTATGTCATACGTTCATTAGCTATAAAATATTGGTCTAAACAAGAATAGAAATGCCTCTTGAGTTTACTCTAAAAAAGTTAAGAAAAAAAGATGGAAAGATTAGTTAAAAGAAAAGCTGATTTGAATATAGGTTGAAGTTCACTGCATTTCGTAATTACTAGGATCAAATTGGAATGTTGGTATTTGACTTTGAAGCTGTCTGTATGATTGAACTCAATTGACTATGTATTTCTATATATGCATTAGATGTTTTTTGTGACCTACTGAACATTTTTACACATGGCCATAGAATGCTTTGAATCTGCTTAAAGCGCCTGCCCATTAAGGACAAGAGGACCATCTGGCCTTAGAATTTAGAATCAAGTTTTGGAGTCTGAATTATTGTGGGAACCAAGTACTTAATATAGTTGTAAAGATATTGGCTGGCATTAAAAGCAATTGAATCTGCAGTTTGATTATATCAACTGGGCTATCCACTCTAGCAGCCCAGCATAGCTTGAGACTGAAAATGATCATTTCACCTACCTGGTGCCTGAACTGCCAACTTGATCTGCCAGTCCAAGGCAACTTTTCCTGCCTTCAATACAATACTTATGTACACCAAGTCTTAATCCCATCTCCTAGGGTTACCCCTCCCACCATTCATTGGCACAAAATCCAGGTACTGCTTAAAAAACATCACAAAATAGGACACTAGTAAAGTAAATAAGTTAAGTAGGTAAGGCTTATTTAAAAAGCTCCTTTCACGGACACAAAGTCACAAAGCGCTGTACAACATAAATCACATTTGAATTATAGATATAAAAAAATTTAAGCATAAAACAGCACAATAAAAGCCTGGTAGAACCAACCGTTTTTTTCAGTTGTTTTTTAAAAACGTCCACAGAGTCAGCAAAGTGTAATTGCAGGGCCAAACTGTTCCACGGCTTAGAAGCCACATACTGAAAAGCCTGGTCTCCCTTGGTTTTTAGCCTTATACGAGGAACAACCAGGAGATTCTGGGCTTGGGAGCGAAGGCTATGTGCATCAGAGAGTTTGTTTAAAAGTTGACACAAATAATCAGGAGCCATTCTATTCAGAGCCCCGTAGGTGAGAACAAGTACTTTAAACCAAATTATAAAATGCATCAGTGTGGCATGGCATGGAGGCAATCGGCCTGTGGAACTGCTGAGGTGCAATGGAAGCCCAGGTTGCTTTGATGGTGGCTATTAGCTCATCCGCAATGTTGGGTCTGGTGTCTCTCATCTTCCTCTTGACGATACGTCATGGATTTTCTGTGGGGTTCAGGTCAGGCCACTTTATTGGCCAATCAAGTAGTGTAACACCATGATCAATAAACCAACTTTGGTCACCAAGTCCTGCTGGAAAATGAAATTAGCATCTCCATTAAGCTTGTGAGCAGAAAGCCAAGCTTAGACGGCTGCGTTAACTGTGGACTTTAGACAACACAGTGGATCAACACCAGCAGATGACCTGCAACCCCAAATCTTCACTGACTGTGAAAAATCCACACTAGACTTCGAGCAACATGGATTCTGTGCCTCCCCACTCTATGGACAGTCTCTGAGACTTTAATTTTCAAATGAAATGCAAACTTTACTTTTATCTAAAAGGAGGACTTTGGACCACTGAAGGGGTCTCATTCAGGGGTTTTATTTATTAATGTGGCGTATGCACAAAACAGGGCCTGAAACTATATAACGCTGCCAGGGCTGAGCACAATAATGCCTGCTGTCCTGGTTGGTATTGTAACTATGACCAGTCAATACATCAGATTCCTCTAAACTGTGGCTGTCAAACAAGATATTTTTTTGACTCTCCACCTTACTTAACAACACATTTTCTCAGTGGTTGCCGTTGTCAACTATGAAATAACAATAATCAGCTGGCTCAGTTAAATACACATTGACATACATGAGGTGCTTTGCATTGCTCAATTATTGTTGAATGTTGGTGTGTAGAGGGTAGAACATAAGGCGGAACCTTGTACACAAATGTTGAGGTGCAGCTTTGATTTATAAAGGGGAAGTTGCTTGCTGGTGTGCGTACCCATGATATCACAATTCTGCAATTTTTTTTTGGTGTACATCATTCTTGGCTTTTGGTCGAAAAAACACTTTGTATAGATCCTACTTAAAGTTTTATAAATGAGACCCCAGTTATTTTTCTCCCTAGCCCAGGTAAGACGCTTCCAATATTTTATCTGGTTTAGGAGTGCCTTAAAACAAGGAATGCAACATTTGGAGCCCGTGTGTAGTGTATGTCTGTGTGTAGTGACTTTTGATGCGCTGACTCCAGCCTCAGTTTAGACCTTGTGAAATTCCCCCAAATTCTTAAATGGATTTTTCTTGACAAGCCTCTCAAAGCTGTGGTTATCGCTGTTGCTGGTGCACCTTTTCCTACCAGATGTTTCCTTCAATTCAACTTTCTATGACTATGCTTGGATGCAGCATCGGTGAACAACCAGCTTCTTCAGCAATGTTTTTTGTCTCTTACTCTCCTTGTGGAGGGTGTCCAGATTCTTCATTTAATAAAGAACATTATGGAGAACCCTGAGTATTCTCTTCATCAGATTGCTGTGCAACAACAGAGTGTCTTCAGTCAAAGGCTTCTTCAGATCTGCTGTAAGACAGACCGCTACAGGAGATCCTTCCTGCCCACAGCCATCAGCATCTACAACAACTCTTTGAAGAAACCTGCATAATATGAGCTACAACAACATTTAATTTCCCTTTGGAATTAATAAAGTATTTTTGAATTGAATTGAATTGTCTTCTAGACATCTGTCCATTAAGCATACTTGCCCACTCTGTAGCCTACTGACCCAGACAGAGAGCATTTAGAGGCTTAGGAAACCTTTGCAGGTGTTTTAAGCTTATTAGATGATTAGGGTGCTTTTTTTTTTTACAATATTCAAGTTTTCTAGTACACTGAATTTTGGGGTTTTATTATCTGCAAGCACAATTACATCAATATTACAAGAAATAAAGGCTCGAGATATTCCATTCTATGTGTAATGAATCTATATAATATATGGATTTCACTTTCTGAAATGAATGACAAAAATGCTAAATATTTTCAAAATATTCAAATTTTAGAGATGTACCTGCAAGACCTAAAAGCTAGATAGCCACACTTCTTTGCCCTTTCCCTCACCACAGTGTTGTAATTATAGATTATTGATTAATTGAATATTTATCAAGAATTATAATTAAAATCATAATCCGATAAAAAGATAAAAAGAGCGGTCAATCTTCGTCCTTTGGCCTCCGTGGCGAAAGGGAAAAATATGATCTGACCGTCAGCAGTCGACTAGAACAAAAAAAACAAGGTGGCGATCCGTCTCCTTTAAACTCCGTGGTTTTTTTTGGTTATGTGTTAAACTAACACCTTCGATCGGTAAAGTTGAAATTTCTGGCCTTCTTATTCCAGTAATTTCTGTCATGAACGTTCTTTTCGTTGGCCAACGAAGGAGAATAAATGAAGACTCCACGTGGGGCCTCTTCTTCTCCAGAGGATGCTTCAGTTGCGTGGTAACCGTGTCAAGGTCTCCAGCTGAAGGCAATGTTTAAAGCGTCCGCCTTCCATATATAACCTCTTGTGACGTCAGACCTCTTGTGACGTCAGACTTGGGACGTCCCCTTCCTACCAGCCGCAGTGCCCACTGTGATTTGTAGTGGCGGACAATACTGGATACAAAATGGCCGATGATGTCGGAAGGCCTGGTGGTGTCCAGCAATGTGTAAATGGCCCAATATTCAGCAAACAAGTGGTCCAACATTCCCCCCTAGGTTCAAAGGGTGAGATGAATCGCAGTCTTTGAAGCTACTGGGACCATCCTGTCCTTTGCTGAACAATCCGTGATCCGTGGCGAAGCAGAACAAAACAGTCTCTGTGTTCCTCAAAACCTATGACTGGACAGAGTAGAGGTTAGCCTGGGCAGGACTAAACTCTGACTAACTCATACCTTTCTACGTTGTTCAATGAGAAATACAAAACAATACATTCATATCATCATTACATTCTTTGGTCATCAGCTTTGGTAGCCCTGAGACAAATTGAAACAACGAATAGAAGATATAGTACACATATATGTATATACATGAAAGGAAAAGAAAATAATAATAATAATAAAACAAGATCATGGTTCATAGCTCCAACTTCCATCAGGCACTGGAACCTGCCTGTGGTGGTGCTATGAACCGTGGGGGAATGAATGTGAGGGAATCAATCCTGCCTTGTAAACGCTTAACCTGCCTGTATGCGGTGTGTTATCTTTAACAAAACCAACGTTTAAAACAGGTTTAGGCTTAAACCATTAGCTCTTCCAAATGGTGATAGGGTTTACTATAACTCCTGTCTCTAAACTATCTAGATGCGAAAAGAGGGAGGAAAAAAAATAACTGAATTGCAGTACCTAGGCTATAAGCCAGGTGTGTTTGTGGAGGTTGCAAGGTTTCTGCTGGGGTGGACTTAGGATTTTCTCTACTAAGTTCAGCAGAACTAGGCCAGTAGGTATCTGTGCCTCGGTGGGACTGTCTACAGATGAACCAACCTCCTTTAATAAGATTTTGCATGAATTCTCTGGCAATGTGTGTGTCCATTACATCATTCTTAACCACTTCTGTGAGGTCTGCTGTGCATGCAGAGTGTTAATGGAAAAATATCGTGCCAACTTACAGTTTAACACTGTGTCCTAGAAGGTAGTTATATTTTTAACTGTTTCTGTTGATGAAAGGTGTTAGTGATTAGTGCATGTTAGTGTGAGTTTATGAAACATGCACCTATTTAACTAGTCCTACGCACTGGTCTCTCCTTTCCCGGACATGGAGACAAGCTCTGTTCTTGGGGAGGAGAGTTCGATGTAGAACTTGGATCTGGTTCAGCAAAACAGCAGCAGCTGTGATGACGGTGTCAATCTTTCTGAAAAGCATCCGACCCACTTAATGAAGCTGCATGTCACAGTTAGGAGGAATTTGTTACCTCCTGCTAATTTTGGAACTGGTTCGACCCAGTTGGTCTGAAGGTGGAACCAAGGTAATGTAACCTCCCTTCGCTGAAGCGGCGGTTGACTGGTTGGCTGGGATGGCTGAAACTGGCAGCAGGTTAAGCATCCTTGGATGTGGACCTGAGTGTCTTGAGACAGAGGCCAGTACGCCATCTGTTGGGGGGTGTGGAGTGTGGCTTTGTAGCTCCTATGGCCCCCTACAGGAGAGTAATGGGCGTAGGATAATGTGACCCCCCTTTGGTCTGTTGGAACAATGCTGAAAGCATGGGAGAGCTGTTTGATGCCAATCTGCACACTGGAGGTGCACACTCTGGCTGTCTTAAGGAGAGTGCGGAGCCCATCTGCTAAGAGCAGTGTGTGGATGTGTTGTGCCTCAGTTAAAAGGGGATCTTCTTGGCGCAAGCGGTCATACAGCTCTCTACCAGTTGATAACTGCCCTAGCCAGAATGCTAGAAGCACTTCTGGTATGAACATGGTTCCCAGGTGTACACCTTCCAACACTTTGGGGTTGTAAGTTTTCACACCTGGGTTCTTTGAAGAGCAAAGAAATGATGCATGACTGCATCTGGGAGGTGTTTTCTGGGTGGCTGGGTGCAGCTGTGTCCCAGAGGTGCCCATGACCGGCTCTGACGAGGGCCTGATAGGCTCTTTGGGCTCCTCTAAGCTGGTGACCTGGTTGGTCACAACGGATCGTTTGCTGCTTGCACCCAGTGGGTTTGGCACCTCCACCTGGATCCAGAGTTGGTCCTGGTGGCAGATAATGAGCGGGGCCAGCCTGTCCAGCAGGTTCTGGCCCTCAGAACTGGAGGGTCGGGTTCATGTTTCAAGGGTTGTGGGGGCGTGGTGGCCTGACGCACTGCTTCTGTCACCATCTTTCGTAAGGCGTCCTCCATCTCTTTCCCCATAATCCCTTCTGCGTGTCGGTCCCACCCTTTTCCATCAGTTTTACCTTTAGGCCTCAAGTGATGGTCAGGTCGTCTGTTCGACCGGAAGTGGTCCGGCAACTTTGACCGTGGTTGGTATTCAGTACCACCCCCCCGGTCCAGTTGACCAAACCTACGTTGTTCCCTGAACCTGTTCTTAAAGTGGGTTCCTGCTGAGGGCATTTCCTGACCTTCCAACACAAGGCTGGTTCTTTCAGTCTGGACCTGTAAAACCCTAGCCTGGCCCCCTGATCCCTTGATCGGGCGAGCCCGTGTTTCCCACGCCATCTGAGCATATTTGCGGATCTCTTGCATGCTCATGGTCTTTGTTCTGCAATACATAGTAACATCGTATCGCACATTTCATGAAGGTTGTGGAGGAACAGGGATTTAAAAGCATGTTCCTCCTCAATGCCGGGAGCGTTGCGTCCTTGGAAGTAAACAGCTCTCAAGCGCCGGTAATGCTCCCTGGGAGCTTCACTTTTCTTCTGCTGGATAGTGAAAGCACCAAGTGTGGCGGAGGCCCGGTCCGTGTACACAGAATATTCTTCTCTTAACGCTTTTACAAAGGGTTGAATAACGGTCTCGGACTGCAGGGGGCAGGCTCTCCATGAAAACATGGACGCTCCTGGATGTTGTCTTCCAGATGAGCTTCAGTTTTTCCCGTGCTGATGGGCAATACAAATCTAAAAGACAGCGTTCAACTTCCCTAAGATAGTCGTCAATGTTTGACTCTGCATTATTAGGGTCGAAACCCTCTATGTCTTTGGCCAGAGACTCAAACTGGGGGGTGCGCAATCCACTCTCAGGGATTGGTGCTGGCTCATCTGAGTCATCATCTGAGAGTTCACTCCGGCTGCACTCAGGGTGTGTCAGTGCATCACACCTCATCCTCGGAGGAGGCAGTGGAGGCTGCTCCGGGTACAACGTTGGGCCCTGTGCTCCCCGGACTCGGGTCCTGGGCAGCGGTTGAGGGCGGTAGGAACCACCGGAATCCCAGGGGCGGCTCTCCTGTCGCCTTGGCGGAGGTGAGGGATCGTAGAGGACCGTACTGCGAGTCAAGTTTGAAGGCTGCTTGCCTCTAAGCCTTGAACTATCTACACCTGCTGGATCCCCAGCCAGGTATCGTTCATGGCTGCTGATTACAGTGGGGTGGGGCACCGCACCACTGAACCTATTCTGACTACTTACACCTGTTCTTGCCTCAGTGGATGTATGGGGAACCCCATGAGCCCTGAAAGGTAATCTCTGGAGAGCAGCTTCTACATCCTCCAGATCTGACCTGCAGGTTCTCTCAGGGTATCGCAGGTGTGGCTCACCTCCAAAGGTTTCAACCTGTGAGGTGGGTTTCTGTTCGCCCCCCCATTCCTCCAGGGATGTGGGAGTGGCCTGGCTACCCTCAATTGTCTCCAACCTATTTCCAACTTCTGTTAGTTCACCTCTAAGGACATCCACCGTTTGCAAAGTATTATTCAGCTCGAACTGCAGTTTAACACGCTGGTCAATTTCCAACATTAACCTTCGCTGATACAACAGAGTGAGCTGTCCTAACACATCTGAGACCTGTCTGTCTTTTGGTGGGTTTTTAATGACTTGGAGCAACTCCTGAATCCTGGCTTCACATTGCTCAATGCCATTATCATTGAGACCTTTACGCTCCTCTGAGGATAACATAATCAATTACCCAATCGTTTCTTGTGGGGTCCTCTAACATGCACACATCTCCAGCTGCAGTCTGGGATGTTTCCTCCATCTTTGGCCCAAAATGCACAATGGTAATACACTGACAATGCAAACACACAAAACTTTGCTATGAACCACCACTAAAATTACCAGTCGTACCAATTAGCACTAACACAAACAGCTAAGCTGTTCTTTGATGAGTGGTAGCTAACTTAATTAGCAGCAATACAAACAGCTAAGCTGTTCAGCTAGCTGTCTGATTCAGATATGTATCTTGCAGCTGTATGGGTTTGCTTAAAATGGGAGTAATCAAGCAAACAAAACACGCAAAAAGGGAAAGAGGAGATAAAAAGACGATTTTCCTTTCCTGAAATAACCCAAACCCAACTTTAAAATAAAATTTTTAAAAGTGGAAAACGAAACTAAACATTCAATGCTGTTCTTGGCTTCAAATAAATGTTAGTGCTTCCTAATATGATCACTTACCTTCTAGTTAGGCAACCAAGTTAATTTTGTGAGTCAGATCAAAACATTCTTCACACAATAAAACCCAGCAAAAAGGCTTAAATTTTATCCAAAAGTGGTCATGAATGATCAATAATTTCAGCTTTCAACTTAAGTTATGCCCTTTGATCATAGGTGATGGAATTATCTGCCTGTGTTAATGAACTAAGTGATTAAAATCAAAGTAGGAACTGCAATTCTCACTAGTGACCACCAGGTGGTACAAAGTGCAGGTCTGCAATTTGGGAAATCCAGTTGCCACTGCAATTTTATTCAATGGCCACCAGATGTAGGTGTTGCTCTCAACCTGACTGGGAGGGGCTGGTCAGACCTGTAATTACACCCAGCGGACACTGGAGGCTGCCTATTGGCGCTGGTTCCCTGCAGCTAGCGCAGGAGGGTTGCCGGCTGGAAATCAACTTTAAATTTACCACAAGCTATAACACCTTTAACCTTGCATCCACCACAAGCACCTCTGAAAGATTATTTTATCCTCTGCAGCAGAACTGAGCAAACTCTATTCAAGATACCCCTAGATCACAAACGCTCTCTGCAAAACTCGAAAATCTCACCATAAAATGTCTAGTTAAATGCCACGGATATCACAATTGTTTAATTCTGTGCAACAGTGATGTGATGTCTGTCTTTTTAAGGCCCACCCAGGGACGTCAAATCTGTTGTAATTATAGATTATTGATTAATTGAATATTTATCAAGAATTATAATTAAAATCATAATCCGATAAAGTTAACTCCCTAACCAAAATCCTCGTTTATGAATTGAAACCAGAGCTGTCCTCTGGTGTTGTAATTATGGCTCAAGGCCTCTGATATTACCATTATTAAATGTCACTGTTTAATCAACCGTTTCTGCTGAAACGTGGGGAACTTTGCCTTATTTTGACTGACAAATCACTCTTGCACATAATAAACACAAAACGCCTTCTCTTTATCTACGTGAAAATTTATTAAATCAATCAGCCTGATACAATCAACTCACCGATTCAATAATCTTCACCTACTCAAACATACAAAATTCTACACAAGAGGGTAGGTAAAATACCTAACTAACAAAATAAAGCAAAAAAGGCAGTGTGTGTGTATTGAATCAACCAGCAGTTATGGCAAAAGTGGTACTATGACAAAGGAATGTGGTGTTAAACGAAGTTTGAAAACAGCCCGCCAGATAGCGTGGCCCAGCGGGACACGGGCTGTCATAAAACCCCCAAAGCAAAGTTATAAACTCAGCTTAGAAAAAGAGTCATAAACCTTTTGGCGGCAAGTTAGCAAGCAGTGAAGTTGGAACAAAGAAAATGGTGAATTTCACCATGAGGTTACAGTCGTAGTCCAGTATTACCGGCGCTCCGGTGTTCGCACGGTAAAGACACAACTTGCCTCAGCACTCAATACAATGTTGCCTGCAAATACAATTTCATAACATCAGACTATAAGTTGCGATTCTGATCGCACTAAAAATCCTATCTCTCTCTCTACCCTGCCCAGAATACTTCTAATAAAGAAATCAAAGAAAATAATAAAAGATGGGTATTACTTTGTGGAGCAATTCTTCAGGGCTGCCCGCGTGAGGGGGAGAGGAGGAGGGGGAAAGTTGGAAGTTAACGTGCGTCCACGGTAACTTCGGGAAGAGTGGTCAATCTTCGTCCTTTGGCCTCCTTGGCGAAAGGGAAAAATATGATCTGACCGTCAGCAGTCGACTAGAACAAAAAAAACAAGGTGGCGATCCGTCTCCTTGAAACTCCGTGGTTTTTTTGGTTATGTGTTAAGCTAACACCTTCGATCGGTAAAGTTGAAATTTCTGGCCTTCTTATTCCAGGAATTTCTGTCATGAACGTTCTTTTCGTTGGCCAACGAAGGAGAATAAATGAATACTCCACGTGGGGCCTCTTCTTCTCCAGAGGATGCTTCAGTTGCGTGGAAACCGTGTCAAGGTCTCCAGCTGAAGGCAATGTTTAAAGCGTCCGCCTTCCATATATAACCTCTTGTGACGTCAGACTTCTTGTGACGTCAGACTTAGAACGTCCCCGTCCTACCAGCCGCAGTGCCCACTGGGATTTGTAGTGGCGGACAATACTGGATACAAAATGGCAGATGATGTCGGAAGGCCTGGTGGTGTCCAGCAATGTGTAAATGGCCCAATATTCAGCAAACAAGTTTTCCAACAACAGAAACAACTTAGACATTAACTATTCCATGTTTCCTATAGTAGGATTTTGAGAGGCAAGTGGAGAAATGAGATTAAGACGAAGACATCTCAATAGCGTCCAAGAACTTGAGGAAATCAGTACAATTCACATCCCCCTACCTGAACTTACAGTTTGCTAGGTGTACTCCTTCCATCACTTCATGGTATTAAGAGTCAATGAAAGCAGGACTGTTTACCTGCTGTGAACAGGGGAAATAGTACCAACCTCTATTTTCTCTGCTTAAGTACTCTGAGGTTTTGTCAGAATCCTTGAAGCCTTTATGAAACTTTGTAAATAGCATCTATATAGCATCAAATAACCTTTCCCACATCCGGTGTTTTATATTATTAGCTGCCAGACTCAAGAACCACTAGGAATGTAGATCACTGTCAAGCTCCGTAGGATGTCTCAAAGCAGACATCCTACAGAGCTTGACAGCCATCTGAGAGGTGTATCAAGGTGTATGCCATAACAAAGATAAAAACCTTAACTTCATTATCCTACATCAGCAAGGGTCACGGATCAAAATTTGAATTTTGAATTTTTGAACTTGAGACGTGGCTCTCAAACATCAGCGGATCATTTGAAATCTTAAATGTCATATTTAGACTCTAAAGCAAAAATTACTTTATGATATGAATTAATATATGTGATGCATGTTTTACAAGACACGGTTACTAGAGGTTTTTCATTTAGTTAAAAACAGTTACTTTCATTTTAGGTTTTTTGATGGAATATGTAAAAATAACAGAAAGAGTTTAGGCATTTGTGGATAGTCAGAAATGTTCTTACCCTGTAGTAATCTGTGCTGTAAATGTCTCTGGACATTCCAAAATCTCCTATTTTCACCAGAAGGGCATTCCCCACCAAGCAATTCCTTGTTGCAAGATCACGGTGGACAAAGTGTTGAGAAGCCAAGTAGATCATCCCAGCTGCAATCTGACTCGCTATGTGAAGCATCTGGGAAAGACCCAGCTCCCCATTGGTCTGAAGGGGCTGCCCATCAACTAGGATTGTTGCATCTGGTCCATGGGCTCTGAGAAGACAGTTTCAATGACATAAATATTTCTATTGTTACTCAGATTTAAAAAAAATCTCCCTGGTTTATGTTTGGCTTTTCCTTTACTGGAAACTTTTGAAGCACTGATCAAATTCCGGTATTTCACCTACAATTTCTCTTAGAATTTAGAACATTTTAAGAAGGTAATGTAAATTTATCAATTTTATAAAATGGAGAGCTACTATTAAAAATTATTTATATAAACAACATCAACAAAGACGTTTGTCATACATTTAAATAAAATAAATTGTGGACAATATAATGCTTTTGACATTATAATGTAATGTAATTACCGATAGGTCCTCAAACCGAAAACAAATAAAGAACTCTTTACAAAGAGGAGATTCTAGTTTTCAGTTCATTTGATTTCAAAGAAGAAAAAATATCTTAATCTAGAGATCCATATCTCCTTGTCTCGAGATCACATGTACACATAGAGTACAACAGATACAATGGCTCCCAAAAGTGAACAGACCTCTAGAAAAACGCCATTAAAAAATTTTCAAAACTTGGAATGTCCATATGCCCTTCTCACTTCAACTAAATAATAAGTTAGGTAGAAGGAGAAAAATATAAGAAAAAAACTAAAATAATTTAAAAAGAGTTGCTTAGGTGTAACTTGTAAAAGCATCGTTCTTTGGTAAGAGTCTGTCAGCATCCCACATGCTGACTTGGCAAAATTTGCCCAAAAACAAGTTTTCCAAATCTGACAGATTTGTTCAAGAGCCCTTTTCACCCCTTTTCAGGTGACCCTGCAGATTTTCTGTTAGATTTTGATTTGGAAAATGGCTTGGCTGTTCTGAAACTTTAAATTTCTTCTAATTCATTTTGTATTTAATTTATTTAGTCATACTGATCACCGTGATGTTGAAAAATTTGTATCCCCCTTGTAGCAGACAACTAAAGTTTTGGGTAAAAATGACTGATATGTGGAACTATTTATACCATTTTCCTTCTTGACAAAATGTCAGTTCCATCTGAAGAAAAATAACACATGGGCCACCATCTTTTACTGCGGGAATGCCCTTTCTTTTAGTTAAATGAAGTGATGTTTATGTGCCAGACGTACCTTATGTAATTGTGGCCCAATTTAGGTTAAGTTTGATTCTTTCAGTCTATAACACATTCTCCCACAAGGTTTTGGGAAATTTAGGCCAGGACTAGATGTTTTCTTTGGAAAACATGCAGTCTTTGCAGTGGTATTTTTGTACCATTATTCTGGCTTATACCTTTGTACATTATTTTTGCCTATAATCTTTTGTAACAGATGTTAGGATGCAAGTGAATCAATGTCAAAATATTTGCACTTGGAGGGCTGAAGTTCAGTTTCAGTTAATCCAATTTGCTATAATTAATAGCAGGTTTAAACTCATGCAGAATGACTGCTGAAACTGCAGTCATTCAATAGGTTCTGCAACAAAGTTTTAGTTTACAAATGTGCTCCTTTATACAGATAATTGCAACTATTTAGATGCTTTTTTAATATATTCATATTTTTATTAGGTTGTTTCTAACTTCAAATGTGCAGGATAAATGCATTTTAGAATAATTTATAATGGTCTCATTTTTTAAATGACAAAAACCTGGCATTTTACCACAGGGGGTGTTTGCACTTTTTGTTTCCATCATCTCATTATAGCATAATAGGACCTGTCCTAGAAAAACTGCCTACTATCAGCATTTAGAGCTGTTTAAAGTTTAGAGCTGTGGTGCAGGTCAGTGAATTCCAATTAAAGCATTAACAAACTAACAACTACAAAAAAAATATATATATATTGCTATACTTTTGTGTTTTTTAATAGTTAAACTGTGAGGTAATCAGTTTTTTTAACCTCTTTTGGAAACCTTGGGTGATATATATATAAAATGCATGGCCAGAAAAATACAAAATAACAAAATCATGTGAATTTGCAATTTAATGTAAGGAATATATTAAAACATCAATGTAAAGTTCAGTATAATAGTATGAACATAGATTCTGGAGCTTAATATTTTATATTCAAAAAATGTTTTATTTGTATTATTGATGTTTTTTGTTGATTTTATACCTTGTAGTTTAGCAGATAGCAGCACCTACCTGAGAAACTTATTAAGATCTCCATGTTTCATATACTCAAAGACCATGATGAGAGGGTCTCCATCCACACACACTCCATAGAACTTGACTATGTGCTCATGCTGGAGGTTGGTCAGCATCTCTGCCTCATGCTGGAAATCCTTCCTGGCTGCAAATGTGGGGTCCTTTAGTGTCTGGAAAAGGTGGGAAATGTGAGATGTCTAAAAATGTTTTATGTGACTGTGAATATTTTGAAATTTATCACAGTGTAGATGAAAACACATTGTATGACAATTATGTGGTGTTAGCATCACTGATTAAACCAGAATAATCACTTAGATGTGGTTCTTGTAAGAAAATCGGAAATCTGGCTTGATTTTCTACAGCATTTAACATAAAAGGAGAAGGATGGAGAAATAAAATGGGGAATAGAGTCCGTTTTGGCACATCCATGACCCAGGGTAGTGATGGGTCCCGCAACATTAATGCATCGGCGCATGCGTCGAGCTCATAGAGCAAGACTCCGTGTCGATGCGCATATCACTATAAGAAAGTCACCTGACCGATACAGGAACTGTTTTGAACTGGCTCTGAGGCATTATAGGGCCAGGCATGAGAATAAAGTCACAGATACACCCAGGATAAACTCAGGTATACAGCCATCCTACAACTTACTCACAGTTGCTTTGTTGATAATTTATTCCTATTAATTTATTCTTTATCTCATTTTTAACCATCAAGCTTTCAGGAAGCAGACGCTAGATGAGGCTCTGCTGAATTTCATCCTGAAGGACTGCCAACCCCTCAGCATTGTGGAGAGTGAAGGGTTCAGGGAACTGGTTCAGGTCCTTCAGCCCTCATATGTTTTGCCAACCAGAAAGATTTGTGTGGAAATGATCTAAAGTAGTAGTTGATATATCCAATTTATTTAATCTTTAATTTAAATATATTGATTTGCTTTTGGTTTGATTTGGTGTAATTTTCAGACCATCAAAGAAGTACAAGAAGGAACGAGAACAAGTGAAAATGGAAGAACAGCCAGCTGTGTCAGAGTATTACAGCTGACATGTGGACATCTGTGAACATGGAGGGTTACTTAGCTCTTTACTGTCACTACATTAATGATAATTTGCATATGTGTACACCTGTGTTGGGAGTGCAATACTTTCTGCAAAGTCACATTGCTGACAATTTGGCCCAAGTCAAAAGGGGCATGATGGAGGACTGGCCCATAACCAATAAAATAAAGTGTCTTGTGACCGACGCCAGCAGGGATTTTGGACCACTCGTCCATACAGGTCTTCTCCAGATCCCATCAATCCTCCCCTCAATATGGTGCAGTCGTCCTGTCCCCTTTGCAGAAAATCATCTCCAAAGAATGATGTTTCCACCTCCATGCTTCGTGGTAGGGATGGTGTTCTTGGGGTTGTACTCTTTCTTCTTCCTCCAAACACAGCAAGTAGAGTTCAGACTAAAAAGCTCTATTTGTGTCTCATCAGATCACATGACCTTCTCATATTCCTCCCCTGGATCATCCTGATGTTCATTGGCAAACTTCAGCTATTTTCCTGTAGCCAATCCCAGCCTTGTGCAGGTCTACTTGTTGGGGTCTGGAGATCTTGTGTTGTGTTTTTTTTTTACCTGCTATTAACATGGCTTCTTCACCAGAGGGCGCCTGAGCTTCAGGCTGGAGGAATACAGGTGCTATCCATCACTACAATCAAATGAGGAGTGTTGGATGTTGCAGTACTTCGACGCCTGAGTGTTTGCCTGAGTGTTTGCCATAGTGGAAACTAACCGGCCAAGATCTAGTCTTGTATCCTTGAACAAACTTTTTCATCCCTGAGGAATATCACGAATTAAAGCAAGTCTTCAGCAAGACCAAGGCTCTTTCGCTGCCCCGCCATCGACCATATGACTGTGCAATCGAGCTACTGCCTGGCGCTCCGCTTCCCTCGAGCCGACTATATAATATTTCTCATCCTGAAAGACAATCAATGGAAAAATACATCACGGAATCACTGGCTGTTGGAATAATAAGACACTCCTCTTCCCCCCTGGGAGCGGGGTTTTTCTTTGTAGGGAAAAAGGACAGCTCACTTCGTCCATGCATCGACTATCGGGGACTCAACCAGATAACTGTCAAAAACAAATACCCTCTCCCACTCATAACATCAGCTTTCGAACCTGTCCAGGGAGCCACCATCTTCGCTAAGCTAGACCTCCGAAATGCATATCACCTTGTCCGAATCCGGAAGGGAGATGAATGGAAGACACCGTTGGGCCATTTTGAATATTTGGCGATGCCTTTTGGACTATGTAATGCTCCAGCGATTGTTCAAGCTCTAGTGAACGATGTACTCAGAGACTTTATTGATGTGTTTGTTTTTGTATTCCAAGAACCTGTCTGAGCACCGCCGCCATGTTCACCTGGTCCTTCATCGCCTCCTGGAGAACAGACTGTATGTGCAAGCAGAGAAATGTGAATTTCATCAATCATCTGTTACCTTTCTTGGTTTCATCCTTGACGGTGGGCAGGTTAGTTTAGACCCTGAAAAGATAAAAGCTGTGATCGACTGGCCAGTCCCCGAGTCCAGCAAGCAACTACAGAGGTTTCTAAGGTTCACAAATTTCTATAGGAGATTCATCAGCAATTACAGCCAGACTGCTGCCCCCCTCACAGCCTTGACTATTTTTTTGAATAAAAATTTGTAAAAAAAACATTTTCACTTAGATTTTCACATTATGATAAAGTTTCACATTATTTATTGACTGTATCTAAAAATATCAGATATTTTAAATTTAAATGAAGACATGAAATAATACATTATAACATACAATGACTTAAATTATATTATTGTGTATAGTAGGTCATCAAATCAGTGTCAGTTGAGTCTGTCAACTAGGTTGCCTGTAGAGATTTTTAAGGTCTAGCAGATGTCAGCATTCAGTGACAGAGTATCGACACAGTATCAATATAGTTTTGACAATGTGTCGGAACGTTTTATGACCCCTCATCTACCCATCACTAACCCAGGGACAGGGGAACACATGTTTTTTTCCTAGCTGTCTTTTATTAAAAATGTCAAAGAAAAATACAGTCTAATCAAATATAATTCAAATTCAAAACTACTTTATTAATTCCAAAGGAAAATTAAATGTTGTTGTAGGTCATATTATGCAGGTTTCTTCAAAGAGCCGTTGTAGATTCTAATGGCTGTGGGCAGGAAGGATCTCCTGTAGCGGTCTGTCTTACAGCAGATCTGTGTAAGCCTCTGACTGAAGACACTCTGTTGTTGTACAGCAGTCTGATGAGAGGATACTCTGGGTTCTCCATAATCTTCATTTCATGAAGAATTCTTCTGTACCAATGATCTCCAGAGGAGTCCCCAGAACAGAGTTAGCCTTCTTTATCAACTTCTTGAGCTTTTTTTTAAGTCCCTAGCTCTGATGCTATCCCAGAAGATGATAGCAGAAGAGATTGAACTCGCCACAACAGACTTATAGAAGATATGGGGCACCTTGCTGCAAACACTGAAGGTCCTAAGCTTCCTCAAGAAGTACAGTCTGCTCTGCTTCTGTTTCTCCTAAAATCTACAATCATCTCTTTATTTTGTTCATGTTCAAGATGTTATGATTGTTTCTGCGCCATGCCACAAAGCGGTCTAGCAGCTCCCTTTACTCAGCTTCTTGTCCATCTCTGATAGACCCCACGACCCAATGCTTTACACTCGGAATTTACCAGAACTTATAAAATGTTACAGGTGCATGTATATCTTTTTATGGAAAAGGACATAAATTCTTATTTTAATAATAACATAACTTTCATCAAAAACAAAATAAGGAATTTTGCAATCTGAATTTCTAATATACAGTATAACTCACTGCTCCACGGGTTCTGGGGAGAATTGGGCAAACATCAATAAAATTCTTCCCCAAATCACCAAAAACTGTCCTTATTTCAATAGGTTAAACAGCACTAATACTGCAATACACATCTGCCTTACCTTTATAGCAACCAGCATCTTATCCTTGGTTGGACTTAAATTGTAACATTCAGCCAGGAAGACCTTCCCAAAGGCACCCTCACCAAGCTCCCTCTTCAAAATAATGTCCCGACATTTAATATGTTGAACATCTGAGAGAGAAAGATAGAACGATAGAGAAAGATAGAGATTTTATCCGGAGTCTATATTGTATAGAGTCAACTCATCTGGCTTTTGACATATTAGGTGTAGGCTTGCTAAGTTGTTAACACAGAGAGACCTTTAATTGGATATTTTCATTTAAGCCCTGCAGCACTTGCCAAATGTTCATTCATCTCATTTTGAAATGTAGTTTCAATATACTGAGCTTGCTAGATGAAACCATAAATAATACTGGGTTTGTAAGAAAAAGACAAGAAAAAATTAAACAAAAAATAAACAATATTTTAGAGAAAACTAACAAGGACTCTGTGATCAGTGCAGAATAACCCACTCCACATGTAACTGGTCCTCATTTGCAGTTTCCAAGCTTGTCTCAATCTAAAGTGGTTCTTAATGCATTGAAAAACAATTTGGTGTTTTCACAAACAGTTTAAACTGTATTTTAAGAATATCTAGTGTAGAACAATTAAATTCAGTAAAAACAGTTTAATAACTATAGTAACTATAGTTTAATACCAAATAAAAAACTGAAGCTTCCATGTCAAATTTTCAGCCTTAGCTGCAGTGTAGCTACGGTGTATGATAATATTTTCCCGCAGTGGTTACAAATCTTTTTTTTTTAACCTAAACTGTTGCCAAACAAGTGGTGCGGGCTACATCAGATTATGTTTGCTGCTATTTACACTGCAGCTTACTTGTACTTTGCAAGATACACTTCACCCTGATGAGTTAGAGTTCATGGAAAAAACATCTCTCACCGTACCTAGGTTTTGTTAGGTTTTGCTTCACAAACTGATTTTCCAACAGCTGTCTCTTTAAATAAAGCTTTTATCAGTTCATGACATCATACATTTGCATACAAAAACACTCAAGTGCTTAAAAAAATGCCAATTTTGAAGTGATTTGGTAGACATTAAGATCAGTGCAGATTGGACTTTCAAGGACCTAGAACATCAAAAAGGTTCACCAGAGAGTGGGTGGTGACATCATGAGTGGACTGATAATATTATCAAAGGCATTTGTTATCACCTCCAACAGTCTATTAATGAGAATGAGTGTTTCAATTGTTTAATTTTCAACACATACAGCGGGGAGAACCAATATTTGACACACAGGTTTTCCCCCTTGCAAAGCAAGTAGAAATCTTTAAATTTTATCTAATCTAAATATAATCTTCAGGAATTCAGGAATCTAAAACAAAAATCCAGAAAATTACATTGTGTGATTTTTAAGTAAATAATTTGCATTTTATTGCATGACGTAAGTATTGAGTACATTAGAAAAACAACACTTAATATTTGGTACAGAAACCTTTGTTTGCAATTACAGATGTTAGACATTTCCTGTAGTGCTTGATGAGGTTTGCACACACTGCAGCAGGGATTTTGGACCACTCCTCCATACAGGTCTTCTCCAGATCCCATCCATCCTCCCCTCAATATGGTGCAGTCGTCCTGTCCCCTTTGCAGAAAATCATCTCCAAAGAATGATGTTTCCACCTCCATGCTTCGTGGTAGGGATGGTGTTCTTGGGGTTGTACTCTTTCTTCTTCCTCCAAACACAGCAAGTAGAGTTCAGACTAAAAAGCTCTATTTGTGTCTCATCAGATCACATGACCTTCTCATATTCCTCCCCTGGATCATCCTGATGTTCATTGGCAAACTTCAGCTATTTTCCTGTAGCCAATCCCAGCCTTGTGCAGGTCTACTTGTTGGGGTCTGGAGATCTTGTGTTGTGTTTTTTTTTTACCTGCTATTAACATGGCTTCTTCACCAGAGGGCGCCTGAGCTTCAGGCTGGAGGAATACAGGTGCTATCCATCACTACAATCAAATGAGGAGTGTTGGATGTTGCAGTACTTCGACGCCTGAGTGTTTGCCTGAGTGTTTGCCATAGTGGAAACTAACCGGCCAAGATCTAGTCTTGTATCCTTGAACAAACTTTTTCATCCCTGAGGAATATCACGAATTAAAGCAAGTCTTCAGCAAGACCAAGGCTCTTTCGCTGCCCCGCCATCGACCATATGACTGTGCAATCGAGCTACTGCCTGGCGCTCCGCTTCCCTCGAGCCGACTATATAATATTTCTCATCCTGAAAGACAGTCAATGGAAAAATACATCACGGAATCACTGGCTGTTGGAATAATAAGACACTCCTCTTCCCCCCTGGGAGCGGGGTTTTTCTTTGTAGGGAAAAAGGACAGCTCACTTCGTCCATGCATCGACTATCGGGGACTCAACCAGATAACTGTCAAAAACAAATACCCTCTCCCACTCATAACATCAGCTTTCGAACCTGTCCAGGGAGCCACCATCTTCGCTAAGCTAGACCTCCGAAATGCATATCACCTTGTCCGAATCCGGAAGGGAGATGAATGGAAGACACCGTTGGGCCATTTTGAATATTTGGCGATGCCTTTTGGACTATGTAATGCTCCAGCGATTGTTCA
The DNA here is from genome assembly GCA_036173005.1 of Crenichthys baileyi. NCBI lineage: Eukaryota > Metazoa > Chordata > Actinopteri > Cyprinodontiformes > Goodeidae > Crenichthys > Crenichthys baileyi. The sequence continues at coordinate 232,961 of JAHHUM010002915.1, forward strand.
AGCTCTAGTGAACGATGTACTCAGAGACTTTATTGATGTGTTTGTTTTTGCATTCCAAGAACCTGTCTGAGCACCGCCGCCATGTTCACCTGGTCCTTCAGCGCCTCCTGGAGAACAGACTGTATGTGCAAGCAGAGAAATGTGAATTTCATCAATCATCTGTTACCTTTCTTGGTTTCATCCTTGACGGTGGGCAGGTTAGTTTAGACCCTGAAAAGATAAAAGCTGTGATCGACTGGCCAGTCCCCGAGTCCAGCAAGCAACTACAGAGGTTTCTAAGGTTCACAAATTTCTATAGGAGATTCATCAGCAATTACAGCCAGACTGCTGCCCCCCTCACAGCCTTGACACCTACAAAGAACTCATTCAAATGGATCTCTGAAGCCAATGCTGCTTTAAATCACTCTCAAACAGAAGTTCTCGCAGGCACCTATCCTTATTCACCCAGACTCATTTAAGCAATTTGTGTTGGAGGTTGATGCCTCCGACATTGGTGTTGGTGCAGTGCTGTCTCAGAGCTCCTCCTCTGACAATAAACTTCACTCCTGTGGTTTCTTTTACCACCGACTTTCAAAAACTGAGAAAAACTATGATGTGGGCGATCGAGAACTCCTAGCTAACAAATTAGCCCTGGAGGAGTGGCGGCACTGGCTGGTGGGGGCGGATCATCCGGTATTGGTATGGACAGATCACAAGAATCTCTCTTGTCTACAAACAGCTAAATGTCTTAACCCCTGTCAAACTCGCTGGACCTTGTTTTTCTCCTGTTTCAATCTCGCCATATCCTACAGACCTGGGTCCAAGAATATAAAATCAGATGCTCTCTCCTGACAACATTCTCCAGATGATTTCGAGAGACAACCAGCTCCAATACTTCCCCCCCATCTGTTCTGTCGGGGCTCTTTCAGGGGAGATCGAAGGTGTCATAAAACAAGCTCAACAGAGTGAACCAGATCCCGGAACTGGGCCACCTAACCGGATTTTTGTTCCACCCACAGTCAGGCCATGCCTAATCCACTGGCTGCATTCAGCTAAGTTTGCTGCACATTCAGGCTCCAGCCGCACCATTGCCCTCATCTCCAGACGGTTCTGGTGGCCTTCCATTCACAAGAATGTCAAGGAGTATGTAAAGGCCTGCGCAACTTGTGCTAGAAACAAACCTACGCACCAATCTCCTGCTGGGCTTCTCCAACCACTAAGTGTCCCTAGTTGGCCATGGTCCCACATAGCTCTGGACTTTGTTACTGGGCTCCCCAGTTCTCAATGACTACTATTCTCAATATTATTCACTGATTCTCTAAAGCTTGCCATCTCATTCCCCTTAGGAAGCTCCTATCCGCCTTCCAGACCGCTCATCTGTTGGTTAAACATGTTTTTAGATTACATGGCATGCAACAAGAAATACTGTCTGAATGGGGTCCCCAGTTTACCTCCCAAGTCTGTAGACAGTTTTGTTCCACCCTTGATGCCAAGGCCTCACTCACTTCTGGGTACCATCCTCAGTCCAACGGCCAGACTGAGAGTATGAACCAAGAGCTAGAATCGACTCTGAGATGTCTCACTTCAACCAATCCAGTAGATTGGAGCAAGCATTTACCCTGGGTCGCGTATTCACACAACACACATGTTTCTGCAGCTACTGGCCTATCTCTATTCAAAGTCTCTCTGGGATATCAACCACCTCTGTTTCCCACAGATGAAAAGGACATATCAGTCACCTCTGTCTGACACCACATACGACGCTGCAGACACATTTGGGACATCACCACTAGAGCCCTCAGCCAAACCGTTGAATAGAACAAGAGGTTTGCAGACAGGAGACGCAGGCCAGCCCCCTAATATCGTCCTGGTCAGAGAGTATGGTTGTCATCTCGAGACATCCCACTGAAGTCCATGTTGAGGAAACTCTCTCCTTGGTTCATTGGACCCTACGTCATCAACTCCATTCTCAGCCCCACGGCGGTCAAATTGGGATACCTTGTCGACCGGGAGGGCTACGGTCCGGAGGACCGGTCCTTTGTGCCCCGATCTTTTATCTGTGATCCGTCCATGATCACTGCGTATCAGTCTTCCATTGCTTTAGAAAGATCCCTTACCTGTTGTGTGCTCCTTCCAGGTTTCATCTGAGCTCTGACTCCTGTTGCCTCGTTCCAGTCTCTCTGAAAGCCCAGGAGATTTGACCCTCCAAGCAAGATTCCTCGGTTCAGTTTCCAACTGATAGCTACATGTTTGGGTTCCTCCCAAATGGCTGCAACGAATCCTGCTCACCCTCAACCGACCTCACACACCCCCAGTGCCTGTGGCGCCCCACTATCCTCAAGGACACCTTCAGGTGCAGTAACTCGACCAATGGTGTCGCACTTCAAACTCTCCCCACTTACCCGGACTCTGAGGCCTTCCTGGATCTCCTCTCCGAACCTCAACGTACCTCTACTCCGTTGGACCAGCTAACAAAACCTGTAAGCAAAATAAATACTCAGGATCTTTATCTGTCACTTGTAAGAAAAGGAACCCGTTACGGAGTCTCTTGTTTCCAGTCCGACCCTGAACGCCCCTGTAAAAGGAAGAAAATAAACTGAATAACTTTTACCTGTCTCCTGCGTGTTGTCTGCATGTGGGTCAGAGCCGTTAAAAAAAAAACCATGACACTACTATTTTATCCCTGATGTCCTTTAACAGCTCTCTGGTCTTGGCCATTGTGGAGAGGTTGCAGTTTGTTTGACTAAGGTGTCTTTTATTTCAGACAGATGCAGTTAATACAGGTAATGAGATGAGAACAGGAGGGCCTTTTAAAGAAGAACTAACAGGCCTGTGAGAGCCGGAATTCTTACTGGATGAAATTACTGGTGATCAAATACTTATTTTTCTGGATTTTTGTTTTAGATTCCGTCACTCAGTTGAAAAGTACCTATGGTTACAATTAAAGACTTCTGCATGCTTTGCAAGTGGGAAAACCTGCAAAATCGGCAGTGTATCAAATACCTGTTTTCCCCACATGTTAACATAATTTTTGCTGAGACCAAGTCAAGTGTCAATGACTGAATGATTTCCAATGACTGAAATAAACAATTGCTCATCTAGTTTTCCTACAACACTGCACTGCTGCTGGTTAGGAATTCAAATCCTTTAATGTTTGTCCTCAAACTAATTTATCATACAAACATTTAACAATTGTTTTTAAATATTTTAGCATTTATGGTAACATGCCATGAGCTGCATGAGAAGCTTTAATTATTTAGAAAACTAAGAGATGTGAGTAACTGAATAAACAGCTGCATTATTGTGATAACAGAGACCTGGCTGTATAAGAACATCCCAGGCACAGCTATAGAGTTAGCAGGCCGCACAATCGTCTGGGTAGACCACACATCAGACTCTGAGGTCTTGAGGGTCGTGGGCACAATAGACAGGCTCAGAGAGAGGTTAAAGATGTTAGTAAACATCTCGGTGAGTTGGTAAGCACACACTCTCAGCACCCTTCCTGGGAGGGTTAACTTTTTTGAAAGCCCATCTCTCTTTAGCCATGTCTATGTACAGTGTAGCATTCTTAGTATCCACATGTAATCTGGCATAGAAGGTGTTAAGCTAATTCAGAAAAGATGCACTGAACAGCTCCACAGACCTGTTCCTCCCACTGTAGTCTATGATGCATTGCAGGCCATTCTACATGCGCCTCAGGTCGTTGCTCTTTTGGGCAGACTCGACACTCTCCCTGTTCTGCCTTTGCCATTTCTTAACAGTCTGTCTGAGTTCATACGTGGCTGCTTTGTAGGCCCCAGGATCTCCAGATTTAAAGGCAGCAGTGTGTGCTTTAAGTTTAGCATGTACTAGATGTCCGACCCATAGTTTCTAGTTTGGTAAGTGCAGATGGAGGCTTTTGACACAGCATCTTCAATGCACTTCCCTATATAGCCTATGACAGAGTCTTTGTACTCATTCATTTTGGGATCAGCCGAGTCTGCAAACATCTGCGAATCTGTTGCTTCAAAGCAGTCCTGTAGGGCCTCATCACCTGCATGGTCCCACTTGAAAATGTCCCTGGGAACTGGTTTTTCTTGTTTGAGCCTTTGTTTGTACACAGGCAGCAGCAAAACGGCACTGTAGTCTGCTTTATCAAAGGCAGGGCACGGAGGAGTTTGTAGCTGTCTTTGAATGGGATGTAACAATCGTCCAGGGTGTGGTCCCCCCGGTGGGAACAGATGCTGATAGCATTTTGGTGGGAGGCAGGATGTAAACTACAGTGAGGATCACTCAGATGAATTCTCAAGGCAGATAAAAGGGTCTGACTCTAATAGTTAGCAAATCCAGGGCCTGTGTGCAGTGGTTTGTCAAAATATGTGCATCTGTAGCCCACAAAGAGTTAATCATAAAGCCCCCCAGGACAACACTGCCATTTGGTCTGTGCATGAACAGGGAAGAAGAGCGAGTAACAACTTCAAGTTTCTTGTACTGCACATCCTAGATGAAAAGGCAACATCTTTTTTTTCCGAGAACACTGAGGAGGAACAAACTCCCTTCACCTTCGCTGAAAAACTTTTACCACTACACAATAGAGTGTCCTGATCTGTAGATGTAAAGTATGGTATGTTTGCTGCATTGCATCCAAGAAGAAACAATTGCAGCAGGTCATCAAGACTGCTAAGTGGATTACTGCCTCCCTGCTCCAACGCCCAGAGGTGATCTACTCGAGCCATCTCCTCTGGCGGGCCACAAAAATCCGGGATGATCCCACCCACCCAAGACACTCTTTTTTCACTAGCCTTCCCTCATGCGAGCCCTTCACTGGCTTCCCATGATGCCACTGGCTGTATAAAAACACCCCCTTTCCAATGGCCCGATCTCTCCAAGCCGGTTGACCATCGGACCAGGAGAGACACAGCGTGCTGAAGTCTTTTTGCTGGCAAAAGGACTTAAACTCATCAAACTGGATCCAAGAGTCTCATATGATCACCGATCATATGCAAAAGTTGAGTATGGAATGAACTGCTGTTTGTGTATCCGGTATTCATTCACGAACGGGGGAATTAAGATACCAGCATTGTTTGACTCTCTCTCCGAGCCCTGCAGACGCACACGGTGTTCGAGAGAAGTCCCCAGCAGAGACGCGCTCTCTACAACCCGAGTGAAGCGGTTTTCCTTGCCTGAGAGAAGGACGACGAGTAGCCGCATGCAGTTTTGGCCGGCCGACAGAACGGGCCGCCCACCCACAGCTTCGTTAGGTTAGCCGAAGGCTAACCGCTTGTTGACTGTAAACGTTTCTTTGAACTTCGCCGCCCCGTACATCTTTTCCTCAACATGGTCAGAGGTTAGGTCTGGGCAGAGTGAATAATAGAATAACAGATGAAATGATCTAAACGTTTTTCATTTTATGAAGTTTGGTTTTGTTTGTGTGAAACTGCTATCTTAGTGCTAGCAGGCTATCTGCAGCACACATGATCAGCTTTGTGTTCTGTGTTTATGGGTTTTTAAAGTTAAGAAACTTTATTTAAAGGGTGATTTTAAACACAGAAGGTTGCTCGTCCCCATCCCCATCGTCCGCGCTTGTGCATTTTAACCCTTTTATTGACCCTGGTATTTTAAAGGTATGTGTTTGGTTCTGGTGCTAAGCTAAGCTATCGGCCTCCTTTGTTAGCTTAACTGCTAACAGCTTTAGAACACGTGTTCACTACAGAATATTTAACAGGAAGGTTAAGTTTTCAAGTTAGTGAATAATAATCTCTAAACATTATTTTACTAAATCTGATAACTAAGTAAACACCATTAAGCCCCATTTCTCCAGAAAGATTTGGCTCTTTCCAAATATTCCCCTTTAATAATTATTTCTTCAAAATTTTTTTTTAAATAAATAAAGGCAAACAATTAGACACCACTGAGAAATTATTCATCCAGAGGTTGGTTTTATTCAGCAGATCATTTTTAAAAACACCTTTTTTTTAAAAAAATAATATTTTTTTGATCTTGCATTGTGAATGGTTGCTCTAAAGTTTTGTTTTAAATATTTTGTCTAAGTTGGGGTTCCAAGACTACCTCAACTTCATTTCCCCCCAATTTTTCTTCAAGATAATCCTTGGGTTTCTAAAAACATAAAATAACATTGCATGGTTTTAATTTTTTGCAAAATTTGGTCATGTTTTTCAATCATCTTTTTTTTTAAAATTTTTTAATATTGTACATAGCCCATTTTAGGCTTCCCTTATTTTTTAAATTCTGCTTGGTAGTTTAGTTGGGGATTGTTTTTAAGCATAGCAAAGGTTTTTTGATTGAAAAATTTTTTGGAGTTGACTTATTTTTTTTTAATAAATTTTCTTGTATTTTAAGAAATTTGTGTGAATTCATTCCCAGTGTGTGCAGAATTTATGCTGTTAAAAAATGTCAGAGCTTGGCTCACACCTTTCAACTTTGTCCTAATACCATCGCCTTACTGGGCTGGTATTCACAGGAAAAACCCTTAACAGACCGAAATATTATTTGATAAAATATTAATATTAAATAATATTGTCAGATTAATAATCACATCATGATCATGTAGTGTTAAGTGTTTGAGTTTCAGCTTCCTTCATGTTTCTGTTTGTTCATTTCCCTTTTGTTATATTCTCCTAGTGTTGTTTTTAGCTCATCATATTGGTTACTTATGTCTTTTTCTCTGTTAGAATTCCTCCCACGTTTCTCTCTGCTCTGAATCTTCTCATTACTTCTCACCCTCATTCACTCTGCCTTGATTAGTCTCGGTTCCTCCACATTTCACCTGATTAGCCCTTCTGGTTTATCGGTCATTTCTTCACCCTGCCTCTGTATTTAAATTCACTAATTTTCATTGATCACTGGACTCTTTCATATGACTGGTTCATGTCTGTTTCTCTGCTCCATGCTTATTTTCTGTTTAATTGCTAGATTATCTGCCCATGCTCCATGTCCTGATTTTAAATCCACATTTAAGATCTTCGTTCTCAAGTCCAAACGGTAAACATGTTGGCTATGAAAATACACTTTAAATTACAACATAAGGAGCAACACAGTGTAGTCAGTGTATGGGAGATAAAATCAAATGTCTGAATGAACAGAACAGGACTTATGATTGTTTTGATAAGTTGGAAGTATCTTTGTAATGATGCAGTGACTAATAAATTAAGCGCACAGAAAAATATGTGCATCCCTGTCAGGGCAGTGGTCTGTAAGTTTCATAATGGCTTACTTTCACTCCTGATTACTTGAGATAAAGATTGATAATGACACACAAGTTTGAACACAAGTCTAAGTTATTTCTCCAGTCTTTGAAATGTGAGTCTAAACCAAGTTTTTGTGACTGTGTGACTCAAGTCCAAATCTCAAAGTAGAGATCTAAAAATCAATGTCCTGTAAAGAATGTTTTTTGACTAAAATGTTTTACAGATAAACGTGCTGAACATTTTACTCCTTCTAGATGCCATTACTCACATGTAGTTGGTTTGGTACAGTTGTGTCCATGTCTAAAGTATTGTGGGTTCTCTATGATGGGGATCCTGGACATTCCAATCACCACAGAATCTAACCCAACATCCAGAGCACAGGGGCTTATAACGGCATGATTTACATGATGGAGGGGACTGGCAGAGTTTTCTTCACCACTCATCACAGCTTCTGGGCCTGGAGGGAAACAGAGAGGAATACTTTCATTTCGTATTCACCAAATAGCCATAACGAGACTATCAAGAAAGCAGCCATTCTTTACAAATCCAGTTAAACCCACCTCTCGTAAAAATCTATTTTGTTTACATGATAGGCAGTGTTAAGAGCAAACCAAGCATTCACAGTATAGCTGACAATTTATCTTTATGATGTACAGAGAATTGCAAATTTTTTATTTTTCAAACTTCATATAATCTATTCCTACAAAATCAATTCACATTTTTAGTTTCCATCTTCACCACCTGTCTCAAATATGTGGATATGTGGATTTTTTAGGGGTTGCCTTTGAGGTATCCAACATTGAATAAATAATTTTGAATAAGGGGTGGGCAATGTGGCAAAGATATTAGATGCTGTTTTTCTTTTTTCTTTTTTTTTTTACAGTAAAATCATAGCCCATAAAGAAAAAAATTTTGATCAGCCAAGATATCAGGAAGGAAACAACTTTGTCTTTTTCTTTCCAACTTCCAGATGTTCATATATTACAGCAATTCTTGTATATGCAAGCATAAACAGCATGGTATTGTGGAGCCATCATACTGTTCAGGAAGCAGATGGGCTCTGTGTTCCAAAGATGAATGGGTTTGGGTGTGAAATGTGCATATAATCTCCAGAACAAAAGGTAAAGACCATGTTAAGATGTCATGGATGAATCCATAAGGGCCACAGCCACCCTAACGAGAATGATTTGCCACTGTAGCCTTGATCCCAGTTGGAAGCTTTTAATAAAATAAGATGTTGACTAATCAAACATTAAATAAATATGTAATATTCAACTGCACTTATTGCGGCCCAACATGACACAATAGTATTCTTCGCCTGCAATTCGGGTCTATTGGGATTTAAAGTAACCTTTTTATTTGACCAACATTGTTCTTCTGACTGACAGTAATAGTAATGTTTTGGAGCTGTCCAGCCAGAGTCCTGATTTGAATCGTTAGATTTGTGGTTCCCTGTCCTGGGGCCTCAAGTATGAAGCGTACTTACGCACAAAAATCTTGCAGCACAATGTTTTACGCACAACTCACCATGAACAAAAATTAACGTTCAGTGAAAGTGTCAGTAAATCCATGCAAACTTTTGACCTGCCATGAAAATGTGTGGAAGCCACCCAAATTTTTTCAGTCGAAAATAATGACCTGCAGAGAACTAAAACTCACCTAAATGCACTGAATTATGACTCCATTCAGCTTTATTTAATTAATTGAGCATCAAACCTGATGGTTTTTTTTCATGAGTTTGAGCTTTCATGGTTTCAACCCGGGCAATGAAACTGAATCACATTTAGCCTCATACAATAATGTAACACCTCATAAAATAATGGAAACAACCTCAGTTGGATGTAAACTGTAAAACTTCCTCTGATTTTGTCACCTGTCAATGAAAATCAGCATTAATCTGTGCGGTTAGGAGCATAATATGCATATGAACCTAAGAGGCACTTTCATTCTCACGGACAAACAAAATGGTGTTGGATTAATTCCAAATACGTCTGATTTGATATTTCCTGAAGTGGAAAAGTTGTAGACAATCACATATGTCCATAAATAGCTGCGTAAAGTTGCATGTAATTGTGGAACCATAGCAGTTTCGGCACAGCTGAAAGACATCATCAATGGAAGAAGTCAGAGGAAGCATTTTTTTCAGAGATCGTACTGACCCGCCCGGGGCAATGATTTTGGACCTCTGCGTGGAACAGGCCCATTGTCACAGAGAGAAACCAGGAAGAACCGTTTAGCAGCTAGGCAGTGCCGTGTGGATTTGATGCAGACATTGCAGAACAGAAAGGGTTCGAGCCGACAACCTGTTTATTGCAAGTCAGGTTTGAGTCGCTAATGTTATCCAAGTAGTTGTTGGCTTACTGCAATTCACTACAATCATCCCTCGTGGTGTGTAGACACAGTCTCTTTCAGTGTTTCTCCACTCACAGGAACCGGTACGGACTGTCATATTACTGTTGCCATGGTTATTTGGACACTTGGTGGTTGTCTTCGGGCTATTTATACTACTTTGCATATATATTTAGGGGCAGGCACCGGGCAGTCCAAGCGTCAAATACAGCTACACCAAATCAACCGCAAGGTGGGATCTATGAAGGCTACATGTGTGGTGACATATCTGCGCATCGTTTCATACATCTGGCATGAATTTTTCTGTGCGGCACAAGTTTCAGAATTTCTCCCTACTACAAACATTTAGTATGAAAGCTGCGCACTCATTTGTACATGAGGCCCCAGGTCCTTCATGTTTTAGATGTTTATTTGCTCCACCACACCTAATACTCAATACATACTCAGAAGCTTTTAAGTGCTGCAGGTGCCTTTTATTCACTCATTCATTTACTTTAGGTGTGCGGCAGCAGAAAAACACAAAAAACATGCAGGACAGGGGGTCCTGAGCACCAGTGTTAGGTACCACAAAAAATCGGTAAAGGAAGCTAAAGATAAGGGTGATGACTTGCACATAGGCTGATCCTTTTCTCCAGTTTCCTGTCATGTGGCATCTGTCACGAGCCATTTGCTGACCGCTGTCATGAGCCATCGTCACCCCATTCATCATACTTGTGCTGACAGTTCCTTTTTTTTCCAAGGACTTTCCTCAAGTCACCATTCCTACTTTTCCAATTCTCAGCATCTCACTCTTTGCCCTACCTCACTTAACATTACATTTCCTCTTAACCACTGACTTTAAATCTTACAACATCATTGCTGCGCAACAGTATTCACTTTTGGTTACAGCATTTACTTCGCATAGCATATCACTTTACCTTAATTCTTTCTATTCATACATTACAATTGATTATCAGTATTTTTATCAGATAACAAAGTTCAATAGCACCTATCATTCTGAAAATATCAGAATTAGCTTTATTGCCAAGTTTGCAGCCAAACAAGGAATTTTACTCCGGTACACTTTGCTCTCAATAAGGATTTTTTTTTTTTTTTTTTGGGATATATAATAGTGAAAATAAAGAACATCTTTGCACTCTGTAGCGCCACCTAAAGGTAAAAGCCTAAACAGTTTATGTGCAGGGTGTGTGGGGTCTGCAGAAATTTTAGCTGCCCTTTTCCTGACCCTAGACCTGTATAAGTCCTGGATAGAGGGAAAGTCAGCCCTGATGATTCTCTCTGGAGCCCTGTTTGTTTGTTGCAGTCTGGACCTGTCCTGGACCTGTCCTGTTTTGTGGATGAGCCAAACCACACTGACATGGGCGAAAAGAGGACAGACTGAATTATGGCAGTGTCGAAGATGACCAGCAGCTCCTGTGGAAGGTTGTACTTCTTGAGTTGTCACAGGAAGTACAGTCTCTCCTGGGCCTTCTTCCGAACATTGCCTATGTGTGAGGACCAACTCAGGTTTCAAGAAATGGTGGTTCTTAGTAACTGGAAGTGGTCCACAGTAGATAGAGTGTTTTTGAGGATGGTGAGGGGTGTGTGTGGGGGTGGTGTTTTCTGAAAGTCCACCATCATCTCCACAGTCTTGAGTGGGTTACGTTCCGGGGGTATCTGACCCCACCAGTGTACCAGCCGATCCACCTTCTGTGTGTATGCAGACTCCTCACTGTCCTGGATCAGACTAATAACAGTGGTGTCATCAGCAAACTTCAGGAGTTTCACAGATGGGTCCACTGAGGTGTAGTCATTCGTGTAGAGGGAGAAGAGGAGTGGAGAGAGAACACACCCTTTGGGGGGCACTGGTGCTAATGCTTCTTGTGCGGGAGAAGATGCTCACCAGCCTCACCTCCAGCTGCCAGTCCTTCGGGAAGCTGGTGATCCACTGACAGGTGGAGGCAAAGACTTTGAGCTGGATGAGCTTCATCACTGCATCATCTGCCGACCTGTTTGCCCAATAGGCAAACTGCAGGGGGTCCAGCAGGGGGCCTGTGATGTTCTTAAGGTGCTTCAACACCAGTCGCTCAAAGGATTTCATGACTACAGACGTCAGGGCCACAGGGCAGTAGTCATTACTGTGATGGTGGGTTTGTTGGGTACTGTAATGATGGTAAAGTGTTTGAAGCAGGAGGGGACCTCACACAGCTCTAGTGACTTGTTGAAGATCTCAGTGAAGATGGGTGCCAGTTGGTCAGCGCAGGCTCTCAGGCATGATGGGGAGACATTATCAGGTCCTGAGGCATTCTTTGTTTTTAGGCACTGAAAGAGCCTATTTCCATATTTGTCTGAGATCCTAAGTGCAGGCAGGGGGTCTGAAGGTAGGGGGGTGGTTGGTGTATGGCAAGAATTTGTGTCTGAATAGGATGTGGAGGAGTTGGGATGAGGTGTGAAATATAAACTATATTATATTTCTATTTATCAATCATCAGTGTAAAAATCTGTATAAAATCTCAATTAAATCAAACCACCTTTGATATATGTTTAACTTGAAAGAAACCATCCTCTATTCTCTTCTTCATCAAATTTTAATCAGGTATTATAATTCTCATTCCTTTGATACTCTAAATATTCATTTCTCATTTCATCATAAGTAATGTCTTTAGTCTCAATCATAGTGGTGCACTTCTGCAAAAGAAAAGAATATTAATTCATATCTCCAAACAAGGCCTCTCCTAGTCCTTACAGCTTCAGAATGTGAATATTTACTGATTTATTTTTCATTGATTTATTTCTGAGAATTTTGTAATTTCAGCATGGATACATGGAAAGATCCCATCTCATTTTGACAGGACTATGTCTTTTATTTCTCATAAGAAACATACTTTGAAATGAAAATTAATTCTGAATCTGCCAGGGGTATGAATCATTTTAAGCCTATTATATATAAATATCAGTCAAGACAGGATGTGCACACAATAAAGCCTTAACATATGTCTTGAACAGTTAAAGACTATATAACTTTAAGATTTTAACTTTATTTAAAGAGTAACCTACTTGGATTTCAAATATAGGAAGTGCATGCTGCTGTTAGGTGCTGGGAAAAAGAATATGCATGCATAATTTAGAGTCAAAATTGACAGCATTATGATTTTTACTGGTACCATAAAAAAATCATACTTACTATATGTAAATCTACTCACTGTCAATCCTGAAGAAATGAAGACGAATTTTGACATTTGAAATTTTTTAGCTAAGTCTGAGGAGAAAAGTACAGACTGAAGAGTTGAGAAAACCAGGGACATAAGGTGTGAAAAAAAGAGCAAATGAACATTGTTAATGACCTGATGAAGGCCAAAGATGCTCGAGGACATTTAGAAGGAGAAGCAGCTGACAAGATGGAAGAGGCAAAGCACCCTTCAGATGATGCACAAGAGAAACAGTACAAGGGAGCAGTCAACATGTAGATCTTAGGTCTTGAAATTAAAAGTAAACATTACATGTTAACCATATGCCATTACAGTCCCTGGGCAAGGCACTTAACCTAAAGTTGCCAATCAATCTGCATACTAATGTATGATTGATTGGCATGATCCACTGTCACTGCATGCGCATTCAGGAGGACTGATTTTTGCAAAGTCAGTGACTTAATGTAATCAGCTGGGTTTCCTCAATTGCAAAAATAAACTAACCAAAGCTGTATCATTTCATAACTGGGATAAAATTGTGCTGTGTGTAATTTAATTAGAATCTGTTTGTATGATTGAATTGAAGGGACTATAAATGTATAAAATGTATAATGTATTAAAAAAAAGTATAAAAATTGGAATTTTTAAAAGATTATTTGTAGAGGCCCCTTACATGACATTTGCTGTGAATTGGCACTATATAAACAGACCCAATCGAACTGAATTGAATGAGTGTGCATTTATGAGTGTGAATGGCTACAAGTGGCTCTAGTTTAAAGTGCTTTGAGTGGTAAGTATGACTGTTCTGCACTATGTCAGTTCAGTCCAACAGACATAGCTTAGCCTCAAACAAGTGAAGTATTTAGATTTCTTCTAAAAATATTTTATTAAATTAATGGAAAGCAATAGGACATTTGTTAGTGCATGGGGCTCCATATAAAGTATTTTCCCAAATTTCCATTTTATTTTCTTCCCAAACTCATTTTTTTTCTTCCATTTTTAGAATTCCATGGTTTACAAAGTAAACATTTGATCATGTATGGGACATATATAAAATTAAATAATTTACTAGGAAAAAAACTGAAAACTTGAATAGCATTAATTTATGTTTGTTTTCTAAAAACTAAACAAACAATAATATTTGTAATGCACAAATTCTAAGTATATAAACTTAAAATTCCTAAGCAGTTATTACTTGGTCTGCGAAAGTACTGTAATTGAGTTCTACCTAACTCAGTCACGTCTTATATTCAGGCTGTTTGTTTGTTGTTGTTTTTTACAAAGGGCTTTAAGGCAGGAGCAGGGCACAATCAGGTGTCACAGTGGAAATAAAGGCATCAAAAATGTGCTTGAAGTTCACTAGGGTGAACACTGCCAATATTAAATTATAAAAGACTCATTAAAAAGTATGAAAGACGTATCTTCATTAGTGGCCTTTCCAAATTAATGTTGACTGATTTTGATTATGAGTGACTTTACTTTATCAGAACACATAGTTTTGCCATATATGGAACAAGCCCTCAAGATCTGCTGTCTCTCTCTTGCCATGCTAAACATATTTTTCCAGATCCAGCACTGGAAGATGCTGCTGGAGCTGGCCAAATTCCCAAAACTTTTCACCTAAATCATACAGTTTAAAAAGCAACTCTACCAGATACTAAGGGAATGTATGTAAATATGTTTTTTTTTTCTTAACTGTAGTCTCTCATTTTTTCTTCAAGTGTCCTGTCTTGGCGTTTCAGGCCTATCGCATTAAAGAAAGAAGAGAAGAAAGAAAGAAGCTGGATGCTAACATGTGCCAGGGCATATTTTCTCTATAAAAAGCATAAATCGAGATGAGATCCTAATTGCATTATTACCTTTATTAAATCGGGCCATGATCCAACATCAAACAGGCCAAACTGATGTAACATTAATCTGTTTTTTTATGACCTTCAACCATTTGGATTATCTGTGTATGTTTGTGTGTGTTCTTGTACTTGCTGCCAAGTGAGAACCATTTTTTGCATTTCACCAGCACAGTGAGAACATTTTTAGAAAGTGAGGACATTTTCCTGGTACTTACTTTTTTAAATGCTGTTCTTGGGTCAGGGGTTTGGTTTAGGACTAAGGTGTGAATTAAGTTTAGGTTAGGGTTAGGTATGCACAGGTAATGCGCTATTGCTAGGTATGCACTGCAACACACAGCAGCAGGGCACAGGTGGACCTGGCTCCAAAAGGCTGCAGCAGTCCAAGCCAAACCTACACAGGGTGCTACTCCAGGTCAGCCATATGCCCCGCACAGAGGTAGGTTGTCAGCAAAGAACAGGAGCAGAAGCCCCCAGGCTAAAGAAGCACAGGAAAGGTCTTGAGGCACCAAGCCTTTCTAACCCAGCCACACCACCATCCCCCGCCGTGCAGACCAAGCCCAGGACCTAGCACTAGACCCCGCACATCTCCAGTATGTGGCCTGAGCACCCAAATACCCATACATATGTAAACTTCTGAATTTGAAAAAAGTTGTAGTAAATTATCTTAAAACATTTTCCCTCATTATTCTGGCATTTATGAAATGATATGAGTTTGGTAATCCTTACTGATCTAAAAGGGAAATATTAGTCTGATATCAGACAGACATTAAATGATTTGTCTTTTTATGCAGTGCAAGAAAATATTTAGTTTTAGCTCTTCTGAGGATAGGCTTTATGCCAATTGCTTGTAAACATGTTGGTGTTAGACCTCTTCTAAAAAAAACAACAAAAAAAACGTCCTTGACTCGTCAATTTTGTCCCACTTTAGACCTATCTCTCATTTACCTTTTCTTTCCAAAACTTTAGAACAAATGTTTTTATACAACTATGGACATTTCCAGAATCATATAGTATGCATTAAGGAATTCAGTCAGTCTTTAGCTCACAGCAGAGCACTGAGACCGCCCTGTTAAAGCTACATAATGACATATGTCTTTTGACAGTATGTGCTATGTTGTTCTGGTTCTGTTGGACCTTAAAGCAGCCTTTGACACAGTGGGACATTTTATGTGTCTGTGTTGTATGCACCACTTTTTGTGATTCAAATCTAGGTTTAAGACCTATTTTTTAATACCAAGTAGCCAGGTGGCATTTTAACTATGATTCTTATTTTCCTCTTGTCTGCTTTTATGGCTGTATGCTTTTTTGTGTTTTTGTGATTTTCACAGTTATTTTGTGATCTTACTGGTAAGTGCTTTGGTCACCTTAGTTGGTTTTTCTAAAGGACTATATAAATCAATAAATGTATGAATGAACGAATCGATCCTGTCCTAAACATTTCCAAAGAAACACTAAAATATTCACTCTAAATTTAAAATTAAACATGATGAAAATTGTAGTTGCAGACAATACAAGCAACATTATTTTAAAACTGTGAGCTCAAAAAAAACTTTGTTTTCTATTCTTTCTATGTGCAGATACAGATGAGAAATGTATTGCCTTCTTACCTTTAATGATAAGTTTGGATCGCCGTCCATATTTGTTGATTAGAACAAAGAGAACCACAAGGATTACACAGGCAAACACTGCAAGGCCTACTGCCGTGGAGACCTGCAGGACGGGTCAGGTAGTTTGCTGGTGAATCAAATCTAGAACAATTATTACATCTTTAAACCATTTAAAAACAGTATACTTGACATCCGTCTTATGTGTCCTGCACTGATATATTCAAGTAGAAGCATTTAAAGATGCTGTTATTTTGAGCTTAAAATAAAAAAACAACAACAATATTTTAGCATATTTTTATCATGTCAACATGAGCAAATATGATCATCCTGCAAAATCCAAAATGTTTTCATCATGCAGATAGTACCAAGAAAATAACTGCAGAAAAAAGCTAGTAGTATTTATTCAACTAATATAAAAAAAACATTCAGACATATTACTCTTTATCTGTCTCAAATGTTCCGCTGAGATTGAGAGTAGGGACCGCTGTGGGTAGCGGCTTGAACTTAAGAACAGAGGACTGCAGAGCTAGCACATCAAAATGAATATGAAATATCTCTTTTAGGTAAAAATTTATATTAATTACAAGCGTTCCTTATGTATTCCAGCTGGCCTATCTTCTTCTGTTACTGTGTTGTTTTTTTTTGTTTTCATTTGTACAGTGACCTTGAGTGTTATGAAAGGCGCTTGTAAATAAAAAAATATTATTAGCACAGGGGTCCCCCAAGGCTTAATACTGGGACCTCTTTGCCATTAACACCACCTCAGATGGCCAGATCATCCCAACACATGGCCTCTCCTACCACTGCTATGGTGACGACACCCAGCTCTATCGCTAATTCCCACCTGATGACTATACACCACAATATCTGCATTCAAACTGAATTCATGTGTCTTGCTCCATCAAAAGTTGCCAGGAACGTGGGTGTCATGATTAATGACCAGTTGACCCTTAAAGATCATATTGCCTCAGTCGCTAGATTGTGCAGCTACAAATTGTTAAACATAAGAAAAATCAAGCTCTGCCAAACCCAACACAAGACCCAGCTCCTGGCGCACCCTATGGTCATCTCCCACCTTGATTACTGCAACACCCTCCTAATTGGTCTCCCAGCATAGGCTGTGAAACCTCTGCAGATGGTCCAGAACACAGGGGCACGTGTGGTCTTCAATCAGCATAAAATACCTCACGTCACCCCTCTGTTAAGCTCCACTGGCTACTCTTAGATAGGAAATTCAAATCACTGATGTGAGCTTACAAAGGGCTTCATGGAATGGCTCCGATATACTGGAATTCTTTCGGAAAGACTTGTGTCATGACTCTGTTACTCTGGGCTACTCTGGGGTTGTTGGCTAGCAGTGCCTACACCTCTCTCAAGAAAAAACAGACTCTTTTAATGCATTCTTTCATAATGGTGGAATGATCTACTGAGCACTACCAGAATAGGAGAGTCTTCAAAAAACTCTTGAAACCTAGCTCTTCAGAGAGCATCTCCTACCCTAGCACCTACCCTGTACTTCTCTACTCCCTCTACTGGGCTGCCCTCTATGCATCTTTCACTTCTGACAGATCCTGACTAGTAGTCTTCCTTTTAAGTATCTTATTGTTAGCTTTGACATTAGCTGCATTGTTATATCCTCATTTTTAAGTTGCTATAGATAAAAATGTCTACATAATCATGAAAATAACCACTGAAAAAAAATGATCAGTTATAATTTTATCGCTGAATATCACAGGATTTATTTTATCAACGAAAGACTGATTTCTATGGTCAAAACACTCAACACAGCAGCAGTGGGAGGAATTGCCATTTAAAGTCTGTTGACTTCAAAGCCCTGTTTTGGATCCACAGTACAAACGCCTCTAATAAAAGCCCAGGATAAATGCAAGTTCAGGGAAAAAAAAAATCCAGAACAAAAAAGAGGTCACATAGTCAAAACATGCATATAGATATAAGTTGGGTCGATCTTTTCTTAGATGGTGTGCTTTAAAAAATGTAAACTTTATCAACAAACTGAGAACCAGCTGTTTAATAGTGACTAAGATTAAAAACAGTTTTTATAAGGCACTTCTCAATCCAAATTTCATTTGATTGAGCAGATTTATTGAAAATTTGGCCAAATTGAGTCACAGTTTATGTGATCACAGATGGCAGGAAAGGCATATGTAAAAAGACTGGCAGACTTCAGATTGCTGAATCTTTCTCAATGCTTCACAATGTCTTATATAACATACTAATAACACACTAATAACTGATCCCTTTGTGGTGGCGTAGTGGGCTAAGTCCACATCTTTGATACGAGGGAGCCAGGTTTAAATCCCAGTTGTGTTAGAAAGTACGGTAAATATGGCGTAAAAACTCTGCCATGTCTGTGTGTACATTGTACTGACTTACTGTGTTGACCCCTGAATAAGGGGGCAGACGAAAAGGACTTACTTCGTAATAATAAAAAACTGACACCTGATGTCATCAACTGACATCTAAATGTTATTCTTAGAAAAAAAAATCTTGATTAATGTGTTCTATGGCATGCTCAAAGTTTTGTTTCTTTGCCTAGTGAAACATATTAAAAACATCAAAAATGTGACGTCATACTCCAGCAACTCACCCCAAAAGGATCTTCCAAAGGTTTGTGAGTCTCTGCAGTTGGAGGTTCTAGGAAGAAAGGTAAAGTTTACTTTCCACAGCTTCTTCAACAACAATATAGAGAACCAACAGTGTTAGACCAAGATAGAGCTGCATTGATTCTCTACAACCTCTTTATTTCCCGTTTGAGCCCTTGGTATTTCCTGAGTTTCTTGTGCTCCTTCTCCTTGATGTTGCTATGTCTATCACTGTTGCACTTTTTTTCTGCTTTGTCCACCACCACAATGTCCGGTTGGCTGGCCATCACTTGTTAATCTACAGGGGTTGGACAATGAAACTGAAACACCTGTTATTTTGGTGTGGGAGGTTTCATGGCTAAATTGGACCAGCCTGGTAGCCAGTCTTCAATGATTGCACATTGCACCAGTAAGAGCAGAGTGTGAAGGTTCAATTAGCAGGGTAAGAGCACAGTTTTGCTCAAAATATTGAAATGCACACAACATTATGGGTGACATACCAGAGTTCAAAAAGGGGCAAAATTGTTGGTGCACGTCTTGCTGGCGCATCTGTGACCAAGACAGCAAGTCTTTGTGATGTATCAAGAGCCAGGGTATCCAGGGTCATGTCAGCATACCACCAAGAAGGACGAACCACATCCAACAGGATTAACTGTGGAAGCAAGAGGAAGCTGTCTGAAAGGGATGTTCGGGTGCTAACCCGGATTGAATCCAAAAAACATAAAACCACTGCTGCCCAAATCACGGCAGAATTAAATGTGCAGCTCAACTCTCCTGTTTTCACCAGAACTGTCCGTCAGGAGCTCCACAGGGTCAATATACACGGCCGGGCTGCTATACCCAAACCTTTGGTCACTCATGCCAATGCCAAACGTCGGTTTCAATGGTGCAAGGAGCGCAAATCTTGGGCTGTGGACAATGTGAAACAATGCATTGTTCTCTGATGAGTCCACCTTTACTGTTTTCCCCACATCCGGGAGAGTTACGGTGTGGAGAAGCCCCAAAGAAGCGTACCACCCAGACTGTTGCAAGCCCAGAGTGAAGCATGTGGGTGGATCAGTGATGGTTTGGGCTGCCATATCATGGCATTCCCTTGGCCCAATACTTGTGCTAGATGGGCGCGTCACTGCCAAGGACTACCGAACCATTCTTGAGGACCATGTGCATCCAATGGTTCAAACATTGTATCCTGAAGGTGGTGCTGTGTATCAGGATGACAATGCACCAATACACACAGCAAGACTGGTGAAAGATTGGTTTGATGAACATGAAAGTGAAGTTGAACATCTCCCATGGCCTGCACAGTCACCAGATCTAAATATTATTGAGCCACTTTGGGGTGTTTTGGAGGAGTGAGTCAGGAAACGTTTTCCTCCACCAGTATCACGTAGTGACCTGGCCACTATCCTGCAAGAAGAAAGGCTTAAAATCCCTCTGACCACTGTGCAGGACTTGCATATGTCATTCCCAAGACAAATTGACGCTGTACTGGCCGCAAAAGGAGGCCCTACACCATACTAATAAATTATTGTGGTCTAAAACCAGGTGTTTCAGTTTCATTGTCCAACCCCTGTAGATATTAGCTCTATTGTTATCCACCACTCTCGGTGGTGTCTCCTACTTGGACTGGGGGACTTCTAGCCCACACTCTGCAGAGATGTTCCTGTACGCTATTCTTACCACTTAGTTATAGTATTCCATGTATGCTTTACTTGCCAGCATCTTGAATCCAGTTATGTGCAACACTCTTTTAGGGATATCTTCGACAGTCTGCACCTTAGGTCCTGTCTGGTGTGGTAGATTGCAGCCTCTTTTGCAGTTTTGCTAATTGCCTGTTTATGGTTGCATGATTATTGCCTCTGTATTGTCCTTTAGTCCATGCTACTCTGAACATTCATAGGACTTCTTCCCATCTTCAATCTCTAGGTGTTATGCGCCATGCATACCTCAGAGGTATGCGGCAAGAATACCTCAGTGGTACGCGTCATGCACAACTCGGTGGTATGCGCCTGCATAACTCGGTGGTATGCTCCATACATACCTCAGTGTTTCGCATGACGGGATGAACCGTGATGGTTCTTCTTGGTCCTTCTTTTGCACATTGTGTTTCTATAGCCTGAGACATTTTTTAGTAGATCATCATTGGGTGCCCTCTTTATAATGTACTTCAGGATCTTTGCTGTTTCATCCTGAACGGTGGTTCTAATGCTCACTAGACCACGGCCCGCCTTCTTCCTTATTCTAGCGGATAGTCTCAGGGTAGCGAACATTTGGTAAAACTCGCCATGCATCATAAGGCACACCCTTGCCTTAATATCAATGGATACTATCTTCTCCTTTGATCATGGTACTCCTGTAGGGTACCTGATGACTGACAGGGTGTGGGTTTTGATGTGTGGACTTGGTATTTACCATTCATTTGGCTTCTCAGGACTTCTCTTACTCTTTCTAGGTACTCGGTTGTGGCTCACTTCCTTGCAGCCTAATCAAGATTGCAGAATGCCTGTAGGATTCCAAGGTATATACAGATTTTTCTTCTGGTAGTTTAGCTCTTTTTGTAGCAACCACCTTGCCACTCATGGACAACATTCGCCCACAATGATCTAGTCTAAACTTTCTAGTCTAGTCTTTATTTTCTGAAGTCTTTTCTATATATTCTGGTCAGGTGGATCAGTGAGTCCTTTTCTTGCTCTTTCTTGACATACAGCTTGAGTGATCTATGTACACAAGGTGACTGATGGTTGCTCCACTTCAAAATCAGTATCCATAGATGGTCTTTGCGATGATCAGACCAAGAGAGTTCAGGTAAGGTGGGTGTACTCACAGTTGTGCCCAAGGACACTGTCATGAATCAAGCACAGGATAAAAACATCTTCCCACAACATGTTTTTTAACAAACCAGGAACAATCTGTGATGATCTGTGAATTTTCCAGCCGGATGTAGGATTGCTTCACAAAGCAAGAAATTATAAAAAAGTGGCTTAATAATCAAAACATTAAAATGTTGGACCAGTGGTCAAGACAACTGTCAAACCTTAATCAGACTAAGAACCTCTGGTCAGCTGTCTAAACACAGGAGGATAAACGGAACAAAAAAAAATGTATCAAGTCCACATCTAATAAAACAAGAATGGGTCACCATCAGTCAGAATGTTATGTTATCATGTTATACAGGCCAGAAAGATATAAGTTATGAAGAGGAAGAACTGAAAATATACAAACTGACTGTTAATATACAGTCAATTTCATGACATTTAACATTTAATTAATATTGTTTTCATTTAACAAAGAAGTTTGTGTCTGATAGGAATTTAGAGGGTCATTTCTAGAAAGATCAAAAAACAATGTAAGTGGAGTGTCCGTTTGGAAAACAATAATTTATTGATTTTTATTTACACTATTGTTTATACCCTACTCAACAACTGATGCCACGTTGCAACTTGTTGCAACAAGTTGCCTAGCAACGAGTTGCATCTTTCCATTGGTGTTTTGGATATTTATCTGTGTTTATGATCTCCAAGCATGGAAGGCGTGAGCAAACTAAGCCGCTGATTATGGCTCGATGGTTGTTTTAACATAGTTACAATCTCATGCTACAAGTTTAATCTTGTCTTGGTGTTAGAGCTCAGTTTGTATATCTCAGTAAATTATAACCAATTATCCATGATGAAAAATTTGAAAATGGCTATGTGTAGTAGTGAAGAGGTACAGGCACACAACTACAGTTGCTTTCAAGCTCAGCCATTTAAACTTGCCCCTATCTCCCAGATCCTACCAAATCTCTATTAAACAGTGGGTGGTTGTGATGTGCTTAACAGGAAAAGGTGCCCCAGATCAAATTCTTGGTTAAGGCTGCATACAACTCTGGGTCAGCCCTAGCTCCAGGTCTCATTACAATCAATAGTTTAGCCCCATCCACAGATTATCCATCAGATTCAAGTCAGGACTCTGGTTGGGCCCTCCCAAAACATGAATATTACTCCTAGTCAAAAGGAAGACACTGATGAAATGAAAAGGTTACTTTAAACCCAAGACTATACATTTGAGATTAACAAACTGTTAAAAACCCAAACGTTAGTATTCATACCAAAACTGTGCCATGACCGTTCACCTTTGCATCAGTTTTGTGCACACTTGAGCCTGAATAAGAAAACGGATCGAAGCAGGTACAAATTTGGGATATGATGATGAGCAGAACAGTTAAAAAGCCTACAATGACCATCACTATACCATTGCTTCTATCTGACATTGAATACAGTTCCCTAACTGTATAGACTGTAGACGATGAGTATCCGTCTCCAGTACTCAAGGGCTGGTGTAATTGCCAGTTTTGGATGTCTCTGCTACAGCTGATTTTAAATGGTCCAACTACCCCCTCAATATATTTCAAAGTTCTGCAGAGGCCTACTAATAATCATTTGATTCAGGTGTGCTGAACCAGGGAAGAACTAAAACATGTAGGATACTGGCCCTTTAGCACTAACTTTGGACACCACTGGCACAGACAGTATTGAAATCTGTGCCAAAACACTTTAATAGAACTCACATAAAAAGTACTTACCATAATCATAATCTGAATCCATTGAAGCAATTAGAAAAGACAAATGCAAACTGTAAGGCAATGTAGAGATGTGCAAATATTCAAATATTTATAACAAAAAATAAATAATTATTTTTAAAAAGTAACATTAAAAATAAAATGGGTTCTGAGAAACTTCTCATACTGTCCTGATTAATTGACATACAAAGATATTATATATCGCTCAGAAAGGTCAGTGGTCCAATACTACAAACTCATCTGTTTAGACCAGACCTATTGATTTTTTTCATTTGATTTTAAAGATTATCAGGCAAATGCAATGTAAATACAGTGACTTCACACGTTGAAACTATGACTACTATTGTGCAAACACAATCTGGAACTAACATAACAAAAGTGAGCAGAGCTGGCTGGGTATTTTAGAGTTTTTGTAGGTCACAATGTGAACATCGAATGCAGAGTATGTAGTGTCCTCGTCATGACCCTGATTCTGTTGCTGCTATCCTGGTGGCTTTTCTTACTACATTTGAGCACCAGGCCCAATGTTTTCCGTCACAGAAACGAGGTGGCCAGTGACTGTCCATCCTGGAAACAAAGATGAAACATTCCACCCCTTTTACCCTGAATGTGTGACATTTTGAGAGCATCATACAGTGAAATTGGCTGAATGTGCTACCTGGATAGAAGTCAGTGTAAAAGCATTTCTGAACTTTTCCTCAACAACATCAACATTTTGCGGAGCTAAGGATCTCTCAGATGCTCTCTTTGCCTGACCACTGCTGAGTGGTTGAAGCAGAAACTGAGGGTTTTGGCCAACACTGTTCTTACGGGGTCATAATAATTCCCTTGGGCATTGATGGACTGTAAACCGGGTTCCTAATGTTAAAATACAATTTCCCCTAATCTACGTGTGTACTAAGGGTGTTTTTATATACAGTGGGGAGAACAAGCATTTGATACACAGTCGATTCTGTAGGCTTTCCCTCTTGCAAAGCATGTAGAAGTCATAAATGTTTATCATGGGTACTCTTCAACTGTGAGTGAGGGAAGTATTTGATACATCAGAAAAACAAAACTTAATATTTGGTACAGAAACTTTTGTAGTAACACATATGCAAAGTTTCCTGTAGTTCTTAAAAAGGTTTGCATACACTGCAGCAGGGATTTCGGACTACTCCTCAATACAGATCTTCTCCAGATCCTTCTGGTTTCAGGGCAGTCGTTAGTCATCACGGAGTTTCAGCTCCCTCCAAAGCTTTTCGATTGAGTTCAGGTCTGGAGACTGGCTAGGCCACTCCAGGACTGTGAGATGCTTCTTACAGAGCCACCCCATAGTTGCCCTGGCTGTGTGCTCTGGGTCGTTGTCATACTGAAAAACCTAGCCACGACCCATCTTCAATGTACTTACTGAGGGAAGGAAGTTGTTAGCTGAGATCTCCCGAAACATGGCCCCATCCATCCTTCCCACACTATGGGGCAGTCATCCTTACCTCTTTGCAGAAAAGCATCCCCAAAGAATGATGTTTCCACCTCGATGCTTCACAGTAGGGATGGTGTTCTTGAGGTTGAACTTATCCTTCTTCCTCCAAACACGGTGACTAGTTTAGACCAAAAAGCCCTATTTTTGTCTCATCAGACCACATGACCTTCTTCCCTTCCTCCTCTGGATCATCCACATTGGCATTGGCAAACTTCAGACAGGCCTGGACATATGCTGGTTTGAGCAGGGGGGACCTTGCATGTGCTTCAGGATTTTAATCCATGGCGGCGTAGTGTATTACTAATGGTCTTCTTTGAGACTGTGGTCCCAGCTCTCTGTAGTTCTGGGCTGATCCCTCACCTTCCTCATGATCACTGATGCCCAAGGAGGTAAGATCTTGCAAGGAGCCCCAGGCCGAGGGAGACTGACCATCATCTTGAACTTCTTCCATTTTCTTATGAACGTTGTTGCCTTCTCACAAAGCTTTTCATTTATACACGTACATACATTCTGTTCTGATCTATGTCTGTGTGTCTATTTATATAAAAGATGTTTTTTTTACAATCAAAAGAGACGAATTTAGTAGGAAATTATAATACACTGTTGGTATTTGTTTTCCTAACAAAGGATTAAAGAGGTTGATATAAGTATGTGTGTGTTTAGCTGTTTCCTTGCCCTGTTACGGACTGGCGATTTAATGGAACCCTGGGAAGATTTTCTGGCTCTGATTGCGAGGTGACAGGGGGGGTTTGTTATTTTGGCCTAGGGGGACAGCTTGATCCTGATGACTTCCAGGTGCCATAACAAGGAATCAGCTGTTTTATGATGCTGTTGGGGTATATCTGTGTAAGACAGCTCAGAGGATCTCAGAGCACATGTGCCCGCTGCAATCTGCATCCCACATTCAGTATATATCCCCTTTTGGTTCATTCTGTTTGTTCCCTCCATGTTCCTGGATTTGGATTTTATTTAGTTTCCTTCTCTTCATTTCAAGGTTAGACTCTAAAAGTGTGATTCATTAAATCATTTTTATCTTGGCAAATAGACTGAACTTCTATAGCTTCTTTTCAGTCATACAGACCACTCAAAGCATTCAGCACTGGAACCACACCCAATCACATTCACTAACGTGCACACATTCATACACCGATACGCAGATCGGTAGGCAACTTGAAGTTTAGTGCCTTGCCCAGGGGCACATCGACATGTGGCAGGAGGATGCTGGAACTGAACCCACAACTTTCGGATTGCAGGACGACTACTCTTCCCACTAAGACACAGTCGCCTCGATGAATCTCACATACATTCTGCCTCCAGTCCACACAACGGCCTCTTTCTGCATTTGGGTTCTTCTAATATGAATGGCATGTACAGTGATGTTCAAAATAATAGCAACGTGTTTAAAAATGTGGGTAAAAATCTAAATCCTTAGAGTAGATTTTATTTTGCATTGGGAACACTGTACAATATATTCTAAATTAAACCAGGAAGAAAAATTATTATGTCTTTCAATCACATTACACAAAATGAAGAAAATTGAACACTGGGCTCTTCAAATAAATTGCGATGTTTTTTGCAATTTTTCTTTACTGTCTCAAATATTTACTGTATGATATTTACTGTATGAACTGATAAATCTTTAGGATTTATCATTCTTGTAAATCACTTAATTAATATTTATTTGTAGAACCACTGTTTCTGAGAACTGCTTCCTCTTCATTTCTTGGTTTTGCCTTTGATGTAACGCCACAAGATTTCAATTGGATTCAATCCCGGAAGTCCTGGGATTGGGCAGCCCAAGCCATAAATGTCACCACGTGGTGTGGTAGTGGATCCCAGAATGCAAATGGCAGCAAGCAGTGTAGGTGAGTGACAGGCTTTATTGATAACAATATCACTCACAGGTGGTGGCAGAAGTATGCATGGACAGGCACTGAAGACAGGCTTGGCTTAAACAGAAAACTATGAGAACTGTGATGTTTCAGCGAGGAGTAAACAGAATAATGGTGTGTATATAGGGATGAGACAAGAGGAGCAGGGACACTGATTGCATGGTGAAGGTGGACCAAATGAAGGTGGTTGCTATGGTAGAAGCAGAGACTGAAAAACAAAGCGTGGCTGGAGCAAAGCAAAAGTCTAAGGAAACAATCTAACCGAGTGAAAAAATCTTACAGAAATAAACCAGAAAGCACTATGAACAAAATAAAATGATAATGAGAAACTAAACCTAAGCAATGAACTAAAGGACCACCTGGAAAACAATGATCACAAGCAAGATCCAAAACAGAACAAATTGGAGAACATAATCAGAATAAGAGAAAAAGCCAAAAATAAAACTCAAGCACCTTTAAAGCATAACAATAAATTTGATTTTTTTTGGTCTGGAACCAAGATACTGCTTGCTTACTGGTGTGTTCGGGGTAGCTGTCTTGTTGAAACACCTATTTTAAGGACATTTCCTCTTTTGCATAAGGTAACAGGACCTCTTTAAGTATTTTGATATATGCAAACTGATCCATGATCTCTTGTGTGTAATAAATAGGAAAGACACCATGAGAGAAACATCCCCGTATCATGATGCTTGAACCACCATGCTTCACTGTCTTCAATTCAGTGTTTAGGGGTTGTATAACAAACTATTCAGACCCTTGGAACCCTTTCGCTTTAGTAATGTTGATGTTTTCTTTGGTAAGATTTTATGCTCTTCAACACGTTTTTTTAACAGTGGGACTTTGTGGGGGCTTCTTGTTGAAAGAGTAGCTTCACAATTCAAATGGTAGTGTTTAATTTTCTCACACAACTCTCAGGTTTTGCTTTGCATTGGAGAACATTACAGCAGAGCAGCTCATCATTTCCTGCAATTCTTCATGCGTTTTCTCCTCTCCAATCAACATCTTAATCAAAGTACGCTGTTCCTCTGAACAAAGCTTGGACGACCTGTGTTTTTCAGGTTTTCAGAGAGAAATGCATATAGAACACGTGCTGGAGTCATCCTTCAGTAAGGGCCCCCTGAATATTCCATTGGCCGGTTAGGTTCATTATTCTGAATTTACTCTCAAACACACTTCTGAAATGCTGCATGCTTTTACACACACTACTGAAATGCTCTCATACACACTACTGCTCTTACTCACAGTACTGAAATACTCTTATACACACATACACACTTAGAAACTGCTTTGGGATTATTTTGATTGTTATGGACACGAAGACAGAAACGAAAAGGAAAAAAAAGAAGCATGAAAGAGAGAGAGGTGGGGCAAAAGGAAAAAGGAAGAGAAGGAGAAAAGAATGGAGGAGAGAAAAAAAGGATGAAGAGAATACAAGATAACATCCAGCTTGCTTCAGCACCTGCAGAAACATTCATATTAACAGCCTTTTTACAAAAAAGTGCTTGGTACCTATGAATGCAAGATGTATTTAGTGGTAAATGTGTGTAAATTTGTGTATCTGATAACACCTGTATTTAAACAACTGTGGGTCTGAGTGTGAGCGAGCTTGTGTATACAAGGTTTCTCCATAAAAATATGCAAGAGCGAGTGTGAGGAGCCACAGACCTGCCCCCCTGGGACAGATATGGAGATAGATATCCATAGATATCCAAAGGCCCCACAGTGCACAGGAATCCCGGGAGAACCATCGCTGGGACTTCAGCAAACCCCCCAGAGAAAAGCAGGGCAGAATCCAAGGGGAACCACCCAGCAGCCACAGGGCCACAGGGCAGAAGCCCCAGGGAGCTGCAGCGATGAGGCCACGGGCCCTGCCGGCAGCCGTCTATGCAGATCCAGCCATGGATCCAGAGACCTGAGACCCCGGGAAATATCACTCCCCAAGTAGAGGCCCAACAGGGGTCCCGGCCCTGGCAAGCAGCCAATGGGAGTGAGCCGGCACATACCAAAGCACCTAGCCCCTGACACCAAAAACCATAGGTACACCAGCAGGCAGAGACATCAAATACCGGCAGGTAGTGGGGCGGGGAGGAAATAGGCCCCACATTTGATGGGGTGTCTAAACTGATCCAGGAGAGGGAGCAGTCCAAGGCCCAACCTGATACAAAAAACAGGCACACACAACCCCTTCCCTCTGAGGTTGGAGACAGGGAGACCTCCCCAGGACCTGAACCTGGGCTAGGCTAGCCAGGCTGGTGCCTGAACCTGAGCGACCCCAGCCCGGACCACGATCCCCCGACCTGACCCATGCCCCAACGACCCCCGCCTTCATCCAGAGAGGTGTACAAAAGAGGGGTCGACATGGTCCAAACAAGCCCGCCAAGCAAAGACGCAACAGGATGAAACAGTCCAAACCCCCGCATAAATTCTGACCCTAACCCCATGAACCCCGCACCCCAAACGAACCTCAACATGAATTTCCTCACAGGGCCAACCCCAACTAGGACACATATATTGAACAGATGCCCCCGAACCCAAAAGCCATGTATCCCCTCCCCACAGGGGCACACCCCCACATGTGAGCTCCATCCCCGAGAAGTCAACGAAGCCACACCCACACAACACAAGCTCCACACACAGCCCCGTTCCAAGCACCCCTGCCGCATCCTGCCAGAGACTAAATGTACATCCTTCAATCAAAAATTGAAAATTTTGACAGGTGGGCGGGACTTCCAGCGGTGGAACTTCCGGTTGCGTAACCGGATATCGTCATTAACCGGATGTTGTCATCACAAGGAAGCGAATCTTTCTAATTGTATGTTTTTTAGATGTTTCTATATAAAAAAAACATGTAGTTTCTCCACTTTAAAGGTCACTCAGGTTAATGCAGGCACGTCACACAAAAGTCTGATAAAAAGAGAACCTGACAGAATTGTAAATTCATTTTGTTTTAACGCAGGGGTTATTTAGATGGATGTTTTTACATCTAAAAACCAAGGAACACAAAAAGTAGATACAGAACCTTTCTTCCTCTGCTGAAATGTTTGAGTAATCTAATCTGCACCAGCAACTTGTAGAGATGATCTAAAAACAGAGAAACAAATGAACTGAAAAAAAATTGTTAAAAAGTAAGCCAAACATGGAATTATCTAAAATTTTATGAGTGCTCAGTATGCTGTTGCCAAATTAGAGATTGATTCTACAGCTAAAAGACTTTGTTTGACCTTTCACCATCCCAGCTCCCTGCCCTGGTAATGTCCCTGATCTCGCTGCAGTCTATATAAACATCATGCGTATTCTCACTGAATTAGCCGAAACTGCAAGATCTTTAGCCAGACGTAATGATGTTGTACAGCTAGAATTAGTCGGGGAAAATCTCAACCGTAACGTCACGTTTTCCGTTTCCGATGATGGAAATATGATTCTGCCTGCTTTCGAGGATTTTTTAGATGGGTTAGTACAGTCCAACGCTGAAATGCCTGCAGATAATAACCTGGAATTTGTTCTACAGTTAGTTAATGACCCTGCAGGAGGGTCGAAACGTAAGGTTAAAGGAATGTTAGAGTGTGAACTGATTAATAAGAAAAAGCGTCACCTGTATATTGTAGATAATACCGGTAATCAGTTATGCTTTGTCATCAGTCTTGCACACGTCTCTGACCCTAACCTTACTGATAATCAGGCTTTAGAGCAGGGCAGGATGCGGCAACACAGGGCTGGTTTAGATGATCAGACAGCAGCAACTGTTAGCGAC
This sequence comes from Crenichthys baileyi, assembly GCA_036173005.1. Taxonomy (NCBI): domain Eukaryota; kingdom Metazoa; phylum Chordata; class Actinopteri; order Cyprinodontiformes; family Goodeidae; genus Crenichthys; species Crenichthys baileyi. Next base: position 263,366 of record JAHHUM010002915.1, read on the forward strand.
ATTGGTAAATTTGAAAAGCAGTTCTTCACAGAACCGTTACAGGTTCTGCAGCTCTGTGTAAATTTGAGACCAGTTATTTCAAGGTCACTACTATGGGATAAAAAATCTCAAGGGTTTTATAGGATCGAGATACATCTGTGCATATTGTTACAGAAGCTATGAAAAGCCAGACACACACCACTGTGAAGGCTATTGTCTGGTTTGTCACTCATACCAGTGTATGCGTGAAATTAACGAAACCTGTCGCCTGTGCAGGTTGTCACAGAATCTGTCGTAACTCTTCATGTTTCAGCAGACATAGGGAACCCCGCAACAGACCTAGTGCTGACAGGCCTATGAGTGACTGTGAGTTGGTAAAACTATGCAAGGTGTGCAAAAGGATATACTTTATTCCAATCAGCAAGCAGGATAAACCACACGTGTGTAATGTAAAATGCCGTATTTGCGGTGAGAATATACCTCCTGATTTAGATGTGACCTGCGATGGTCATCTGTGTTACATTCAACCCGGCCAAGCCTGTAATCAGTTAGATGATAAACTGATTTTTGATGATTTTGAATGCTTCATCAACAAGAACGGCGTGCACATCCCCTATCTGGTCTGTGTTAAAATGTTGAAAGGTAAGGAATGGCATACTTATGGACTGAATTACACCCAAAAATTTCTTCTCCATTTCAGGTGACCGATGTACACAGGCTTTACCTTAATAGCGAACAACGCACGTGGGTATGACAGTTACCTGATTCTCACAGTTATGTTGCAGTTAGGCATTAAACCTCATCTCATCATGCAGGGAAGTAAAGTTCTCTGTTTAACCGACCCTGATTACAGGTTAAAATTCATTGATAGCCTGTCCTTCATGTGTATGAAGCTTAGTGCGATGCCGAAAGCATTAGGTTTTAGTGATCAGACCAAAGGTTTTTTCCCCCACCTATTCCCCTCTGAACAACGTCTCCAGTATGTGGGGTCTTTTCCTCCTCCATCCTCCTTTGCTGTAGAACGCATGAGCCTTCAAGAACAACAGGTGTTTAACAGCTGGTACAGAGAAGTGAGCAAAGGGGTCTTTGACTTTGAGAAGGAAGCTCTTCGTTATTGTAAAAATGATGTGGACATTCTGTTTCAAGGTTGTGTTAAATTCAGGGATGAGTTCTTTAAGGAGACAAGTGTGGATCCGCTTAAATGCGTCACGATAGCCTCAGCCTGCATGAAGGTTTTTGTAACCAATTTCCTTCCTCCTGAAACCTTGGCCATCCCCTCACCTCTGGACTACAGGCGTAGTAGTAAGACGTTTTCCAGCGCGTCCATTCAATGGCTTGGCTGGATTTCAGACAGCAGAAAAATAGACATCGAACATGAATTAAACAAGGGGGAAAAGAAAATCGGTCCATATTCTGTGGATGGGTATGCAGAGATTAACGGTGTCAAAGTTGCGTTTGAATTTTACGGTTGTTTTTTCCACAGCTGTAAAAAGTGTTACATGCCTCGTGACAAGTGTCCTTTGAGAGGGGTAGCATTTGAACAGTTTTTGAGAGAAGCAAGGTACGCCAAACTGTGTACGGCCTTTGTATCGAGGTCATCTGGGAGCATGAGTGGATTGAAATGAAAAAATCAGACCCGGGGGTGATCAGCTTTCTTGAGAAAGTTAATGCACCCGAACCGCTATCACCCCGAGATGCTCTGTATGGGGGTCGCACCTGCCCTATGAGGTTGAGGTACACAGCGGGACCAGGTGAAACTGTACATTATGTGGATTACACATCTCTGTACCCTTATGTAAATGCTAACTGCGCCTTTCCCCTCGGGCACCCCACCATCATTTACAAAGATTTTGATGACCCCAGCAGCTACTTTGGCATCATCAAAGCTGTGGTCTACCCCCAACGAGGTCTCTCTTTCCCTGTTTTGCCTTACAGAACATCCCATGGTAAACTTGTGTTTACTCTCTGCCGCACATGTGCTGAAATAAATAACCAGTCAGGTCCCTGCAGGCATAATGATGAGGACAGAGCTCTGACAGGTGTGTGGGTGAGTGTAGAGTTTTGTAAAGCGTTGCAGTGTGGTTATCGCCATGCTAAAATCACTGAAGTTTGGCATTTTGAGAAGAGCAGTGACACAATCTTTAAAGGTTACATTCATTGCTTTTTAAAGGGTAAGCAGGAGGCTTCAGGCTACCCTTCTGAAGCAGTGGATGAGGAGAGCAAGTCAAAGTATGTAGCAGACTACAAACTCCACCAGGGTATCCAATTAGACGTAGGCAAAATCGAGGTGAACCCTGCCAAAAGACAGGTTGCAAAACTGTGTTTAAACAGCTTTTGGGGAAAGTTTGCGCAGTGAAGTGATCTGTCTCAGACCACAGACGTCACTAACCCTGATGAGTTTTTCCGCTTCATGTTCTCGAGTAAATACAGGGTTAACTACTTCCATTTCTTCAACCCTGAAATGTGTGTAGTGCAGTGGAACTACAGCTAACGTGTCATCTCTCCCCTAAGCAAGCTAAACAATGTGTTTATTACAGCATTCACCACCGCTTATGCACGTTTAAAACTTCTCAACAGCATGGAGCGATTGCAGGACAGATTGATTTATGTGACAAAAAGTGGTAAAACTCCTTTGGAACTGGGAAATTATCTGGGGGATCTTACTGATGAGCTAGGGGGAGACAGCATTTTGGAGTTTGCATCAACAGGACCCAAGAGTTATGCATACCAAACCAAAAACCAGAAAAAGCTAGTGATACGTGCTAAAGGCATCACTCAGACGCATGAATGGCATCAAAGGGCTGGTTGAGGGTTACTTAGCGGGATCCAGTGAGGGTGTCATTGAATTTCCACAGCACACGATCAGGAGGGATAAAAAGAGATTCCGCTTAAGAAATGCTGCATTTGTTAAAAGGTTTCGGTTGGTGTATGACAAGAGATGCCTTTTTTCTGATGGGACAACTCTGCCTTTTGGTTATTAGAGCATAAGAAGAAGAAGAAGAAGAAGAAAGATAAAATAAAAAATATATATGTTGCATTCTGCCGATTTACAGAAGATTGATTTTGATCCTAGATTTAGAGCGCCTCAGATAATGAAAACGTGATGAAGGTCTTTACCCAGTTTCGTCACCATCATAATATGAGCGTCATGCTGTTGACTCAGAATGTATTTCATTGGGGAAAGTTCAGTCGCACTGTTAGTTTGAACTGTAATTATATGGTGTTGTTTAAGAACCCCAGAGATAAACTGCAGTTGAATATACTGGCCCGCCAAATGTTTCCATCGCAAAAGGGTGTCTTCCTGGAGAGTTTTGAAGACGCACGAGAGAAACTCATGGTTATTTAATCATCGATTTCACGCCTACCTGTCCAGAACATTTCAGACTGAGAACAGGCATACTTCCTCACCGGTGGCCTGCTGTGTACGTACCCAGAAGAAAGTAAGTCATCATGTCTGCGCGTATAAAAAGGAATGTCCCATTATTCAGAACTCTGTACCAAGCCAGTCCACAGAAACGTAAAGATATTCTCGCACACTGCTCACCCGACTTTCTTCAGGCTCTGTGTGAGATTGCTCTGAATATTTTAAAAGGTAACATTAAACTATCACCCTCTCAACACTGGAATTGAAGAAGCAAAGAAAAATCATCAGGTTGTTGGCTGATAAAAGAACTGGTATCAAACGTAAACAGCTGGCTCTCAAAAACCAGGGAGGTGGTTTTAGTCTCCCCATCTTAACAGCTCTTGCCCTCTTGATCAGTGATCTAGTGGGTGGAATCATCAGGAGATAATGTCTCTCAGAACATCGCAGAAGATGTTTCTCATTTCCCCTCATCAGTTCAGGCGTCTGACCCAGTCAGAAACGTCCATCAGACAGACGGTGGAGGAGAATTTGGATGCTGAAATGAGACCCCGGTTTGACTTCTTATGACTTCTTATGAAAAAAAAATATATATATGATGCACTTTTGCAGAGGTATCTCACTCTACTCAAGCAGGGTGTGAAAGAAGAACCACGGGTGAGTTTGACGCTTCGGCGTGACACATTGAGCGAGACTCCAGAGCATGAGCAGCATGAACCAGGGGCATGACCAGGTTGCTTCGGATCAGATTGTTATGGATGTACTGAAAAGCCTGCCAAAGCATAAGGGTAAATATGCTAAGTACATTTTGAGGAAATTATCTGAAAGAAGTGGGGGTTGGACTTCGCAAGGAGAATTTGTATTTAAAGGAAATGTTGTAAAGGGGTCCCTAATGATTGACTTGCTGAAAAATCTCATGCTACCGTTTTAATAATCTGGAGCACCGCTACCCCAAGGATGATCAGACTTTCTGCATACTTTGTCAGAGGTAAAAATGCCCATATCTTCAGTCAATAACCCTTATGCTCGTGATGAATATAGACGGCTCAAAACAGAGGGAGAGGGATCATTTATTGAAAGTGCTGAAGCATTCATTCGCATTAAGCAGAGAAGAAAAAGGCAGATAACTCTTTCTCCCCATTGGTCGAGATCCGAGCAGGAAGACCCTAAAAATACTAGAATTAAGCAAAAAAAGTCTCTTCGTAAAACAATACTACCTCCCCGATGGATCACATTTTCATCATAAACTGTTATAAGAAATTGAGACGTGTAACCTATTTCTTTCATTCAATAAAATCTTTATTGATTATATTTTCATGTCTAGCATCATGCTCTACTTCACACACACACACATATACACACCCATATACATTTTCATTAGAATTTAAACAAAATTAAAATCAGAAAAAAAGACAATTTAAATTCCATAACAATCCTGAAACATCTCCAAGGAGCATGCACTGTGAGTGAATAATGCAGAACTCTGATTAATGACACATTTCTGGTATTTTTTTACAAAGTTAGATACCATTAAATCATTCTTAAACACATCTCCGGTGTATTTAGACAATACTTGCTGCAGAGTAAGACCACATGCTCTATGACAGAGATAATAGATACAATGGTGACCGCACACTGTGGACAGAGTGTTTTGAAGCTGGTTATTGTGATACAATATTTTTGATGATCTGTCTTTTAAAAATCTTACGATGCTTGACGGGTAGAAATCATAATTCGGAGGGAACCCGTAAGAGTCAAAAAAGCTGGCTTCGTCATTCACTTCCAGAGTCAGAGCCAACCAGTGTTCTCCCGGCATGTGTGAAGGATGTGTGTTCACTATAAAGTATGCGGGTCCTGTGAATGTGTCAGCGAGCAGCAGCAGCTGGTCGCACGCCCATACACCGTAAAACAAATCTTCCAGCAGATGATGCAGTAGGTCCTCAATTTCATGATTATTAATGTCTGATTAGATTAATAATAATCCACCAGCACATGCCTCTTTGAATCAATCTCTAAAATAGAGTCATAACAAGCGTAGATGATCAGCATGGTTGTAGCCCTACAGGTGCATCATTCGGCAGGTTTGTTCCATCCTCGTTAGTAATTTTCACTCTGAGTTGCAACAGCGTATCGTTGAGATCCAGATACTTTTCTCCGTGTCCCGGAATGAAAAACTCGATCGGGCCTCCATCGGTGATTGCTAATAAAGGCTGGATCTCGGCGTAAATTTTATCTTCAATCGATAGCCGCGTCATCGGGGCAGAAAATAAGTCCAACTCTGCCAGCATGCACTCCGATGATTTGTTATGTAAAAGAGCCATTATTTAAATATATCCAAACTTGCAGAAGACTTCCGTCCTCTTCGTTTGTCAGCTCCGACTGATCTCCTTTTTTGTGCTTGTTGTTGTTTTTTAACCGTCCTTAAACGATTACCAGGGGGTCTTGTTCTGGGTCGTTTGGATAAAACCATAATTCCTGAACCTTCCTGACTGTCGGTGTGTGTAGAACCACTCATTTTACTCACGGCTCTACCTATGACGTCCGAAACGAAATTCTATGCAGCCGTTTTAAGATGGGGTTTTGCAACAGCAAATCCTTTTTTAACCATAAATAAAATAAAAATTTATCTCAGGCTATGTTGTGATATCACCGGTCTGAAGTGTAGTCTTATGACGGCCCTTCCGTAGACGAAATTTACAGGAACGTTTTGGTCCGATTTAAATTATATATGGATATTTTCAATATGTCTTCTGGAAACTGGAAGGTAGTGGCGGGGGTTAAACGTCAGAGTAACCATATCACTGAAGTCGCCTTGTACTTTGAGGGTCCGCAGTAAAGGTGCAAAAGCGTCGCCTACTATTTGCGGGCCGACCACGTCGCTGTAACAGTATAGGTGATAGAAACCACCCTTTATATTCGCCGGAAAAGGAGCCAGTGTTGGTTCACCTACATTAATCCGTTCCCCTAGTTTCTTACCCAGCATATAAGCTAGAGTGTTGAAGAAGCGCATTTCATACTGACCGCTTGCTTGAAATGCAAATCTCTTTTGAACTCTGCTGAATTTCATGCGGATATCCGAGTTTATTTTTTTGAAAAACATTTCCATCTCTGTCTTGATTTGAATAACGCTGTTAGAGAAGCCTCCTCTAATCCTCTGCGTATGGAACTCCACATCACCAAGATTCCTCCATTCAAAGTAGGCTACATGATCCGATAAATTATGCCATGTATGGGGGTATGAAATCTCTGCAAATGCAACCAGTCACTGGCCTTCTAAATCAATAAGTTGAGCTAAATTTACACGGAAACTTGAGCTGGTATTATTTTTAAACACTTCCTTGCTAGCGTTAGAGGGAAGGGTAACGTAAAAACCACCATCCTCTGCCTTGCTGTCCATGATGCTGTATGAATCGTAAGGTTTTAGCACACACCTATTTTATACACTTCGTAGTTAATCAAACCTGATCCAACTGTTGAATTTCTCAGGCCAATTTTTCCACCGTACAAAATCCTGTTTGACACCCTTTACTGTGTGTCGATTTAATATTTTCTCCACTTGATACATCTTGTCCTTAAATATTTTTACTTTTTAAGTTTCTCAGCGTAAAAAGAACCCTCGATAGGTTCTCCATCCAAATCTTTGAGTTTGTATACAGGAGGAGATTGGGGTATCCGCTCATACACTGTAAACACTTCATCCGTAAAACTCTGTTTGTATTTTTTGTCAAACACTCCACGTACCTTGGATATTCTGACAAGATCCCCCTGTTTAAACATTGTCACTGAGGCCCTGCAATATCTGTTGCAGGTAACACCGTACAGATTCTGAAACACTTGAAAGGCATTTTCTGAGGTCACTTCTATAGGGCTCATTTTAATGCTGATTTGGTAGCTGTGGTTGTAGCTTCTAGCTAAAATTTGGAGGACATCAATGTACCGCCGGGTGTTGTTAGCAGTAAAATATCTCCACATCCTTGTTTTTAACATAAGGTTAAACCTCTCAACCACGGAGGCTTTTGCTTCACTCGCTGTGGCAAAATGTTCAATACCGTGTTTCTCCATTAGAAGCTTAAATTTCTTGTTAAAAAATTCTTTACCTGCATCAGTCTGAAGTTTTTTAGGGACCTGACTTTCTTTAAAAACTGATTTAAAAGCCTTTAGCACCTCTGCAGCAGTTTTCTTCTTCAAAACATGTACATACACCCTCTTTGAAAAGGTGTCAATGACTGTTAATAAATAACTGTAACCGTCATTTTCCTTGGCCAGAGCTTGCATGTCAGAGAGATCGGCTTGGAACTGTCTCAATGGTCAGGTGACAAAAACTCTGTTTCTCGGGAACTTTATTCTTGCAGGTTTATGTAGAGTATAGGTATCTTCTCCCGATAAAAAATCTTTAACTTTAACTTAACGGGTCTACCCTGAGGGTATATTTATACTTCTTTTTTATTTTTACCCATATTTAATAGAGAAACAGAAAAAACACATTCAGACAATAAAGATCAATTCAAACACTGCAATCTTAAAAAAAAAAAAAAAAAACGGTTATATATGTATACTAGTAGAAAGCCGAGAGAGAATACAGAAAAGACAAAACAAGTCATCAAACATCTGAGATTGGATCGTAACACTCTGAAACAGAGTTAAGCTGCTTGAGACAGTCATAACCGCTCAACTTATCGTACATCCATGATTGCACTATAGAAGCCTTGTACCGATTTCAGTTCATATAAAACCGTCTCTGCAATCGTTTTCACTCTGAAGTCATCTGCTTGAATGCGTCGAAGTGTCAGAAGTTTCTGAATAGCAGGAAGGAGCTTGGGGTTTATGAGTCATCACACGATGCATTGAAAGTTGATTTGGTAATACTCCTCCTCCAATATCTCCAGGCACTGATGCGGTCATTGGCTCGGGTGGTTCATTATACACCCGTAACAGGTTTCTTTGAGATAGTTCAAACAGGTTATGTTGAATAAATGAAGTATCGCTATTTTCACTGTATTGATGAGAGCAGTTGAGATCCAGCCGTCAATTTCATCACCTTGATTACTCTCCTCCTCCTCCAGTGAAGGCTGAGGGGCAGGTATCGGGTCTGGAGTTTGATGGGAGGGTGAGTAGCTGATGGTTGCCTCGTCCTCCACGACCACCCTCTTGTCTTCAGATTGGATATCTGTGTGTATCCTGATATATAGCGCAGGAAGGGGGAGGGTCCTCAAAAAGGGGGGTGGGTCCTGAAAAGAGAGCGGGTCTTCAAAAGAGGGTGGGCTTTAGATCCACAACAGGGAACGTCAACATTCTTTTCATTGACATAACTCCAACCTTTTCCAAAACTCACGCTGCTAGATTGATAAGAGGCTGTCCAGTTTCATTCATCTTCTCAACCCAAGCATCATACAGTAGAGCCAGCACTGTTTTGAATACACTGCAGTTCTGATTTAATGCCTCCAACACAAACAGATCTGAGGGGATCGTCTGGTTGTTCTTGCGTTTGCTTGCCTGAAAAGACCAGCGGCCATTTGCTGTGGTTTTTGACCCCCACATTGCACTAAAGAGAGGTTCTCACGCAGCTACTTCAACATCGGAAGGACACATTCCCATCCTTTTTGCTGGTCGAGGAGAGCTTTCATCTTCATCCTCGTGCACTGAGACTGATTCAGGGTTATCGTTAAGGTGTGGGATTGCCAGCCGTAACACAGCACAGTCATTGTGGGTGAGAGTACACAGAGCCAACGATCCATTAAATACCTCGTCTTGATCCAATTGATACAGGCAGAGCTCTCCTATTTTGTACATGAAAATATACCCGCAGCTACCCCTCAGGCCATGTGATTCCAAAGACGACTCTTCCTGCAGAGTGTCGAACGGAGGCCTTTGTACCTTGCACAGGTAATATGTTGATTTCTTCGAGGCATCCAATTCACTGCGCGTATGCCTGTAGACGGTTACTGGGGTTTCACACAGAAGAGACGTACGTCTTAGCTGACCTGAGGCCTGTTTCTCATCCATTGTTGTTGGTGAAGTTGGATCATCATATGCAGAGTATGTTACAATAGGAATTCCGATAGGTATCTCAGATGAGGAAGTAGATGATGTATATGGTTGCTCCTCATCTCGGCACGCCTTGCTTTTCTCCCCGATTTGATGAAAAACTCTCTTAACTCTAACCATTGTTCAACGAGTGTTCTTTTCCAGCGAATGTTGCAAGTAAATTGCAGCGTTTTCTGCTAGTATTAATAACAAACACTGAAGCACGCCCCTCTGTTTTTTTAATTCATTGATTCTAGATTCGCCCCCAAAAGACGACAACCTATCAGTGTGAATGGTTACACCCCTTGGCCACACACCCCCGAGACACCTCAGCAAAGCCGCAGACGCGTTAATTCAATAAACAGGGGATGTGAATTGTCAGAGACAATGCTCGAGACTTTGGGCCAGGAAGGAGCACAGTCCTCTTAATTACTTTGACTACAGTCGGTGTGAAGAATTTGTCTGAGACAATCCACAATAAACAGTGACATGTCTGAGGTCTGATCAGCTATTCAATAAACAGTGGATGTGTATTGACTGAGACAATGCTCGAAACTTTGGGTCAGGAAGGAGCACGGTCGTCTTAATTACTTTGACTACAGTCAGTGCGAAGACTTTGTCTGAAACAATCCACAATAAACAGTGACATGTCTGAGGACTTTATAACTTTTATTTTTTTATTTTTCAGTTTCTTGTGATGTTTAACATAGACCACACCTACAGGATACAACCTCTGTCTCCCACGTGGGATGAGGAGAAAACTGTTTTCTCTAAATCCTCAATAACTATTGCTCTAAGATGAAAAAAGAAAAGCTTAAGGTAACTAAAACTATCATCCATTTTACCAAATGGAGTCTCTCATGATTCCAAACAAAGTCTTTTAGCTGTAGAAACCATTTCTAATTTGGAAACAGCATACTGAGCACTCATAAAATTTTAGATAATTCCATGTTTGGCTTACTTTTTAACAATTTTTTTTCAGTTCATTTGTTTCTCTGTTTTTAGATCATCTCTACAAGTTGCTGGTGCAGATTAGATTACTCAAACATTTCAGCAGAGGAAGAAAGGTTCTGTATCTACTTTTTGTGTTCCTTGGTTTTTAGATGTAAAAACATCCATCTAAATAACCCCTGCGTTAAAACAAAATGAATTTACAATTCTGTCGGGTTCTCTTTTTATCAGAATTTTGTGTGACGTGCCTGTATTAACCTGAGTGACCTTTAATTTTATCAGAATTTTGTGTGACGTGCCTGCATTAACCTAAGTGACCTTTAAAGTGGAGAAACCACATGTTTTTCTTTTATGTAAAAACATCTAAAAAGAACATACAATTAGAAATATTTGCTTCCTTGTGATGACAACATCCGGTTACGCCACCGGAAGTCCCGCCTTAGGATGTCCCGTCACCGGAAGTCCCGCCCACCTGTCAAAATTTTCACATCTTGTTTGATTGAAGGATGTATATTTAGTCTCTCCTGCCCCCCACTACACAATGCGCCACGATGGCATGGTAAGGGATGAGGGATGTGTCCGGGGATGGGGAAGGGAGGGAGTGGAGGTCAAAATGCTCCCCCAGGGAGCCAGCTCACCAGCTGACCCCAATAGGCACCCCTGTTTACCGGGCCCTGAAAACTGATCGAACACCCCCAGCCCCCCCCCATATCCTTCCATAAGAAGACCCACACCGAAGCCCACAGAAGGCAAAGAGCCCACAGAGCCAAAACCCACCGAGAAGCTGAGACCAGTCCACCCCGAGACCAACCCCGACCAGCCCGCCTGCCCATGACCATGCAGACCCCTCCGCCCCCCCTTGCCCAGACAGAACCAGGACCAGCGTCAGGAACCAGAACTCAGACAAGGAACCAGAATCTGAACCGCAACCACCCAGGTCCAAATAATGCCTATCCCCACCCATGGCCAACCACCCACCTCCACCCCAGAAGAAAACCTACACCCACCCCAACATTCGAACAACTCCCAGAACACATAAGACATTAGACACCCAGGCTGACTTCGCTCCACCCCCTCCCAAAGAGGCCCAGCTGCTAGAGCACGCACTGGCCCAATACCAGCCAGGAACCCAGAGCCCCCAAGCCCACCCCAGACCCGCCCAGGAGCAGCACGGCCATCTGGCAAGTAACCTATGTCCACGGGCAAAGGCTCCCCAAAAGCATCGCATGCAGCCACCAGATGTTACCCCCGAGAGCCACCAAGCCCCACTCCAGTTGGGGCCACAGCCCACTGCACCAGACCCCCCAGAGACCCCAGCCCAGGGACACCCCAAATGCCCCAAAACCCCGATACCCCCCCGCATCCACCACAACACCCCAGAGGAGGAAGCCAAAGGTGCCCTAAACCTCACTAGGTGATAGAGCCGATTAAAGGAGCCAAGAGAGATTGATCTTGCCTGGAGGCAGAGGCTGTCTCAAGACCTATATAATTCAAAAGAAGGTTTCTATACTGGTTAATATTAAGAAGGTTTTTATTTGTCCAATTCATGAGGATAGTTTTCTTAGCGATACATGAGGCAGTCAAAACCATGTGAACTCATTTTGTCTCTATGGTGACATCATCTAAGTTGCCCAACAAGCAAACTGAGGGGGAAGGTGAAATATTACATCTCAGACACTTTGGTAAGTCTTCACATATCAGGCACCAGAACCTCTGAACAGGTAGTGCGTGAATGTAATTCAGTCAGGTATATTGCCTGTGCAGTGTAAGCAAGTGTTAGATGGTGCAAAACCCATCCTGAACATCCTTTGACCTGTATAGTATACTCTATGAAGGATTTTATATAGTATTAATTGTAAACTGGGGTTACTAGTCATTTTAAAAGTTCTGTAACATATCTGAGACCGGAATGTTTGGTCAAAGTTAACACATTTTGTAATAGGAAGGGAAAGTGATTAATCTATATTAGACAGTGTCCTGTATATTTTAGACATTAATATGGGGGTGGGGGGGGTGGGGGGGGGGGGGGGTTGAGTTTTAGGAACTCCAGTAGACTTGATGGCATTCATGACATGATATTCTAAAAATGTATTCTTGTCCGTCCCGTATTGTATAATTAATCTTATAAATGGGATGAACTGAATTCCTTCAAATATATGTTCCGGGTTTTCAATTCCTTTACTTGTCCAATCTGGAAAGTTTATCATATTATTTTTTTGTAGGATGTCAGGGTTGTTCCAGATGGGTGTACGTCTGCATGGGATTAGTGAAGACCCTGTCATTTTGAAATATTCCGACTATGCTGTCAGAGAGGTGCTGATATTGAGGCTTTTAAAGCATAAATGTCGTTTTATATTTGAGCTAATAAATGGTAGATCTGAAAACTTAATGTTATTGCATAATGTCGGTTCTATGTCTAGCCAGGGTTCATCTAGAGGACTGTGTTTAAACCATTTTAAGATGTATTATGGCCTGTTGTCTAAGAAATAATGATGAAAGTTAGACAGATCTAGTCCTCCTTTATCTTTGGTGTTTTGCAGTGTTTTTAAGCAAATACGCAGGGGTTTATCTTTCCCAATTTAGTGATGGAGGAGTTTATTTGGGATCATTGAGAATAAGTAATTGATTTTTGGCAAGACCATCATTTTTATTGAAGCAACTCTGCCCATGAGTGATATGGGTAGAAATTTCCATCTAGCGAGATCATCTTCTACTTATTTTTAAAAGCGGGATGCGGTTTAGTTTTGTTAAGTCTGCCAGTCTAGGAGAAACATTAATACCCAAGTATGCAATATTCACTGACTGTAGTTGTGTATTAAGGGAAAAGAACAATTAATTGAAAGAACTGTCGATTTTAACCAATTTATAGAATAATCTGAAATTCTTGAGAAAGAATTTATCATTCCAATTACCAAAGACAGAGGTTTGGGAATGCTGGAGAAAAAGTAATACATCATCGGAATAAAGACTGATTTTATGTTCAGTATTCATGCACTTTATGCCTTTAATATATTTAGTTTGCCTTCTGCTGCCACTAATGGTTCAATAAAAGTAGCAAATAATAAGGGGGAAAGTGGGCATCCCTGCCTAGTGCCCCTATGAAGATAGAAGCTGGAAGATGTTTGGTTATTTGTCCTGATACATGCCACTTGGGAACTGTATAATTTTTTTAACCAGTTTATGAATGAAAGAGTTTCCAAAACCAAATTTAGTCAAGTTTGCAAACAAAAATTTCAAGTTTACTCTATCAAGTGCTTTTTCTGGATCTAGAGATGTATTGGTCTCAATATTTTTAATGTAGGAATAGTCTATTAAATTAAGTGTCAGTCAGTCAGTCAGTCATTTGCTACCACTTATTCGATAGTGGGTCGCGGGGAAGCTGGTGCCTATCTCCAACAGTCTATGGGCGAGAGGCGGGGTACACCCTGGACAGGTTGCCACTCCATCGCAGGGCAACACACAGACAACCATGCACACACTCATTCATACACCAAATGGCAATTTAGAGACACCAATTAACCTAACAGGCATGTCTTTGGACTGTGGGAGCAGTTAAATTAAGTGATCAGCATGAATTTATGGATGAATGCCTCCCTTTTATAAAACCAGTTTGGTCAGGATGTATTATGCTAGGAGTTCCCTTTTCTAGTCTTTTTGCGAGGGCTTTACAGATTATTTTAGATCAACGTTAATAAGGGATATGGGATAGTAGCTGGTAGGAAGTACTGGGTCTTTTCCTGGTTTTAACAGGAGAGTGATGTTGGTAAAATTTATATTTGGTGGAAGTATGCCATTTTCTTTGCTTTCCTGCAACATTCTTTGGAATGTTGGAGCCACAATATTACAGAATTCTTTGTAGAACTCTGTTGGGAATCCATCTTGGCCTGGAGCCTTTTTATTGGCCATGCTTGTGAGAGCTTCTTGGATTTCGGGTGAAGTCAGTGGCACATCCAGGAACCACTTGATTATCTGATAATTTAGGGAGGGCTACTTTAACCAGAAAATGATCAATGTTGTTATCTGACGGGTCTATCTGTGGTGAGTATAAAGCTTTGTAGAAATCTCTGAAAGTTCTGTTTATTCATTCAGGATCATAAACTGTATTCCCCGTTGAGTCTTTAACAGCAAATATAGTCCTTTCTTTATTTATTTTTAGCTGGTTAGCTAAAAAGCTACCTGATTTATTGCCATGTTCAAAGTTTTCTATTCATAGTCTTTGTACTAAGAATTGGGTTTTTTTGTCAATAATTTCATTTAATTCTAGTTTGGCTTTACATAGTTTGCCCAGCATTTCCTCTTCCTGGGAAACTTCTAACAGTTTAATGGTTTCTTTTAATTCCTGAATACATGTTTTTCTTTTTTCTTCTTATGTGATGAGAATGAGATTATTTTACCTCTCATCACTGCTTTTCCTGCCTTCCAGAGAACAGATGTTGATGTCCCCAGGAGGTCATTAAACTCCAAACATGAAGTCCACTCTTCTTTAAATATTTGATAAATTCTTCATCCTTAAGCAATTAAACCTGCAGGCTTTGCTTTGTGGGTTTTCTTTCTTATTTACTTGAATTAAGTAGACGGGTGCATGATCGCTGATAGCTGTATCTCAGTGGCGGAAATGTCAGTCAACAACGAGCTGCTGACTAAGAAATGATCCAGACGAGAGTAAAAGTGATCGACTTGTGAAAAGAAAGTATATTCTCTGTGATTAGGGTGAAGAGATCACCATGCATTGCAAAGTCCGTAATCACTCGTGTACTGTTTAACTACAGCATATCTATTGATTGCCAACTGGGCCGAGTCCCTGTTGTGCTCAGCCTGTCTATTTCTTCATTTAGACCAAAGTTGAGATCGCCCCCAAGAAGAAGTGAGCAAGTGTTTAGACAGTACAGGAAAGAAAGAATGGAAGAATGGGGGGTCATCAACATTTGAGGCCTATATATTGACAATACATATCTTTTGGTTATGCATTATGTAACATTTTGTGAATTAAGATTGCTACTGCCCTTTGCCTAGGATTATAGCAGACAGAAAACAAATTAAGAAACTTAAGATCATTTGCAGCTGTGGCAGATTTATGAATCTCTTGCAATAAGAGGGGGGATACGGTCATGTTAAGAAATATTTGTGTGTGTGAGTGTGCATGTTTGTGTGTGACAGAAAGAAAAAAGAGTGACAGAGAGGTGCCGTAACAAGAGTAAAGGAGAGATGAGAGGAGACAAAAAGGAGAAGATACCCAAAAGCCCAACCCCGCCCACATCAAACAATGAAACATCATGCTGAGTTGGGCTCTACATTAGATAACATTTGCCAGTACGCACTACTGAAAAATTTCATGCGCACTTCTGAAATGCTCTTACACACACTACTGAAATACTCTCATACGCACTACGGAAATGCTCTCATACATACTACTAAAATGCTTTTAAATTATTTCAGAGGAAACTGAAGTAATTTCAGTAGAAACGGATCGCATTTCAGTAGAAACAGAAGATGTTTCAGTAGCAAAGGAGAGACGTTGAGAAGGCCTGTGTCCTTCTAAGGCTGCATTTGCAGACCGATTACGTTGCAGCGATGCGACAAAGGTTGTTTAAATTCGAAGGCTCCTCCAAAAGGGGGCCAACAAATGCATCCTTCTCTTTCCCAGATATGAAGGTTGGGCCACTGTATACTTTGTGGCCCACCCTATCCCATGATTCACTGCGGGTCAAAGCAGATTGTTGAAACGGAAGAAGTAATGGCAGAGGAGAGAGAATAGCTGAGAATAAAGTTGGATATATTACCCTTCTGTGGAACATAAATACCTTTTACAATGTTTTCAGGCCAAAATGTAGTTGTGTAAACCTGAAATATCTGTTCCATTTACCAAGATATCGCATAATTGCAAAGGTGCTGCGACGTGTTATGAAATGTCGGAAATGTTCAATTCAATTCAATTCAGTTTATTTATATAGCGCCGATTCACAACACATGTTGTCTCAAGGCACTTCACAAAAGTCAGGTACATGCATTCCAATTAATTCTAACCATTGAACAGTGCAGTCAGATTCAGTTATTTATTCAAATTGGATAAAAAGTTTTTCTATCTAAGGATGGGTCCAGTGAATCTTGGTCCATTTTTATATTATCATTAATTAGCTTTATTATTCATTGTTAAGATAAAATTGACTTTATTGATGTCACAATGGAGAAATTAACTTGTTACGCTGGCGAGATGGAAAAAGAGACGCACACACGAAATGCTCTATGTTGGTCCAGCAATTCCGAAATTGGAGTTGCAGTAGTCGGCTGCATGGCAATTGTTGACACATTTGACTGTTCTGATAACCTCTGCAGAGGCCAGTACATTATTCAGTAAAGCCACTGTTTGTTTAGGCTTCCTCCTGGATGCTGAGCTGCCCTCAGTGCATCACAAACTACATAAAACGTGCACTTTTTCGCAAGTCCTTCCGTTTCTACTGAAACACCTTCTGTTTTAACTGAAATAATTAGAAAACATTTCAGTAGTGTGTATGAGAGTATTTCAGTAGTATGTATGAGAGCATTTCCGTAGTGCGAATGAGGGTACTTTAGTAGGGTGTGTAAGAGCATTTCAATAGTGTGTATGAGAGTATTTCAGTAGTGTGTACCACAGTATTTCAGTAGTGCGTGTAAGAGCATTTCAGTAGTGTGTATGAGAGTATTTCAGTGGTGTGTATAACAGTATTTCAGTAGTGCGTATATTTCAGTAGTGTGTTTAAGAGCATTTCAGTAATGTTTGTAAGAGCATGTAGCGTTTCAGTAGCGTGCATGAGAACATTTCAGTAGTGTGTGTAAAAGCATGTAACATTTAAGTAGTGTGTGTGAGAGTAAATTCAGAAAAATATCCCTAGTGGCCTCTCCACACTGCAGATATTTTGAACACGCCTCTTTCAACTAATTATTTAGTTACACAGACTCAAGAGCATGCATATAATGAATGTTGGTCCTGTTGGTTTTCTATGACTCTACTACACCTACTAGTAAATTAGTTGCCATGTGACAACATGATTTCTACCAAAAACAGTGATTGATCTTGTAGTCTAGTTGGACTGCTACTTTTTCGAACACTGCTATATTCCCCAGTATCATTTTATGACAGTTTTAAAACCAGGAATACTATGAAGCCCTAAAACACTACTTTTAAAGCCCCTAGACAAACACATTACCATAAACTAAAGAGTTGTTTCTAATGTCTGGAGAAGACACTGATCACTACTCGGAGAACTGAATATACGACTAATACAAAATTATTAACTGTATTTTGTTTCTTGCTATAATAACGGCAGACATAAGCTCTTGATGTTTTGACTGTTACAGCTTACCAGGAGGGGGGACTTCGAGGAAGTGTCCATACACTGTCCTGGTGACCATACCCAGATAGTTGGTTGCTTCCAAAGTGTAGTTGCCATTATTGTAGTGTGTTGGGTTTTTAAATAGAAGGCACCCCTCTATGTCATCATGGTAAACATCCATATCAGTGCGAATGTACTCACTGTGCGAAATTTCCTGAAAGAGTAGAATAGAATATAAACAATACAATGGAATATCATTTAGTGTCCCCCAATTTAGGTGTAAAAGCAGCAAAGTGACAGGCAAATGGAAGCACACACATACTAAATGACAGCAATAATTATAATAAAAAAATGACAGTGATTGTACAAGGTGACATGTAGAACGCATTAAAAATAGCATACTCAAAATCTAAGAAATGTGAATCAACAAAAGAACAATGTTATGTCACAAAATTGTGTCCAATTGTATTTATACATCAGTCCAATAAAAAATAATATTATTATGCGTTTTTCATAATTGCTTTTAAAGTTAGAAAAACTCCAGGTTGTCTCATCACTCATCACTAGGCGACTGTGGCTTAGTAGGAAGAGTAGTCGTCTTGCAATCAGAAGGTTGTGGGTTCGATTCCAGCTTCCTCCTGCCATATGTCGATGTACCCCTGGGCAAGGCACTTAACCTCAAGTTGCCTACCGATCTGCGTATC
The DNA here is from genome assembly GCA_036173005.1 of Crenichthys baileyi. NCBI lineage: Eukaryota > Metazoa > Chordata > Actinopteri > Cyprinodontiformes > Goodeidae > Crenichthys > Crenichthys baileyi. Next base: position 281,695 of record JAHHUM010002915.1, read on the forward strand.
GGTGTATAAATGTGTGAGCGTTAGTGAGTGCGAATAGGTGAATGTGGCTTCAGTGTAAAGCGCTTTGAGCGGTCTGTATGACTGGAAAAGCGCTATATAAGTTCAGTCCATTTACCATTTACTTCATCATTTAAAAGGAGGAAGCGAACTTGTGTCTTTTGTCAAATTTTAATATTACAACATGACTTGATCAGACAAAGACAAACGTTTTGCTTGTTAGTTTTTTGAGGAGGGAGGTAGTAATACATTTTTTACAAACATTTTCATGCTCTGGTGTCAAATGTTTGCCATTTTTGTGTGTATGGCACATCAATGTATGAGTACAGATGGGCTAAAGTCACTCCTTCTTCTTGTTTCTTAGGCTCTAGCTCTCTGTTGGTGAAGACATTTCAGGTGACTAGCCATCATATACTGTAAGAAGGATTTCACTGTACAAATGATAATGTTGAAGTATTGAGAAGACATTGCTCACAAAGTTACAGCTGAATGAAGGAACACTATTATTTGAGCAGCACGGGATGTCCTATGATGTCTGCTAGGACAATGGCCAAAAATATTGGCTGATAGCCAGTTTTAAAAATGGTAAATACTTGACTACCTCTAGTCCTTACTAGATCAAAACATGCCCTCAGGAAAAAAAAAATTATGAATTTTGAGCATCACTTAAGGAGCAAGCATTTTCAACCTCACAGAATCATGGCAGCAGGACCTAAAGCTTCCAAAGTTAGATCAGGTAAGGAGACTGTTAACTAAAACAATTAATCAATTGGTCAAGTAAAACGACAAACCTTAAATTTATTTCTTTATTAAATTCCATAGAACTGTTAAATGTGTCCTTGCCATTGTACAATAAATCAGCCAGTGAATACTCAGGACATCATGGTAACCAAACTGCATTAATTCCCATGCCTGTTCAAAGAGAATGATGGTCATGTACTGAGATCTCATTAAACAGCCATGACTAATTCTAACACAAAGGTCAGTCAAAACACACTAACCTCTATCATTAGGTTCATTTAAACCAGTTCTTATAAAAATACCTTGTTTACAAAAACTAAACGGCACATTAGCATTGAATACTTATAAGTATCATCTATTTAAAATATACTGTTCTTTTATGTCTTGTTCTTGTAGTGTGGTTGCACAACTATCCAACTGGGAAGACTGGTGTTGTAAAGTGATTCTTAGCTTCATACTTTTAACATACTGGTTGTTTTAAGCCTACAGGGTAGCACTATGACCTTTTGATACCTTGAGTTTATTCTTTAAACCTACGCCTCTGCAGTAGTAACTCCTGTTTGTACCAACAAAAATAATCAGACAGGACACCTCATTACATGAGCAAGAACCACAGACATATTTCCAAAAACTGAACTTTTGTTTAGGTAAAAAAGTGAAACCGGATGAATACAGCAACAGTATTATCCATCCAGCTACTGTTTTCCACTTATTTGAGAATTGGATTTTGGTTGTAACAGATCCAGGAAGAAAACAAAGACATTCCTCTCCCCTGTGATACTACACACTTGATTCTGAGGTATCTCTGGGAATTTCCATGGGTTTCCATGGGACATTATTAGCAAGAATAATTTTAAAGGTCTAAGATGGATGATAGCTTTGTTACAATAAAATCTGCCATACCTCATCATGATGAAACCATCTTAAGGTTGGATGGGGCGAACCCTGGACAGTAAACTCTATACATGTGTCATGGCGTCGTTCTGGCTCCTTAAGTTTCACAATGGAAGGAGGAACTAAAGGGACAGAAGAAGAAGACCACTGTTAAATTTAGTTCTTAGAAAGCTTTTGAGGTCACGTACACTGTTTAATCTTACTTTATTTTACTTTAACTATTTGCACATAAATAAAAATGTTGAATATTTCAATCTTTTGAATAAAACCTTTATTGCCAAGGGTTTGTACACTGGACATGGCAGTTCTTGCTACTAGATAGCAACTGTTGACATATTCAAAAGCTCTGAAAAGGTTCTAGTTCTGGTCACAGTGTTTGATATGTGTGATACTGGCAAATAATTACAAATCAGCAGTGCCCTGAAAGCTATGGTAAGGCTAAAAAGAGAGAAAATAATTTTGCTTTCTGCTTGCGAAACCTGTTGCAAATACAGTTTGGTTAATGAGAATGATACAGCTGGAATATAGATGCTAAAAACAAATTTCCACTTTGAGGCTCTGAAAAACAACTTTATGGTCTTCAGAATAAAGACTTTTCTGACATCCTGCCAGTCAAAGCAATTTAGAAACAAGTGATTTTTACAACAAATCTTTCACTGGTATATGTCCGAGCGTTGCTTAGTTGAATGTCGTTGTTTATATTCAGGAATAGGCTGCAAAGGTAATCTATGGGATCATAGCACTTGATATTAAACATTTTCTATGATGTAACATAATGTGGAGCTTTTCTGGTCAAAATACTGTGTAACAGTAACTATTTCAAATGCAAGTTTTACATACTAACTAATAACAAATGTATCATACAAAAATCTATGCTTATTAATCAATCTGTCCCATGTGACAATTCGTCTTCTAACACCACGGATGCATAGCAATTGTTTACTTTGGCTCCAGCCAGTTCCAATACACACTAACAACCATGCACACCACTCTGAACAGTGTTGGATCCTTAAATCTAATATCTGAGTGTCTGTGTTTGTGTTATATGTGTAAACTTACAGTGAACAATTAGGTGAACAGAAGCTTTGGCTGAGCCTACGATGTTGTTGGCGGTGCAGTTTAGCAGAAAATTGTTGTCCTCCCTGCTAACATTGACCAGTGTTAAGTTGATGGAGTGAATACTGTTGTTATATTCTTTAGCCTGGAGGGACAGCAGAAAACAAGTAAACAGGCAGGTCGATATTAGCAACAAACCCCAGGTAAGTACAAAATGGGAGCAAAGCTTAATAAAAAAGAATTAGTATACAGCACACTTATGCTGCCAACAACCATTTCAGTGCAAAATCTCTTCACATAAGCTGCAAGGCCAAAAACAAACATTAAATGCCCCTGTCCTTCGATCTCTCAGGAGACACTGCATTAAAAACTGACATAATTCTGTAATAGATATTACCATGTGGCCTCAGCAACTCTTTAGAAAACCACTGGCAGTTAAGAGAGTTCAACGCTACATGTTAAAGTTAAAGTTAAAAATTAACCATGCAAAGCAAAAGCCATATATCAATAACACCCAGAAACGCCACTGGCTTCTCTGAGCCCAAGCTCATCTGAGATGGACTGATGCAAAGTGAAAATGTGTGCTGTGGTCTGACGAGTCAACATTTCCAATTGTTTTTTGTAAATCAATGATGCTGTGTCCTCTGGGTCACAGAGAAATCCAAAGAGGAATTTGGATTGTTAGCAGCGCATAGTTCAAAAGTCAGCATCTGTCATGGTATGGTGGTGTGTTAGTGCCCATGGCTTGGGTAACTTGCATGTCTGTGAGGGCACCATTAATGCCAAAAGGTAGAAACAGGTTTTGGAGCAACATATGCAGCTATCCAAGCAACTTCTTTTTCAGGGACATCCCTAGTTATTTTAGCAGGACAACGCCAAGCCACATTCTGCACTTGTTACAACAGCTTGGGTTCGTAGTAAAATAGTGTGGCTACTACACTGGCCTCTTACAGTCCAGACAACTAAAGTTTTACATCAAACAAGAATGGGAAAGAATTCCACCTACAAAGCTTCAACCATTGATATATAGGGGTTGGACAATGAAACTGAAACACCTGTCATTTTAGTGTGGGAGGTTTCATGGCTAAATTGGACCAGCCTGGTAGCCAGTCTTCAATGATTGCACATTGCACCAGTAAGAGCAGAGTGTGAAGGTTCAATTAGCAGGGTAAGAGCACAGTTTTGCTCAAAAATATTGAAATGCACCAACATTATGGGTGACATAGCAGAGTTCAAAAGAGGACAAATTGTTGGTGCACGTCTTGCTGGCGCATCTGTGACCAAGACAGCAAGTCTTTGGGATGTATCAAGAGCCATGGTATCCAGGGTAATGTCAGTATACCACCAAGAAGGACGAACCACATCCAACAGGATTAACTGTGGACGCAAGAGGAAGCTGTCTGAAAGGGATGTTCAGGTGCTAACCCGGATTGTATCCAAAAAACATAAAACCACGGCTGCCCAAATCACGGCAGAATTAAATGTGCACCTCAACTCTACTGTTTCCACCAGAACTGTCCGTCGGGAGCTCCACAGGGTCAATTTACACGGCCGGGCTGCTATAGCCAAACCTTTGGTCACTCACGCCAATGCCAAACGTCGGTTTCAATGGTGCAAGGAGCGCAAATCTTGGGCTGTGGACAATGTGAAACATGTATTGTTCTCTGATGAGTCCACCTTTACTGTTTTCCCCACATCCGAGAGAGTTACGGTGTGGAGAAGCCCCAAAGAAGCGTACCACCTAGACTGTTGCATGCACAGAGTGAAGCATGGGGGTGGATCAGTGATGGTTTGGGCTGCCATATCATGGCATTCCCTTGGCCCAATACTTGTGCTAGATGGGCGTGCCACTGCCAAGGACTACCGAACCATTCTTGAGGACCATGTGCATCCAATGGTTCAAACATTGTATCCTGAAGGCGGTGCCGTGTATCAGGATGACAATGCACCAATACACACAGAAAGACTGGTGAAAGATTGGTTTGATGAACATGAAAGTGCAGTTGAACATCTCCCATGGCCTGCACAGTCACCAGATCTAAATATTATTGAGCCGCTTTGGGGTGTTTTGGAGGAGCGAGTCAGGAAACGTTTTCCTCCACCAGTCTCACGTAGTGACCTGGCCACTATCCTGCAAGAAGAATGGCTTAAAATCCCTCTGACCACTGTGCAGGACTTGTATATGTCATTCCCAAGACGAATTGACACTGTATTGGCCGCAAAAGGAGGCCCTACACCATCCTAATAAATTCTTGTGGTCTAAAACCAGGTGTTTCAGTTTCATTGTCCAAGCCCTGTATATTACTGGATTGGACATCATGTGACTACTGCAGGACATGCATGCGTCATTATTATGCATTGAGTCAGGGCTGCTGCAGAAGCATCCTCAAAAGTACATGAAACTGGTTCTTTTTAGAGGCCAGTTAAGTTCTATGAATAGAATGATCTATTGCTTTGTCCGTTTGACTTAAATGTAGGTGAGAAATAATTGACATGAAATGTAATTTGCGAACCATTCTAGGAAAAAAATAAGCAATGTACACAGGTATGCCATGAAAAGTAGTACAGTGTTTAAAATACTACATCAAAACATTTTACCTGGTTAAATAAAAGTTAACTAAAATAATATAATAGAAGGATTTAAACAATCATATAGAGTAATTTATTAATGGAGTTTATGGAGGGTAAACAGAATCTGAATTCCCGGACATTTAAGTATTAAACAAATATTTTTTTCCTGATTCTGTTTGTTGACCATCTTCTAAAATTTGCAATATGCTTTGTAAAAACTTAATATTTGTTTTACTGGGTTTGTTTTGGTTCCCTTAGGTTCCTCAAAGTGGAGCTAACTTCCTCATTGAGCTAGTTATGCTAGTGTTCTTACTCTTCACCACTAGTGTTTATGCCTTTCCTGCTTCCTTATAAACAAATATTAATTTACAGCATGTGATGTGATCTTGTATTGTTATAGCACGTTCCACTGGGAGTTGGGGAATTAAAACTACTGGTTGCAAAGTGGTTGCCTCATTGCCTGTTTACCGCTGTTTTGCCTCCAACAAAGCCTGTTTATAGAATGGTTTGATCTTCTATCATAAATCGATGAGTTCATGACATGGTGTCATGGGTTGCTCTTTTGCGCTGGGGACAAGATTGAACCAAGGGATAGCTAAGTTTCAGCCTCCTAAATCCTTTGACTTCATCCAGTCTTTGGCCTGCAGAGACAGCGTTTTTATCAGATAGCAACCAAGCTAAAAAACGAGGATAAGGATGTAAGTGAATATGCTGTAACATGCTACAGGAAGGTCTGAGCCAGTGCCAGAGCAACAACTGTTGAGGTGGGTGTCATCAAAGTTCGGAAGTAAAAGCATAGCAAGCATTTATGACAAAGGGCTTTATTTTTGTTGAGGCTTTTGTATTTGGCCTGAGACCCCTGGGCCACCGTAGGTGACATATGCAGAATTGCAACAGCACACTATCCTGGTGAATAAAAAAATCAACCTTCATAAGTTCAGGTTGGAATCTCGGGTCTAAAGGCAAGTTTATGACAGACTGTGAAAGACATGGAAAAACTTTCCCCTTTTGGATTTATGCCATGTGAAGGGCCCTTCACCACAAACCTGTTTGGACGGAAAACTGCAATCAAAATGGCACTAGTGCGCAGATTAAATGGACTTGAGTCATATGATGTTTTTGTGGATATTGGGACTGTTAAATTGTAAACTACTCAAAATAGAACTTAGGCCAGAAACCAAGCCTTACAGCATTGCAACTCCACGACGCAATTTCCAATCCTCCCTTAAGTGGAAGAGGAACTGAAGTGAATGCAGTCTCTTGGCATCATAGAAAAAGTAAAGAATGCCACAGACTGGTGTGCTCCTATGGTGCCGGTGATTAAAAAGAAAAAGAAACCTCGGCTCTGTGTGGATCTAACCACACTAAATAAAGCTGTGAAAAAAGAAAGGTTCATCCAGCCAACACTAAAGGACATTTCACCAAAACTGTTAGGCGTAACAGTCTTTTCCACAATGGATGCTTGAAGTGGCTTTGGGCAGATCCTGCTTGATGAGGGCAGCAGGAAACAACCGTCATTACACTGGTGGGTTGTGTCTGTTTTTGTTGCTTTCCCTTTGGCTATGCGTCTGGACTACAAAAATTTCAGCGGAAAATGAACACACTTCTGAGAGGCCATGCATGCACATTGGTGGTCATGGATGGCATCCTGATCTATGGCAAGGACAGGGAAGACCAGGACTAGAACCTACAAGCTGTAATGCAAACAATCAATGCTCCAGGACTGAAACTGTATAAGGATACATATCAGTTCAGGAAATCTGAGATTCACTACTTCCGACACATTGTCGGCAAGGATGGCATCGCTGAAACAGTTAGAGACATGGCAGAGCTATCCAGCCCAAAAAACATAACTGAATGGTGTCAAAAAAATAAAAATGATAAACTACTTATAAAAATTTCTTTCTGACCTCTCCACAGTCATGCACTCCATAAACAGTCTACTGAGGAATGTTGACCCCATGGTCAACAGGAGAAGCACATGAAAAAGTCTTCAAAAAGGTAAAGGACATGTTGATCTCAGCACCTGTACTGACATATTATGACATTACAAAGCCAACTGTTGTATGCACAGATGCAAGCAGATATGATCTAGGGGGGTGCACTGTACCGAGAGCAGAGGGATGGACTCGGATCTGTCACCTTTTGTTCAAGGACACCAACAGAAACAGAGCACTGGTACTCCCAGATAGGGAAGGAAAGTCTCACTAGTGTTTGGGAATGCATGCACTTCGGGAGGTCTCTGGTTACACTCATCAAACCTACAACATGAATAAAGCATCTATTGGCTGTCAGAGGTCACTGATGCATCTAATGAGGTTTAAGAGAAAAAAATTACCAATCCAATTACCTGAGAGAGAGAGGTTTTTGAATGCTGGAGAAAAAGTAATAAATCATCCACTTAAAGACTGCTTTGATGTTCAACATTCATGCATTTTATGCCTTAAATATCTTTAATTTGCCTGATTGCTGCTGATAATGGTTCAATAATAGTAGCAACTAACAAGGGGGAAAGTGGGCATCCCTGCCCGGGGTCCCTCTGAAGACAGAAGGCTATTAATACTTATTTACATCAGAATAAAATAAAGTTAATCTATTTTGGGATAACATAAATTCGGAAAAAGTAAACACAGGAAATAATAATACAAGACAATCTAGCAGGTTATGTCTTAGTAATTTTATAAAAGAGAAAAAGAAAGATTGAACAGAGAACCATGCTGCTGCTGTTTGAGTAGTATGGCCTGAAGATAAATAGTCAGGAACAGTATTTTTAAACAGACCAATTCAATTATCAGCCAGATCTTAGAGCAGACTGGCGCCTTTCTTTGTCAGAAAAAGTTTTTTTTTTTTTAATCAAGTGATTTTTACTCAGAAACCATCAGAAAGCATGCCAAGCATGTTACAGATATAGGCACATTATCTTATAGAAACACGCCATCTCTGTCTTCTGTATTGCTAGGAATAGCCTTGCTCACTATTACTTATAGATGAGCTTTCACACACAGACAAGAAGGCTGCTGGAGGACATAATGACCACTTTCACCCTCTTCGCTACATTCTCACACTACTCTCCCAATTTTGGGGGTTTTTCTGTTTTTCAGCTTTTTCTTTATGTTTTCCTCTTTTCTCTTCCTAGAAGTTACACCCGGCCTGACTCTGTGTCTACCTGTGACACTTTTTGGAGAGGGGCATCGTCTGAGTTTTGGCTGGCAACAACTTAATGCTCACCCTCTAACGATGATCCATATGGCCCTGGGGGTCTTTCAGGGGTTTAACCCTTTATCTCTCCTTTACTGTAACTAATTATATGTGCTCTCTTTCAGACTCTAACCTTAAAAAGCGGGCTCAGAGTTTATTATGCTTCTTTCTTTCTAGGTGAAACAACTAAAGGAGCTACATCCATTTATCTTTACTTTCCTTCCCATAGAAAGTACTCCTGTATCAGTGCTTCTTTGTTCTCTTTGTGTCTTTTTGCTTTTGTTCTCTCTAACCCCCCAGTCGGTTCGTTTTGGCAGATGGCCGCTCCAAAACTGAGCCTGGTTCTGCTGGAGGTTTTTTCCTGTTTAAAAGGGTTTTTTTTCCTCTCCACTGTCGCTACATGCATGCTCAGTAGGGGGGATTGCTGCAAAATCAACGCCAGTGACTGTCCACTGTCTCTACATGCTCATCCAGGAGGGGAATGCTGGCAAGTCACTGACTGGATGCAATCTGCTGGTTTCCTTAGAAAAGAAAACTTTTTATCCAATTTGAAAAAAAAAAACTAACTCTGAAAAACTGCAAGGGTTTCAATGGTTAGGACTAATTGGAATGTGTGTACCTGACTTTTGTGAAGTGCCTTGAGACAACATGTGGTGTGAATTGGCGCTATATAAATAAAACTAAATTGAAACTGAATGATAAATTATGAATGCTAATGTTATCACTTTTCTTAGAATAGGATAATAATCCTCAGTGATCTACAGTTTGACAAAGTTTAGTGCATTGGCTTGATTGTGGGACATACTGTAACAGGAGCAATTAGACTCCAGCAGCCACATTTAGATTCCGGGTCGGACACCTGCTAATATACACTCTATCAGATAGACACCAGAATGGTGACACATAGTCTACTGATAAACATGTAGGGAGTGTACATCCCTTGCAGGGAGTGCCAGACATAAAAACCATATGTGACCTTCTTTCGGGGCTGTTTCGTCACTTGGATCACCGAGCGGGTTAAGGATGGGAGCCATCAGCGTTGATCCCTGTAACCATTCCTCTGCCTTATTTAGAATAAAAGTGTTGAGAGTATAGAACAGTTTGAGAGTCATTCCTTTTAAGAAAAAGTGATAAGCAGTGAAAGAGTAAGTAGAGGTGACGCTTCTGGGGAAAAGAATTCGGAGGAGATCGGAGACATTTGTCCGCCAACAGGGTGCGGTAGCTCGGACAGTATCTATAAAACCAGCATCTTTATGTAGCTATATGTTTCACAGACAGGGCAGGGAATTATGATATTCATATAACAGTTGGGTGAAACACTTTCAAGCAAGAGCAAATTACCTAAACCGATAATCCAACTAAACCTGGTGGCGTTAAGAAAGTCACTACTATTTTGCTTACAGCCTGAAACATTTTTTGCTTTCAGTTGTTTAATTACACTGGCTTTAAAAATACAAACATAAAAGAGACAACATGGACCTAACAAATGCTGGACTTTTTAAAACAAAACATTAAAAGATGGGACTGATACTGGTCAGGGTGGCTGCCAAGAGTATGGCAGTAACACTGACGGAGCTGTAGAAATATCAAAAAGTACTTGTTGTGTTCTACACGTGCCTGTCTGGCCTAAAGAGTAGGGTTGCAAGACAGTATTCTTTACATCTTAATAAGGTTCCTGGGACCCTTGCTGTTCATCATTTACCTTCTCCCCCTTGGTTATATTTTTTATAAGCATCATATTCAGTTTCACTGGTATGCGGATAATACCCAGCTCTTTCCCTCAACCAAAAATATCACCTTAAACTTTCTTAGATTAAATTACAATAATACTGAACTTTAAATTGGCAGTAAATCAATACTAAGTAAACTCCATAACCTCTCCATTCTGGCTGATAACTCCTCCATCTTACCCTCCCCTCAGGTCAAGAGTCAGGGTGTCATCCTCTTCTTCACTTCCCATGTTAATAATATCATTCGTTCAGCATACTTCAATCTTTGAAATATTAATCGTCTCCGTCCTTCTCTCACTCCCCACTCCACTGCTGTTCTAATCCACAGTCTGGTCACCTCTCGTTTAGATTACTGTAATTCTCTTCTCTTTTGCCTACTACAGAAAACACTCCATAAATTATAACTAGTTCAAAATTCACCTGCCTGTATCATCACACAAACCCACTCAATCCATCATACCATACCTGTTCTACAACAGCTTCATTGGCTTCCCATCCCTCCTACTCGTCGTCTTCCGCTTATCCGGAACCGGGTCAAGGGGGCAACAGACTCAGCAGAGACACCCAGACGTCCCTCTCCCCAGACACCTCCTCCAGCTCCTCCGGGGGGAGCCCAAGGCGTTCCCAGGCCAGCCGAGAGACATAGTCCCTCCAGCGTGTCCTGGGCCGTCCCCTGGGCCTCCTCCTGGTGGGACGTGCCTGGAACACCTCCCGAGGAAGGCGTCCAGGAGGCATCCGGTATAGATGCCTGAGCCACCTCAACTGGCTCCTCTCGATGTGGAGGGGCAGCGGCTCTACTCCGAGCCCCTCCCGGATGGCTGAGCTCTTCACCCTATCTCTAAGGGAGTGCCACCCTACGGAGGAAGCTAATTTCAGCCGCTTGTATCTGGGATCTCGTTCTTTCGACCATGACCCAAAGTTCATGGCCATAGGTGAGGGTAGGAACGTAGACCGACTGGTAAATCGAGAGCTTCGCTTTTCGGCTCAGCTCTCTCTTCACCACAACGGACCGGCACAGCGCCCCCATTACTGCGGCAGCCGCACCGATCCGTCTGTCGATCTCCCGCTCCATTCTTCCCTCACTCGTGAACAAGACCCCGAGATACTTGAACTCCTCCACTTGAGGCAGGAACTCCCCTCCAACCTGAAGAGGACAAGCCACCCTTTTCCGGTCGAGTACCATGGCCTCTGACTTGGAGGAGCTGATCTTCATCCCAGCCGCTTCACACTCGGCTGCGAACCGCCGCAGCGCATGCTGTAGGTCTTGGCTAGAGGGGGCCAGCAGGACCACGTCATCTGCAAAAAGAAGAGACGAAATCCACTGGTCCCCAAACCAGACCCCCTCCGGCCCTTGGCTGTGTCTAGAAATCCTGTCCATAAAAGTTATGAATAGGACCGGTGACAAAGGGCAGCCCTGCCGGAGTCCAACATGCACCGGGAACAGGTCCGACTTAGTGCCGGCAATGCGGACCAAACTCCTGCTCCGCTCGTACAGGGACCGGATGGCCCCTAATAAAGGGCCCCCGATTCCATACTCCTGGAGCACCCTCCACAAGGCATCACGAGGGACACAGTCGAATGCCTTCTCCAGGTCCACAAAACACATGTGAACCGGTTGGGCAAATTCCCATGAGCCCTCGAGTACCCTGTAGAGAGTATAGAGCTGGTCCAGTGTTCCACGGCCACGGCGATATGGGATGGCTTCCCATCCCATATCGCTTCATCTACAAAATGCTTCTCCTTACCTTCAAAGCTGTCCACAACCTCGCCTCTCCTTATCTTTCGGACCTCCTTCACATTGCTAAACCTGGCCGTATCCTCAGATCCTCTTCTTCTATTCATCTCACTGTTCCCCCAGCCTTTCTTGTTACTATGGGGAGCAAAGCATTCAGCTGCTCTGCTCCCTGGCTCCGGAATTCACTCCCACTGTTATGATTCTGGCACGTCTGCTCTAGCCTGTCTCTCTGGCTGCAATCAGCAGATGAGATGCACCTGGTGACTGCTGCAGTGCAATCTGTGGGATTCCAAGCACCTGTGTCTTCCCTGATATATACTGACTCTGACAAGCAGACGGTGCCAGATTTTTGAAAGCCATCGTGTGAGTAGATATCCAGCGTTCCTTCCTGACTGATCGTTGTTTTGACCTTGCCTTGCCTCTTGGATTTTTGCCTCTGCCTGCCCCTTGCCTGACGTCTCTTGTTCCGATCATTGATCTTGTTTCTGTCCCTGGATTATTGAATCAGCCTAGCCCTTGGATTATTCAGCCAAAAGTCACCTGTCTCTCTCACTTGCGCTGTGGAGATCCCTGCCTTCTACCCACTGAGGTTTCCCCTCTGGGTTTCAAGTTTAACCCAAGACAAGAACAGGTTAGTGACTTTTCTGATCCTTGCAAGATTTGGAGAAACTACAAGTCACTAATCCTTCTTTCTGCTTCAGTGATTCCTGGAAGCTGTGTGGAGTTTAACCTGAGTGACGTTTTCCTGTGGCTGAAAAAACTTTTTAATCTTTCAGTTCTGTGTCTGGCTGAATCTTGGGTCCGCCTTTTTCTAATACGTAATATAAAAATCTGGCCAAAAATGGACCCATCGCCAGCACAGCAGTGGCGCATCCACGTTGATGAGACCCTTTCCTGGCTGGGTTCCGGCATGGAGGAAATAATTTCCACATTACGTTCTGGCAAGCCTGTCTCCAGGCCGCCACCGTCACAAATTAACCACGCCGAAGTGACACAGACAAAAGCAGAGGTAAGGGAGCCACGCCTATCTCCGCCTGAGATGTTCAGGGGAAACCCAGACCAGTGTCGAGCTTTCCTAACTCAGTGTGAGATTCATTTTGAGCTTCAGCCGTCATCCTTTCCCACTGAGCGCTCCAAGGTGGCTTTTGTTATATCTCTGCTGGCAGGAAGGGCGAAGCAGTGGGGGACTGCTGAATGGCTTAACAGGTCTGCATCTTGTAACTTCTATGAAACTTTTTCCAAGGAACTCATTCGAGTTTTTAACCCTGTTCTTCCAAGTCGTGAAGCCGCAAGAGGCTTACTGTCCCTCAAACAGGGTGATCAGCCTGTCTCGTCCTATATAATTGACTTTCATTTGCTGGCCGCAGATCGCCGTTGGAATGAGGCAGCATAAATGGATGCATTTATGCAAGGACTGAACGCAGACATCAAGGATGAGTTAGCGACTCGTGACTACCCCTCCTCCCTGAAACAGCTCGAGGATCTTGCTGCTCGCATAGATGTTTGGCTGGCAGAGAGAAGGAGGGAGAAGCGACATGAGGTGGGTCGTCCCTCATTTCAGGGTCCGGCACACCTGCGTGAAAGAAGGAGCCGGTCACCTCTCACTGAGGAGAAGGATGATTGTGAGCCCATGCAGTTGGGCAGAACCAAGATTACCCCTGAGGAAAAAGATCGTCGGAAGAAGTTCAAGCTCTGTTTTTATTGTGGAAACAAAGGACATTTAGCACTCAGATGTTCATTAAAAGGACGGGCTCAGCAGAGGAAGGGAGGTCTCTACTGAGCCGAAGCCAGCTAACTGCCTCCTCCTTCTTGTTTCCTGCTTGTTTTCAAACCTCTTCCATGTTTCTCCAGGGGGCAGTGTTTATTGATTCAGGAGCAGACACTGAATTCATGGACGAAACATTCGCAAATAAAAACAGCATAAAACTCATTCCGTCAGCTGACACACGAAACGTGCTAGCATTGGATGGTCACAGCATGAACAATTCACACCTCAGGACGAAGAAGATTACCTTAACAGTTGGAGGTAATCATCAAGAAAAAGTAACTTTCATGATCATTAATTCACCTGAACTTCCTGTAGTCTTAGGGGCCTCCTGGTTGCAGAAAACACAACCCTCACATTGACTGGAAGAAGAAGAGATTCTGGGTTGGTCTGAGTCATGTTCCGCTGCCTGCCTTTTGTCTGCTGCTATGGAGGTCAGCATGGAGAATGAGGTCGAGGAAACATACCCGGATTTATCCAGGTACCGCAAGAATACCATGACTTAAAGGAAGTGTTTAATAAGATCAAGGCCATAGCTCTGCCACCCACAGACAATATGATTGTGCTATTGATTTGCTTCCTGGCACTTCACCCCCAAAGGCAGGCTTTACTCGTTGTCTGGTCCAGAGCACAGGGCCATGAAGAAATATGTTGATGAGGCATTAAAGGCAGGACAAATTCAAACTTCTTCCACTCCTGCAGGTGCTGGTTTCTTTTTTGTTGGGAAGAGGATGGTTCGTTGAGACCATGCATTGATTATAGAGCCTTAATGAGATAACAGTTAAAAATAGATACCCCTTACCACTCATGAACACAGCTTTTAATCAGATCCAGGGAGCCAAGATATTTTCTAAGCTGGATCTAAGGAATGCTTATCATCTGGTCCGAATCAGAGAAGGGATGAATGGAAGACGGCTTTTAACACGCCTACGGGCCATTATGAATACAAGGTCATGCCATTTGGACTTACTAACGCTCCTGCAGTTTTTCAGTCATTGGTCAATGACGTTCTAAGAGACATGGTGGGTCAATTCGTGTTTGTCTACCTTGATGACATATTAATCTATTCTCAAGATCTGGATACCCACAGGAAACATGTCAGAGCTGTTCTCCTGCGTCTTTTGCAAAACCAGTTGTTCGTCAAGGCAGAGAAATGTGAGTTTCACACCACTACCACATCCTTTTTGGGCTTCATCATTTCCCCAGGTCAAGTGATTGTTGGTCCCTCTAAAGTAAGGGCCGTCTTGGAATGGCCTGTCCCCACTGATCGTAAGCAGCTTCAGAGATTTCTGGGATTCGCAAACTTCTATAGGAGGTTTATTAGAAATTACAGCCTAGTTGCTACTTCCCTGAACGCTCTTACCTCTTCCAAGACAAGATTTGTATGGAATAAGGATGCAGAGAAGGCCTTCAACAGGTTAAAGGAACTCTTCACGTCAGCTCCAGTGCTACGGTCTCCTGACCCAGAAAGACAGTTTATCGTGGAGGTGGATGCCTCAAGCACTGGGGTTGGAGCCGTGTTAAGCCAGAGAGGTGAGGATGATCGTGCTCACCCATGTGCCTTTTTCTCAAGGACTCTGTCACAGGCTGAGCGGAATTACGACGTGGGAGACAGAGAGTTGCTGGCCGTCAAGTTGGCATTTACGGAGTGGAGACATTGGCTGGAGGGGACTAAGGAGCCGTTTATGGTGTGGACTGACCATAAGAATTTGGAGTACCTGAAATCAGCTAAACGGCTGAACCCCAGGCAGGCAAGGTGGGCTCTGTTTTTTGGTCGTTTTAATTTCTCCCTGTCTTACAGGCCAGGGAGTAAAAATGGCAAACCTGACGCCCTATCCCGGATTCAAGAGCCCGCAGAATCTCAGTCTGCAGGTGAAGAGGAGTTTATCCTTCCTGAGGCCGTCAGGTTGTCTGTGTCCCGAGTTGAGGTGGAAAGGGAGGTCCAGGAGGCCATCAGGGATCTGCCTATCCCACCATCATGCCCACCGGACCGCTGTTTTGTTCCCGAATGCCTTGTGCCAAAGGTACTGGAGTCTTGTCATTGCTCTCGTCTCGTTTGTCATCCTGGAATCAGCAGAACGATTCAGACTGTACAAGCTCAGTTTTGGTGGCCATCGCTTGTGAAGGATGTCAAAGACTATGTTTCTGCATGCACTCAATGTTGTCAAGCCAAGTCTTCTCGTTGCCCCACTGCGGGGTTGTTGCACCCATTGCCCATTCCCCCTCGCCCATGGTCACACATTGCTATGGACGTTGTAACAGGTTTACCGATGTCAAATGGACACTATGTTCTACTGACGATAATTGACAAATTTTCTAAGATGGTTCGTCTGGTGCCCCTGGAGAAGCTCCCGTCTGAAAAGGAGATGGGTGAGATATTGAACGGAGAAGTTTTCAGGCTACATGGAATACCTACTGACATTGTTTCCGATAGAGGACCCCAGTTTGTGTCACGTTTTTGGAAGGAGTTCTGTTCTTTGTTGGGAATTTCTGTTAGTCACTCTTCTGGGTTTCATCCTCAATCTGATGGCCAAACTGAGAGAGCCAACCAAGAAGTGGAAACCAAGCTTCGCATTTTAGGTGAGTCAGACCCGACCAAGTGGTCACAAAATTTACCCTGGGTTGAATACGCCATGAACTCTTTGCAGTCAAGTGCCACTGGTTTGTCCCCTTTCCATGTTGTGTTTGGTTTCCAGCCACCCATGTTTTCCGTACAGGAGAAAGAGGCTAATGTTACGTCTGCCCAAGCAGCTGCCTTAAGATGCCAAAGAATATGGAGAAAGGCCAGGAGGTCAATGATCAGAATGTCACTGGTTCAGTCAAGAACGGCCAACCAGAGACGGATCCCTAACCCTAAGTACCAGGTGGGGCAGAAAGTTTGGCTCTCCGCCAAAGACCTGCCGTTACGGATAGAGTCCTGGAAGTTGGCACCCCGATTTGTTGGACCTTTCCCTATCTCCAAGATCATCAACCCTGTCTCTGTACGGCTGAGATTGCCCATTTCCATGAGGATTCACCCCACGTTACACGTTTCTCAGGTCGAGCCCTTCATGGAGCCCCGACTCGGGCCCACCTCTGGGCCCCCTCCACCCACCCGGGTCATTGATGGAGGCCCAGTGTTTACTGTCCGGCGCATTCTCAGGTCCAGGCGAAGAGGACGTGGATTGCAATACCTGGTTGCCTGGGAGGGCTATGGGCCCGAGGAGCGGACTTGGATTCCTACTAGGTTCATCCTTGATAAGGACCTAATTCATGAGTTTCATCGTCTCCATCCTGATCAGCCTCGTGGTCTGTCAGGAGCCGGACCTTAGAGGGGGGGTACTGTTATGATTCTGGCACGTCTGCTCTAGCCTGTGTCTCTGGCTGCAATCAGCAGATGAGATGCACCTGGTGACTGCTGCAGTGCAGTGCAATCTGTGGCATTCCAAGCACCTGTGTCTTCCTTGATATATACTGACTCTGACAAGCAGACGGTGCCAGATTTTTGAAAGCCATTGTGTGAGTAGATATCCAGCGTTCCTTCCTGACTGATCGTTGTTTTGACCTTGCCTTGCTTCTTGGATTTTTGCCTCTGCCTGCCCCTTGCCTGACGTCTCTTGTTCCGATCATTGACCTTGTTTCTGTCCCTGGATTATTGAATCAGCCTAGCCCTTGGCTTATTCAGCCAAAAGTCACCTGTCTCTCTCACCTGCGCTGTGGAGATCCCTGCCTTCTACCCACTGAGGTTTCCCCTCTGGGTTTCAAGTTTAACCCAAGACAAGAACAGGTTAGTGACTTTTCTGATCCTTGCAAGATTTGGAGAAACTACAAGTCACTAATCCTTCTTTCTGCTTCAGTGATTCCTGGAAGCTGTGTGGAGTTTAACCTGAGTGACGTTTTCCTGTGGCTGAAAAAACTTTTTAATCTTTCAGTTCTGTGTCTGGCTGAATCTTGGGTCCGCCTTTTTCTAATACGTAATACCCACCTGATCTACGTAACACAGACTCATTAACACATTTCAAATCCAAACTCAAAACTCATCTGTTTAAAGTAGCCTACACACTGTGATTCCAGCTGCACTGTCTTATTTAAATCCTATTTTGTACTTATTTTTACTGTGCATTTCAGTATTGTGTCTGGTTTTATGTTAAACTATGTAAGGTGACCTTGAGTGTTTAGAAAAGCGCATAAAAATATAATGTATTATTCTTGTTCTTCTTCTTCTTGTTATTATTATTATTATACTTAACAGGGGTGTGTGCAGTTTTGAGAGCCAAAAGGTGTTGTTTATGACAAATACAAGAATTACTAAAGGTAAGAAGCCATAGAGACTGCACAGAAAACCTCCACCATACCCCATTCCTGAAGCTCCCCAAGGCTGTGTGCTAAGTCAGGCTATCTACTTTTTATTCAAGCACTCCTCTTAAGTGATGGCAACATATCCAAGACAAATGTGTTCTTATTTATTCAGAAACTGCCAGCTAATGTTACAATTAAGTTTAAAATACAACACAGATCTAGCAGATCTAGACACTGCATAGTACATACCCCTTCTGTAGTGATGGAATGCAAACCATTAACAGGCCAGTCCACCTTAGGCATTGGCAATCCAGAACCGTTGCAGATCACTGTTACACTGTTACCTTCAACAACTGTGACGTTGCTGTGACTGACACTGACAACTGGTAGGTCTGGAACAGAGAAGCACAGGTTGCGTTCAGAAATGATCAGGGTTAAACAGGGATGCCTTGCGTGAGTGCACAGATAGAAATGAGCCATCACATTTTTATGTGTTTGCAAAACCACCGCTGTGGTCAGCAGTTTATAGATACCCTTCACGGGCATGGACATTATATTAATTGTGTCCTTTAGTAATTTATTTTAACCTTTCCAGTTTTTAAGTTGATTAAAAAACATACATTTTCTCCTCTCCAACCAACGTCCTAATTGTTCATTTACACAGACTCATGCATATAATGAATGTTGGTTCTGTTGCTTTTCTATGACTCTATTACACCTACTAGTTAATTATTTGCCATGTGATAATATGATTTCTACCAAAAAAAGTGATTGATCAGGTTTGTCTAGTTGGACCGCTATTACTGTATTGATCATACAGCGCTTTGTAAAAGTATTGATATCACTTGAACTTTTTCACATTTTGTGACTTTACAAGTGAAAATCATTGTATTTTATTGAAACATCATGTGATAGACCAACACAAAGTAATGCATAACTTTGAAGTGGTTGAAAATGATACATGGTTTTGAAAATGTTTTACAAAGAAAAACCTGAAAGCTCCATATGTATTTTATTCACCCTTGTTTAGTTTAGTTTCCCCAGCTATTTAATTCAGGTGTGCTGGACAAGGAACACTTCTAAAAGTTGCAGCACAGCAGCCATCAAAGATTCTAATAAGAGACCCATGATCTAAACTCACTGGAGCTCTGACTGTATGTTAGTTTTCTGCAACATATAGCAACTGTTTGCAATGTCTCCTACATGGCCTGTTAACAGTACTTATGGCTTTCTTTCAAAAATGGTTTCTTCTTGCCACTCTTTGATCAAGGCAAAATTTAATGAGTACATGACCAGTAGCTGTCCTCTATCCGAACCTTAGCTATGGATCTCTGCAGCATTACCATGGGCCTCAGCTGCTTCTCTGAATAATGCTTTCATTGCTTAGGTGGACATGCATGTCTTGGTAGCTTTGCAGTTGTGCCAAAATATTTTTAATTTCAGATGATGGGTTGAACAAAGCTCTATGAGATGTCTAAAGCATGGGGTGTTGTTTTAGAGCATAACCCTGCTTAAAACATCTCCCCTCCTTTCTTCCCCTCCTCAACTGTCTGCTGTGTGTCTTGGTCTTTGTGATGCTGTTTGTTCACTAATGTTATTTAAAACACCTCACAGAACTTCACAAAAGAGCAGCTTTTATACCTATATTAAATTTCTATTAACAAAATGACTTCTCAAGGCAACTGACTGCAAAGGATTCTAATTTGGGTTATTAAATGGGATGAACAGAAATACATTTATCTTTTTACTTCCACTTTACAGTTATGCACTACTTTGTGTTGGGCTATCACTTAAAATCCCAATAACGTATGTTGAGGTTTGTGGTTGTGCATGGCATAACGTAGAAAAGATCAAGGGTTAAGAATACTTTTGCAAGGTACTCTATAGACTACTTTGTAAAGTGTGAAGACTGATTTGCTAGCTTCTTTATAGCTTTTATTTAGCAAGAGTCCACATTTTGTGATTGTTGTGGTTTATATTTTGTATTAAAAAGTTTTAGTTAATACAATTAGTCTGCTGTGCAGGGTGTACATCACCTCTCATCCAAAGACAGATGAATAAGTGGGTACAGACAATAGATGGATAGAAGGAAGGAAACTGTTTTGGATTGAGGGTAATCAGAGTCCTAAATATATTTTAAATATCCATAATACTGCACAAAATAAATAGAATCTGTTCTGAAATTTGTCAGGGTTTGTGGTTGGTTGGGACCAGGATGCAGACAGAAGCTTGGTAGCCACATAGTCCTTGGAATCCTTTCTTTAATAAGACAATGAACAAATGACTTACACCAGGAGATGGAGCAGGAGACACAGGAACAAGTGAAACCAGTAAGCTTTTATACAGAGGGGTGAATGGTGAAACAAAGAGAATGAGATCAGATGATTGCTGGCAGGTGTGAAGACCAGGTGTAGGGCACTGAGGGAATAAGTTTCTATGGCAACGAGAGCTGGGAAACACAGAGAAGGAGGGGAAACTAAACTAGAGACAACTCTAAGGGAAACAAACACTAAACTAACGGTAGAGCAGGGAACAGAAACCTTAACATAAGCTAACATAAATAGTATCTCTAGAAGGAACTAAATCTAAGGACATTGAAACAACTAAAGTAAACAATCACAAGAATACTAAACGACAAACTAAACCTAAATAAAACCGAACAGGGGAAATAACCATAAGGAACAAAATAAAAGAGAACTAAACTAAATAACAGACTTGGGGAAGAAAATAGATCTAAAGTAAACACACAAGCACAAGGACCTAAGCAAATATTAGCTATTAAAAAGTAAACTACTAATCAAAGGAAAAGGGAAAATCTCTAATTGCAAAGTAAACAAAAACATAGAACAAAATTGACAAAATTCCATTTAGCCAAACGCTTTGTTATGAATTATACTAATTTATGATTTTCCAGTGGGAAATACTTTGGTTGCACTGTTAGAAAAAGACGTTTGGAGATATTGAAAAGTTGATAAACACCTAAGCTGTAAAGCATTTACCCTTTTTCAAATTTATGCAACAGAAACTTAGCGATAGCCTTATCCACAAATGTTTAAAAGAGTTGTGCATTATTTAAAATGATGTCTCATCTCCAAATATTTACTTTATTTATACCTTTGCCCAACACAAGAACCAAACTAATCTAAAGGATTAGGAACGTACAACTGCATTAGTTAAACATTATTTGATTTGATTCTGTTTTCTAGCAATTCTCTAAAATGTCTATTCATACCACAGTTGGTGACGTTCATGTCCAGCAGCAGTATTTCTGTGTCTCCAGTTGAGCAGGTTAACTGTTGGCTGCTAAGGCCTGCTTTTCCTCTCTGCTGCCACAACTGCAGCCAGCGGATCTCACAGCCACAGGAAAACACCACCTCCTCCATATGCCTGCAAATACATGAGTACTTGCCTCTATCAGTACAATACTGAAGTTCAAGTTAAAGATATAAGCAAGCAAAGTAAAATAACTAGCAGCCTCCAAATGATATTTAGTCAGGTTTGTCAGAGGTGGTCTTTAAAGGACAAAAAAGAGGGCAGGAGGGTTACAGTAATGAAAGACTTCAAAACCATACTCAAAGGATAAAAAATAAGGCACAGGGGCACAATGGAACTGAAGGGATATAATCTGGGTTTGTAAATACAGCCACAACTATAAGTATTTTCACTGTTGGAATATTTTTTCAAGATGAATAATTGGAAGCATTTACTAAAAAGCAAACATAACAACATACTTCATGATTAAAAGATATATACCTTTTAAAATATTTCATTGTCAGCATAAGTCCCCTTTTTAAAATGCAAAATTTTTTGTGATGTAAAAAAT
This sequence comes from Crenichthys baileyi, assembly GCA_036173005.1. Lineage (NCBI taxonomy): Eukaryota > Metazoa > Chordata > Actinopteri > Cyprinodontiformes > Goodeidae > Crenichthys > Crenichthys baileyi. The sequence goes on from JAHHUM010002915.1 coordinate 303,483, forward strand.
TAGACAATGGCAGATCATTTCAAAACTTTTTCTACATTCATCCTGTGCAATTTAATTGTAAACCAAACAAATCTGGTAAAACAAAAAGTCTAAAATACGAAAGGTTTCATTTCCTTGTGTCCCCAGCCTTAAACCTATACTTTGTTAAAGCACCTTTTGTTTTAATTACAGCACTCAGTCTTCTTTGTATGAGTCTATGAGCATCCTACATCTTGACTTTACCAAATTTAACAACACTGTCTTGCAAAAGTTACTGTTCTCCCATCTGATAGACATCTCTTGTCCACAACCCTCAGCGGGTGAGTCCACAAAATAAATTTAAATTCTGGACTCTAGGCCATTCCAAAACTTAAACTCTCTTCTGGTGAACTAATTGTTTTAATGATGTTGATGTGTAGTTGGATTCACTGTGATGCTGAAAAATATAACCATTTTCACCTCAGCTTTCAAGGTGATACCTGAGGCTTTTGGACCAAGACTTACTATTATTTGGAACTATTCAGAACTTTCTCCACCTAGAGAAAAACACTCAGGTCCATCTGAAGGAAGGTAACCCCAGGCCATGATGCTGCCACCACCATTTTTTACTCTTGGTATGGTGTTCGTATGGTAATACTCAGTGTTATTTTTGTGCCAAACACACATTGTGGAAAGGCGGCCCAAAGTTCTAGGTTTCGTGAGACTATAACATAGCCAGGCCTGGATGTTTTATTTTGAAGAAACATAATTCTGTCCTGTAACACAGGAGACTGCTGCCACATGGAGGACACAAGCAGCACCTATAGGAAATTTTTGCATTGCCTTCAGTGTTATTGTCAGAGCTTTTCTGTGCCATGGTGTACATACAGTATAATGTAGGTAGGAACATAGACCGATGGTAAATCGAGAGCTCCGCCTTTCGGCTCAGCCCACTCTTCACCACAATGCATTGCTGTGCCGGCTGCATTAATCCATCTGTGAATCTCTTGCTCCATTCTCTCCTCACTCGGGAACAAGACCCTGATATTTAAACACCTTCACTTGAGGCAGGAACTCCCATTCAACCTGTAGAGGGCAAGCCAACCTTTTCCAGTGGAGAACTATTGCTTCCGACTTGGAGAAGCTGAGGCTCACATCACTGCTTTGCACTCAGCGCATGCTGTAGGTCTTGGCTAGAGGGGGCCAGAAAGACCACGTCATCTGCGAAAAGGAGCGACAAAATCCACTGGTCTCAAACTCCTGCTCCACTTGTACAGATACCTCATGGCCCCTAATAAAGGGCCCCTTACTCTGTACTCCTGGAGTGTTTTCCCACAGGGCACCACGAGGGACACGATCAAATGCCTTCTCAAGGTCCACAAATCACATGTGGGCCAGTCATCCAAACTCCCATGAATCCTTGAGCACCCGGTAGAGGGTGTAGAGCTGATCCAGTGTTCCACGGCCAGAAGGAAAACCACACTGCTCCTCCTGATCCTGGGGTTCAGTAGCTCCCCAACCCCACTGTAAGCGATGTTGGCGAAGCAATTCTTGCACTAATTAACACCCTCATCTTTAACATGGTTTTTGTTATGGATAATTCTGACTGGCACAGAAGTCCAGTAAAAAAACACCACTCAGATAGGGGAGGCCATTCCTCCCAATCACACCCCTCCAGGTGTAACTGTTATTTCCCATGTGGACATGGTCCCACAGAAGAATGACGGAATCTCCAAGAGGGGCACCATTCAGCACCCCCAACAGGAACACCATGGAAGTTGGATACCCAACATCGCCATTCGGCCCATCGGCCAAAACAACAGTCAGAGACCTCTCACCGGCCCAAAGGCGCAGGGATGCGAATCTCTCATCCACATGGGTAAATCCCAACACGAGACAAATAAAATGGGGGTCAACAACCATACCCACCCCAGCCCACCGCCTCTCACCATGGGCCACTCTAGAGTAGAAGAGAGTCCAACCTCTCACAAGGTGCTGAATTCCTATTTCTAGCCGAAACCCCCCACAAATGCTCGGGCTCTTTTGCCACTCAGCAAAGTGACATTCCACACCCTGAGAGCCAGTTTAACAAGTATAGCTTCACAGTTATAAGGTTTATATGCAAACTTACAATGCAAGGGTTGGACATAAAAAAATCTTTTTTACAGTAGAACAACTATTGCAACCTTTTAGCCTAGCAAAGATTTTTTCTAAATGAACATTGCAAAACATCATGAAAATCCTTTGGAAATCCAAGGAGAAGCCTCTGATTTTATTCATGACAAGGAGCAAAAAACAGTGCAATTTTGCATGGACTTGCTCACCACAAACCACGCCCTTCTGGAGTTTGCCCAGGCCAAACTTCACATATGGGACACCATGCCCCCCTTTGGAGTACCATAGACCTGATTCTTGAGTTTGTAACGTTTCCACCGCCAAAGTCACAATATTGCCCCCACTCAGTGTGGTATTGGTACTTGTGAGTGTGTCCCCAGCTCAACCTGTCCACCCACTTCCCGACTTTGCTACTTCTCACCTAATCTGAGGAATTGAAGTGAGTGCATCATAGCTCACAATGTAACATCTGTAAAAAAATGGGGTCACTGCAGCTCGTGTGTTAAATCCTACAAGACAGGACATGGTACTAAGAGATGGTATGCATGTAGAAGGGTTGTATTTTGTGGAGGAAACTGAAATGATGTCACTACCAAGATCCAGCTGGGACTGTCGAAACAATCTCATTCAGTGAGGTGCCTGTTGTGTCCTGGGAGGGATTTCCTGTGAATCAGCAGCAGAAAACACAGCTGACTAAACTGCTGGCAGAATATATGGATATATTCAAGCCATCAATAATACAGACTGGCAAATCCACACTCATCCATCATGACATAAACACCAGTGGTCAATCCTCATTATGGCAGCATGCCTACTGGACTTCTCCAGAGAAAAGAGAGGAAATAGACAAGTGGCTGAACAATGGTATGTAAAGGTTCTGAATTGACTATTGTCGTTTAAACAGTGAAAGACTCACCCCCCTCCCCAGAGGAGATGACACCCTGGACTCCCTGGCGGGTTCTGAATGATTCCGTACCTTAAACTTCTCTAATGGGCACTGCCAGGTTCATGTTGCTGAAGGTGTCTAAGAAAAAACGGCCTTCAGTACAGGCCAGGGACTCATTTAATGGCGATCCATGACAGCGAATCTCACTAATACTCCTGCATCATTCCAATACATAATGGAGCTGGTGCTGAGAGGATTTTCATGTCTGGCATGCATAGCATATCTTGATGATGTGCTGATTTATAGCCACACTTTTAAAGCTGACCTTTCTAGTCTGTGCAAGGTTTTCTCCATAATTTACACAGATGGTCTCAGGCTGAATCCCAGAAAGTGCCATCCTGCTCGAGATCATGTAGTGTTCCTGGGGCATGTGATATCTTGTCACGGCTGACAGCCTATACGTCAGAAACTGGCCCACCCCGCATCATCCAACTGAGTTGAGAGCATTTGAGGGGCTGTGCTCTTATTACAGACAGTTTGCCCAGCATGCAGCTTCCCTGCATCACCTCATTTGCAAAGAGATGCACTGAATGCACTAATGAATGTAATGTGACTGTTGACTACTTAAAAGAGGCACTTTTAAGAAGTCGTTTTAGTACTGTCGTTGCCCCGATCTTCACTATGCCTGACTTTAATATTCTCCTTAAAGTATACACGGGTGCCTCCAATGAAGTTTTGGGGGCTGTGTTAGTTCAGGACAAGGATGGACTGGAGCAGGTGGTGGTGGTGTATGCTAGCTGATCCCTCACTTCCTCAAGAAGAGGCTGGCCCACATTTGACCCAGAGTTCTGGACTATTGTGTGGGCCGTGCATCAATTTAGACATTATATTGGATCGGCCAATATATATTATATAGAGTGGGGAGAACAAGTATTTAAGACACTGCCGATTTTGCAGAATTTCCCACTTGCAAAGCATGTAGAAGTCTTAAATTTTAATCATAAGTACTTCACTGTGAGTGACGGAATCTAAAACAAAAATCCAGAAAATCACATGGTGTAGTATTTAAGTAATTTGCATTTCATTACATAAAATACGTTTTGTTACATCAGAAAAACCAAATTTAATATTTGGTCCAGAAACCTGTTTCCAGTTCCAGATATCCAACGTTTTCTGTAGTTTAATGATGAGTTTTGCACACACAGCAGGAGGGATTTTGGACTACTCCATACAGATCTTCTCCAGACCATTCAGGTTTCAGTGCTGACGCTGGGCAATACAGACTTTTAGCTCCTTCCAAAAATTTTCTATTGGGTTCAGGTCTGGAGACTGGCTAGGCCACTCCAGGCCCTTGAGATGCTTCTTACGGAGCCAATCCTTAGTTGCCCTGGCTGTGTGCTTCGGGTTGTTGTCATGCTGGAAGACCTAGTCACGATCCATTTTCAATGCCCTTACTGAGGGAAGGAGGTTGTTGGCTAAGATCTGTCGATACATGGACCCAACCATCCTCCCCTCAATAAAGTGCAGTCGTCCTGTCCCCTTTGCAGAAAAAGCATGTTTCCACCTCCATGCTTCATGGAAGGAATAGTATTCTTGGAGTTGTACTCATTGTTCTCCTCCAAGTGGAGTTTAGACCGAAAAGCTCCAAAATCTTTGTCTCATCAGACCACATGACATTCTCTTATTCCTCCTCTGGATCATCCAGATGGTAAATGCCAAACTTCAGACGAGCCTGGACATGTGCTGGCTTGAGCAGGGGACCTTGCATGTGCTGCTAGATTTTAATCTATGCGTACTGTGTTACTATGGTCGTCTCTGAGGCTGGGGTCCCAGCTCTCTTTAGGCCATTGACTAGGTTCTGCCACATATTTCTGGGCTGATCCCTCACCTTCCTCATGATCATTGATGCCCCCCGAGGTGAGATCTTGCATGGACCCCCAGACCAAGAGAGATTTACCGTCATCTTGAACTTCTTCTACTTTCAAATAATTGCGTCAACAGTTGTGGCCTTCTCATCAAGCTGCTTGGCTATTTTCTTGTAGTACATCCCAGCCTTGTGCAGGTCTACTATTTTATCCCTGATGTCATTACACAGCTCTCTGGTCTTGGCCATTGTGGAGAGGTTGGAGTTTGTTTGATTGCATTTTATTACATAAATTTTTAGATCAGTTTTCAGACCTTTTATCTTATTTAGTGTTAAATACAGATAAGATTATTATAGTGGGGGATTTTAACATTCATGTTGACACTGAAAGTGATAGCTTAAATATTGCCTTTAATGCTATCTTAGACTCATTTGGCTTTGCTCAAAACATCAACAAATGTTAATTAATCTGGAAAAATAGCCTACTGTTGTTATGATTTGGGGTTGTTTGGTTTTTGATTTCTGTTTTTTTCTTTATGTTTTTCACAGTTAAGGTTTTGAATCATGTTTTGGTTTCTGTTTTTCTTATATTTCTCACAGTTTTTGAATCATGCTTTGTTTATTATTTTTCTGGTTACGTTTTAGTCTTGTTCATGTTTTGTCAAGTTTGGTTTTTGGTTCTGGTCATGCTTTAGTTTTTGTTTGTATTCAAGAGTTTCTGTTCTTGCTCCAGCCACGTTCTGTTCTGTTAATCATCTTTATCCGGTTCACCGGCACCTTGTCAATCTGTCTTGCTCCACCTGGTTTTCACTCCATATATATACACCTGTTCTGTTAGTCATTGCGGAATCATTGTGTCTCCACTCATGTCTTGTTGACCATGCCATCCCTGTCAAGCCAGCCTGCTTCTGTTTTGTTCCTGCATCTTCTAAGAGTTTTTGTTTAATTAAAGCCTAAAGTCAACTACCGTCATGCTGCCTGCTTGTCTGCGTTCTGGGTTTCTCCGTAGCACAGACCGTAACAACTGTTGTATAAAAAGACACTTCGCCAAGCCAGAGCAGCTTATTTCTCATCATTAATAGAAGAGAACAAGAATAATCCTAGGTTTCTCTTTAGTACAGTTGCTAAACTTACACAGAGTCATAGCTCTGTTGAGCCATCCATTCCCTTAGCTCTTAGCAGTCATGACTTTATGGGATTCTTCTTAAATAAAATTGATTCTATTAAAAATAAAATCTTCAACATACTCCCGAAGATGATTACTTCATCCTCAGCAAGTGAAACAACATTGGAAATAACTGTAGAACCTGATTTTTGTTTGGACTGTTTTGATCCTGTGGAGCTTCCTCAGTTATCAGAAATATTAGCTTCATCTAAACCATCATCATGTATGTTAGACCCAATCCCAACCAAATTATTTAAGGAAGTGTTCCCTCTGATTACCAGCCCCATTTTAGATAAGATTAATCTATCTTTAGTAAATGGATATGTACCACAGGCTTTTAAGGTAGCTGTAATTAAACATTTACTTAAGAAACCTTCGCTTGATCGAGATGACTTGAAAAATTACAGACCTATATCCAATCTTCCATTCTTATCTAAAATTCTTGAGAAAATAGTTGCTAATCAAATGTGTGAGCATTTACACAGCAATGACCTGTTAGAAGAGTTTCAGTCAGGCTTCAGAGCTCATCATAGCACTGTAACAGCTCTGCTGAAAGTCACTAATGATATTTTTATGGCCCCAGATAATGGACTTGTGTCTGTACTTAACCTCTTAGATCTCAGTGCTGCATTTGATACAGTCGACCATAATATTCTCTTAAAAAGGCTGGAATATGCTGTAGGAATCAGGGGAACAGCGCTAGGCTGGTTTAAATCTTATTTGTCTGACAGATTCCAGTTTTTTCATGTGAATGATAAATCATCTTTAAACTCCAGGGTTAATTGTGGAGTACCACAGGGTTCAGTACTTGGGCCAACTCTCTTTACTATATATATGCTTCCAATAGGTCAAATTATCAGGCAGCATAGGATAAATTTTCACTGTTACGCTGATGATACTCATCTTTACTTATCCATAAATTCTGATGAACCCAACCAGTTAGATAGACTACAAGCATGTCTGGAAGATATAAAAATTTGGATGACTTTACATTTTTTGCTTCTTAATTCAGACAAGACAGAAGTTGTCGTCTTTGGACCAGAGTCTTTAAAAAAGAAACTGGTTAGTCAATGACTCAACCTGGATGGCATTAAATTGACCTCCGATAATAAAGTAAAAAACCTTGGTGTTACTTTTGACCAGGACATGTCATTTAAATCCCATATTAAACAGGTTTCTAGTATTTCCTTCTTTCACCTCCGGAACATTGCCAAAATTAGAAATATCCTATCCAGGAGTTACGCTGAAAAACTAGTCCATGCATTTGTTACTTCAAGGCTGGACTATTGTAATTCTTTACTACCAGGATGTCCACAAAATGCAGTTAAAAGCCTTCAGCTGATCCAAAATGCTGCAGCAAGAGTTCTGGTGAAAATTAAAAAGAGAGATCATATTTCTCCTATTTTAGCTTCCCTTCACTGGCTCCCTGTTAAATCCAGAATAGAATTTAAAATTCTCCTCCTCACATATAAAGCCCTTAATGATCTAGCTAGATATCTGATTGTTCCATATGTTCCTAACAGGGCACTTCGTTCTCAGACTGCAGGTTTACTGGTGGTTCCTAGAGTCTCTAGAAGTAGAATGGGAGGCATATCCTTTAGTTATCAGGCTTCTCTCCTGTGGAACCAGCTCCCGGTTTTGGTCCGCGAGGCGGACACCCTGTCTACGTTTAAGGCTAGGCTTAAAACTTTCCTTTTTGATAAAGCTTATAGTTAGATTGGCTTAGGTTATCCTGAGCTATCTTCCTTATTTTTTACCTCCGTCTTCTTCCCTCCCTGTTGGATGGAGTAAGGGGGAGTCAGGTTTAGCCTAAACCGGCTCAGTTATGGTTGAGGTGCAAACACACCCTCCATTTCTGCTACCTGTATGACCCCTTCTCTTTTCCAATGGTTATAATCAGTCTGACATAGAGAGGTATCCCAATCCTTGTGGTTTTTAGTATCTCAATGACCATCAGTGGGACCCTTTGTGGGGTGCCTTGAGACGACATTGTTGTAAATAAGTGCCGTCTAACTAAATAATCTGAACTGAAACTATCTGTGTAGTTATGGTGCTATAGGCTTAGGCTGCTGGAGGACATAATAACCACTTTCACCCTCTTCGCTACATTCTCACACTACTCTCCAATTTTGCATTATTTGCTGTTATTTCAGCTTTTAACTTTGTTCTCTCTCTTTTCTCTTCCTAGAAGCTACACCTGGCCTGACTCTGTGTCTACCTGTGACACCTTTCTGGAGAGGGGAATCGTCCGAGCTGCTGGCAATAACTTAATGCTCACCCTCTACCGATGATCCACATGGCCCTGTCTTTTAGTGTTTAACCCTTTCTCTCTCCTAGACATGGCTACTGGCTGAGCTTTTATTGGGACTAACGCTATGTGCTCTCTTTCAGACTCTAACCTTGAAAACTGGCTCAGAGTTTATCTGTTCTTTTTTCAAGATGAGCTACGTCCATTAACATTTACTTTTCCTTCCCATAGAAAGGACTCCTAGATCAGTGCTTCTTTGTTCTCTTTGTGTCTCTACTCTGTTCTTTCTAACCCCCAGTCGGCCGTGGCAGATGGCCGCTCACATTGAGCCTGGTTCTGCTGGAGGTTTCTTCCTGTTAAAAGGGAGTTTTTCCTCTCCACTGTCGCTACATGCATGCTCAGTATGAGGGATTGCTGCAAAGTCAACGCCAGTGACTGTCCACTGTCTCTACATGCTCATCCAAGAGGAGGGAATGCTGCAAGTCACTGATTGGATGCAATCTGCTGGGTTTCCTTTCCTTAGACAGAAAAACTTTTTATCCAATTTGAATAAATAACTGAATCTGACTGCACTGTTCAATGATTAGGAATAATTGTAATGTATGTACCTGACTTTTGTGAAGTGCCTTGAGACAACATGAGGTGTGAATTGGCGCTATATAAATAAAACTGAATTGAATTGAATTGAATTGATTGTGTGTGTGGACAGGTCTCTCAGATAACGACTTCAAACAGGTGCAGGTAAAACGTTTAATGAGTGGAAAACAGGAGGGCTAGTTAAAGAAGAACTAACAGGCCTGTAAGAGCTGGAATTCTTATTGGTTGTAAGGTGATCAAATACTTATGTCATGCAACAAAATGTAAATCAATCACACAGTGTGTTGTTCTGGATTTTTGTTTTAGATTCCCTCACTCACAGTTGAAGAGTAGCTATGATGAAAATTAAACACTTCTACATGCTTTGCAAGTGGAAAAAACTGCATAATCAGCAGTGTATCAAATACTTGTAATCCCCAATGTATAAATATATTATTACAATAATAACTGATAACAGGCCGCTGCTGGGCCTGCGTGACATGTCCATTGTCAAGGACCCCACAGTTTGCAGAGCAAGATGGATATTGCAATTAGACCCTTACAACTGGCGTATACAATACAGGTGTGAGCTACAGCATATTAGCGCTGATGTCCTCTCCCGGTACCTGCAGACCCCAGAGTCCAGTGTGGTAAGTGTCCCCTTACAAGATGCAACTGTACAGGTAAATGTAGTCAACTTGGGCAGGGAGCAGAGTATTCCCACAGTAAGCACTGGGGCCTCCAATTTCATGAGAGGAGCAGTACGTTGAGGGTGGCAGCGAGACATATGACTGGTCCTTTATTCATGCGCTCTCACATGACAGAATGTATCTTAAGCAGGTATCGGACTGGATTAAGAAAAACGGTTCTCGGCCGCCGAAAGGGCAAACAAAAGGCAACTCCAGATGGCTTAGAAAATGATGGGCTGAGTACCGCCGTCTTTCTGTTATGGAGGGACCACTCTCCAGGGCTGTGATCTCTCCTGTTACAGGGTAGGCCCTCTGTTACATCGTTGTTCCCTCCTCACGTATCTCTGATATACGCACTTACATGGTGGCCCTGCATTTCTTGGCAGAGTGAGCATGGGAGAGTGCAAGAAGTGCTAGTGGCCCTTCATGTTTAAAAAAACCATCTATGGTGTGAGCAGTGGATCCCTTGTCAAACCCGCAAGGCCCCACTGCCTAAGCATCGGGCTCCTATGGGGACGTGCAATCCATTCAACCAGAGGTAATTCATAGAGATCAGGGTCGGCAATTTGAGTTTGAGATTTTCCAAGGACTGTGTCAGCTTCTGGGATCTAAGACGACGGTGCTTTATAATCTCAAATCTCACAGTATGGTTGAGTGCTTGAATTGCATGCTCATTGAACAGCTTGCCAAGTCATTGCTCACCTGGCATGGTGAGTTGAACAATTATCTGAAACCAATAGCGTTTGCCTAAAACGTGTCTGTTCATGCATGTACCAAATACACACTGTACTTCCTAATATATGGACAAGAAGCCCATGTTCCGGCTAAAGTGTTGATAGCAAACCAGCTGGTGTCCTCTGACCTCTCCTGTTCACATGCAGATATTGTGGCCTCTCTAACCAAGAGACTAGAGACTGCATTTGTTAATGCTAGGTGGGGGGTGCTGACACTTATGACAAGCAGAAGCTGTACCAAAATATTTCAGTTCGCTATCAGCCGTATTCCCACGGGGAACTGGTATGGCTACATAACCAGGCAGAAAATCGCATTAAGCTTGCTCCCCACTGGAAGAAGCCCTACCGGGGGGTAGTTGTCTATTACAACAGACAGCAACCATACACGTTACCATCTCTTGGGGGTGTTCCGGATGTATCTTCTACCTCTACCCAACAGGATCCCCTACTGCAGGACATCGGAGTATCTCAGAGGGACAACCAGTTAGTTTTAGAGACTTTGTCACATTTGGTTAGTAATAGGAAAAAAAAAACTTGTTGTACTGTTGACATTACTGTTAAATGTTGTAATGTTAAGTTACATGTTCTTTGACTACTATGCAGCTTATTTTGTATGTTGTGTAGGTGAGTAGTGTGTCTAGTTCTTACGGTTATCGGCATTGTCTGGTATATTTGGGTAGTATGGGGGCATTTTTTATCAAACCCGTGAGATATATTGTAACGTTTGAGATGCAGTCTGTAGTTATGCACGTTGAACTAAAAAATGTGATTTCTCAATTTTGTATTTGTAATAAATTTGCAACAATCTCAAACAAACTTCTCTCAAATTGTTATAATGGGGCATTATGTGTAGATTTTTGAGGAAAGAGATTATTTGGTACGATCTGGAATAAAGCTGTAACACAACTAAATGTGGAAAAAGTGCAGCCCTGTGAATACTTTCCGAATGCACTGTATGTTGTGGGGACAGTCTAGAGGGTTCTGTCTCATCTGTTCATCTTGCTGAGCCTGTGTTTATTTTTTTGGTGTGTGTTGCTTCCAGTAGTGTCTCAAGCAGGGACATTTCGTTTTAAAGAAGGGAAGTATGTAACCTTTATTTTCTGATTCAGCCTTGTGATTCTTAGTTCCTGTCTAGAACGGACATGACAGCTTTTATTTTGTAAATGGTTTAAGAGCACGGAAGTGGTGAGAGGTGTTGGTGTGAAGCTTGGGATAAAGAAAATAGTTCCTTCGCACTGCAGTCTCCGTTTCCTTGTTTATTTTACAAATAGACACCCTTCTACATGCTGCTGCCAGATAGCAGTGGGAATGCAAGACAAGTTACAAAAATAGTTTAACTGAATGTTGAGGTAAGGAAATAATAAGCTGTGTTACACCCAAATGCATAGAATATTATGCATTGTAAGACATACGTGTCAGGATCTGCCATTTTGGTTTTGTGTTTGTTTTGTTTTTTCAGTTTGGTCTTTCTTCATGTGCTTCTGTTTAGTAGTCTGTTTATTTTTCCCTTCTTTGGTTAGTAGTTTCTTGCCTGGTACTCTCGTGTTTGTTTTACCGTTTAGGTCCTTGGTGCGTTCTTGTTTATTAGTTTTTCTGTTCTTCCGCCCCACTAGTTTGTTAGGTCCTTGCCCTTGTCCCTAGATTCCCTTTTTGTTGTTGTTTTGCTTAGTTGTTCTCCCCAGCCTTGATTATAGTAGAGTTCCCTCCTGTTTAGTTCTTTGTGTTTATTTGTCCTCCCCGATTCTATATGTTAGTACAGTTCTCTGTGTTTAGTTCCTCTCTGGTAGTTTTATTGTTATTGGTTTTCGCTTCCCTGCTCCTCCTTGTGAGTTAGCGTTTGTTTATCCTTAGATCTAGTTTCCCTTAGGTTTAGTTATAGTTTAGTTTCTCTAGTGTCCCTGCATTTCCCAGTTCCTATCGCCATGGTAACCATTCATTCCCTCAGTTTTCACAGCCGGTTCCCGCACCTGTTCCCACTTCTCATCTGATCACCATAGCTTCTCTCTCATTGGTCCATTCTCCTCCTCTCCCTGTTTATATTTATATATATATATATCCAAGTAATATTTTGTCACATCTTTCCTTGAGCTCATCGTGCTTCTTTGGATTGTGCTTCCTGCGAACCCATCGTTGATTCTCCTGCCACCCTGTAAGTGCTGTACTTCGAGCCCTCATTAAAGAAGAACTTACTAACAACATGCCGAGCCCTAGACCCTGTCTGCATTTTGGTCCACAACAACCTCAGATCATGACAATACGTAGCTTACCTCCTGATGGTCTGCCATGCAGCTATCCTGCCTCTCCCGTCACTACTGCTACTACTACTGCTACTTCTTCTCTTTATGACGGCCATGACAGAGGACAGGGACTGTTACAATTCATTTATAGTTATATGATGCCAGCTGGATCCATCCCTCTACTGCCAAAAAGAACTGCGAACAGGTGAGCAGGGTAAAGTTTCGAGAGCAGCAGAGCAAGGACTTGTATATGGGATTCTGCCTGAGTTCAAAGCACAGTTCTCTCCTTGTGGGTCACAATACGGCTTGCATGAGCGGAGAAATTGTGCATGCAAAAATAATATTCACACACACAACTGTTGCTAGTGTGCGCATGGATCTGAATTGCCCTTGCGCAGATCTCTCTCACGAATATAAGATCGTCTAGCGTTAATACGCCACCATACTTTTACTTCTAGGTTGGCGCTACTGAGCACTATTTGAAAAAAACAGCCACCACAGGGGGAGTTTCTTCCCCTTGGCTGTCTCTCTGATGAACACTTAACGGTCAGGGAGCTCAGATGGATACCATGCACATTTGTAGTAGTTCAACCTCTTTTGTTATAACTCTGTAAATTAACATATTTACAAATAAAAATAATTTTATGTATGTTTTTTGGTTATATTTAAAATGTCTTCATTGAGGACAAAACAGGAACCAAAGTCAAACTCTTTGTGTCCACAAACGTGACAAATGAAGCTGATTCTAATTCTGAAAAACCGCTCACTGGATATTTTCTGTTGTTTTAACTATTCTCATGAGACCTCTGAGAAGGCTGTTCATAAATACCCCAGTAGATCAGCAGTTTTTGACATACTCAAAGAGCACCCCATTTGGGGTCGTCTTCACCACATCTGAATGCCTAAATGGATGGAGTAGCTGCCATGTCAATTGACTCTTTCCCTGTTTGTTTAAACCTGTTTTGTTTTTTCTAAATATTTTATTTGTTTTAAAGGTCAGGACTCTGAACAAAATGCTACAGGAAACACCTTTCTTTTTGAAGCAACCTCCTAGGTCTGACATCATTACAAACTTGAGACACTCACTTTTCAAACAAGCTTTAGCTCGTCTTTGTAGCACCTTCTCCGGTCACATAATTTGCGTGCGTACGGGGTGCTCTATGCGTGAGCAAATTTGCAGGCTTCGCAGCTAGCCTGCGCTCTGCTCTGTTAGCTTCCAATGATCTGTTATTTCTGGATAATCAGTCATTTTTTTTAATGATTCTGCTCCGTTTGCCTGCTGTTTTCCTCCTCTGCTCTTCCTGTCAGCAATCAAGCCAGTCTGCTTCACCTGTTCACTGCTGCTCTACAGCGCAATCAGCTTCATTCCACTCACCTGTTCACCAGCAGTTATATTCAGCTGTCTGGCAGGCAGACGCTGCCAGGTTTTTGAAAACCTTCGAGTGAATAGATATCCAGCATTCCTTCCTGCCTGATCACATTTTTGGACCATGTTTCTGACTCATGGATTTACCCTTCTTGCCTTGCCCCACTGGAGTTCCCTGCTTCTGGATTTCGACCCTGTTTTTGGCCTCTCGACTTATCCCCCCTGCCTTGCCCCTGAAACTGCCTGGCAGTGTCTGCCAGATCCTTTTCCCTTGCCTCCCCTTCCCATCCCCGTTGAGTAGTCTGACAAGTGGCCTTCCTCCCTGGTTCTCGATCTCTCTTCTGCATCATGAGTAAGTTAAGGTGATACTACTTATTTCCAGCATATTTACAGTGCATATCTGCTATTTCAACAATGTTTTAGTCATTTTAGGTTTGTAACTACTCTTGTGTAGGACATATGTTGTGTATTAAATCTGTAAACAACAGCCACCCCAGCTCTAGAACAAAGAAGATGCATTGCTGTTTGTGTGGGACTGATTCAAAGCTTGTTTGTTTTCAATTTGATTCAGAATCAGAGTCACTATCAATTTTGTTGGCCATGTTTGTGTGCACAAACAAGGAATTTGACTTGGGCCTCCAAAACCACAATATGTAAAAACTTTTTAGAGGGATACAAATAAGGACAAGGAGCAGTGTGAGCAGTTATGTGTAGGGCAGGGGGATTGTATAAATCATAATTTATATAATTTTTCAGTGATAATTCTTTTTTGCTCATTTGTATACATAATGTTTCATAGAATATTATTTTTGCACATTGCACATAGTTTAATTTAACTGAGTACTCCACATCTGAAATAAAATTTCATTATATTAGATCATTATTAGACAATGCTGTAACAACCTTTAAAAAGTCTGTTCCATTTTTTATTTCTCCATTATCACAGAAAAACACAGACGAGAGCAATACATTTGTTTCTTCCCCTTCATAAATTGATTCTCTTGCTAATGGTTTACTTTTTCACTGCGTGGTGCATTAGACAATGTATCCCCCCTGAAAAAGAAGGTAATTGTTAGTAGGAGACTGGCTCCCTGGTTTAATTCAGGGCTGCATACTTTAAAACACAATGTTAGAAAATTGGAGAGGAAATGGCGCTCTACACAGCTAGGGGACTCCTACTAAATCTGGAAAATAGTCTACTGTTTTACAAAAAGACACTTCGCCAAGCTAGAACAGCTTGTTTCTCGTCATTAATAGAAGAGAATAAGAATAATCCTTGGTTTCTTTTTGGTACAGTTGCTAAACTTATGGAGAGTCAATTTTGGAAAAATTTGACTTTGAAAGTCTCTTTACAT
Organism: Crenichthys baileyi; assembly: GCA_036173005.1. Classification (NCBI taxonomy): domain Eukaryota; kingdom Metazoa; phylum Chordata; class Actinopteri; order Cyprinodontiformes; family Goodeidae; genus Crenichthys; species Crenichthys baileyi. The sequence continues at coordinate 318,676 of JAHHUM010002915.1, forward strand.
AATTTCAGAAGTACTGATAATCAACTTCTGGATTTTCTTTAATAACTTCATATTGTTTGTGAATCAGTTTAGAAGTATAAAAATAGACCATCTTTCCAACTATGTTTTAATACCATGTAATTCTAAGCTTTTTTCTCAATAAACACCCTTTGTATTTGGATTAGAGTTCGACATTGGTCTATGTTATGTCTGTGTTAGCATATGAGGCAGAAAAGGATTGGACCTGAGTAAGGGACAGGCCACTGTCTTGTAGATACAGCTGGAATGTACTGGTTAAGTGTGCTAACAGCAGTTGGGTGAGAACAAATCCAAGGCTCACTTACAGTTCTATGTGTTGCAGATGTTCAAAGACCTGCCAGGACAGTGTCTTCAACATAGGGTTCTTGGACAGGTTTCTGAGGGAGAAATTGAGAAAGGGACAGAGATAAGGTCTACATGCCAGAATTTTCTTAGTCACATGTTTAGGGAAGTAGAAAAAATATCAGAAATTAATTCAGAATCTAGTTTTGATCTCTGACTGCATAATCAAAATTATTTAAGTTTAACTGTTAAATGGAAATGTTAAATATTAGACAATTGATTTGTTAGCTCTGCTTTAGCTTCTACCTTTAGGATTCTTTGGTAGTTATTTCATATCCACTGATCCGTATTTTGTTTTGTTAAAACTACAAATGTTAGTGTATTGGAATAGCATTTTATCTGATAGACCTATCAAAAGAAGAATGTTTTCAAGCATTTTTACAAACAAAATTCTGAAAAGCGTGAAACCCCCCTAATCAATTGCTTTTTTGAACCACCTTTCAGCCTAAAGTCTTTTGGGATCTACCACTACCACCTTTGCACATGTACAGACTGAAATTCTTTCACATAGTCAGATTGGATGGGGAGTGTCTGTCTTTTTTTCCAACCCTGTCCTGTATTTTGCTTCATGCATCTTCCCATCAGCTCTGACCAACTTCGTTGTCCCTTCTGAAAAAAAGCATATCCACAGCATGATACTGTGGATAACACTGCCATGTTTTGCTGTGATAATGGTGTGTTCAGGGTGATGTGAGGTGTTAGTTTTCCACTGCAGTGTTTTGCGTGTAGGAGAAAGCTCAATTTTAGTCTAATCTGCACTTTCTCCCACATGTGTTATGTCCCCTTCATGGCTTATGGCAAACTGTGAAACGGACTTCTTACAGCTTTATTTCAACAAAGGATTTCTCCTTGTCATTCTTCAAAAAAGGCCCGGTTTGATGAATACATGACTACTAGGTGTCCAGCCAACAGATTTTCCCACCTGAGCTGTGAATCTCTGCAGCTTCTCCAGAGTTACCATGGGCCTCCCGGCTGCTTCTCTGATTAATGCTCTTCTTGCCCAGTCTGTCTGTTTAGGTGGACATCCATGTCTTGGTAGGTTTGCAGTTTTACCACTTCTTTACATTCTCAGATGATGGCTGGTTTAGAAATGTGGTGTTGACTAATTAGGGAACCTCTGAAGGCAAGTGGTTGCACTGAATATTTTGTAAGCGTATCATAGTAAAGGTGGCAGACAAAAAATGCATATCACTCTTCTACTTCACAATTATGCACTATGTTGTGTTGCTCTATCACATAGGTTTGTGGGTGTAGAATAACAAAATGTGGATAAGTTGCAAGTGTAGGTACATATTTGGAAAACACTGTGATCCTGAAATCTTATAAAAAATATCCTTGTCCAAGTGGATCCTTTGTGTTTATTTTGCTCCAAGGTTCAAAGGTTACAGCAGACTCACATGTAGCGCAAGTTGGGGTTTTTGGAGAAAACCCGAGGATGGAGGTTGTCCAGGCTGCTCCGGGTAATAGTTCTATTAAACACGCATGCACACATTTTAAGAAAGGGAGAAGACAGAACATTACATATGTTACTACAGAACACAAATAAAGACAATGCTCTGCAAAACAGGCTATTTTCAATATGAAAACCAATGTCAGTAAAATAATAAAGAAGTGGTACAAATATTTTTATTGGGATGGATTCTGTGTGATGTCTTCAGGCAGCCTGTTGGCAAGTACATACAGCACGGATGAGGGAACATGTTCTGACAAGATTATGCTGGATTCCAAACTAAAAACGTTTTATATCTATTGCTGTAAAAAAGTGAACCAAACAAAACCTTTAAGTGTTTTTTTTTCATATTCTTACTTAATTTTGAAAAAGGAAACCATTTCTTAGATTTTTAAATTTTCTTAGGTTTTAGATATACAAGGTAAACAAATCAATTACTTAAAAATTATTTGCTCAATTTTTAAATCTAAATACAGGAGCAGAAACAACTAATTATTATTTAATACATCCAATGAGATTTCTCACATGAATATTTTCGCCAAAGCAAGGTCTTTCATAAAAAAGATTATTCCATATGTGTCATAATCAGCCTATGTTAGGTTTTTGAGTTTGTGTTCTCTTTACTTTCTCTGCACAGCCAGGTTCTTCTTTTGCTTTTTTCTGTTCATTCAGGTTTATTACATTCTTTTAGTTTAGTTTAGTTTCTGTTTCTTCCATGGATTCCTATGTTAGTATATATTTCCTTATAGATCTAGTTCCCTTTGCTTATGTCCTTTAGTCTCATTGCTTACTTTGATGTTTCCTGTTACCTGACTGTACTTCCTCCTCATTTGCGTGAATTAAGTCATCTGCACTCTGTATTGTTTAGGCTCCCTTGTCACCAGCTGTCTCATATTCCTCCTGTTTAGGTCCTCTCCTAGTTCATTGGTCCACACTACATTTCCATCAATAATTAAGCTCTCTGTTTTTCTTTGTTCACCTCTGGTTCCTACTGATCTCAACCCTGGTATCATCCCTGGATGTTTCCTTGTTGCTGTCCTAACTACTCAAACTTACCATGCTGCTCCATCGCTTGTTCCTGCACGTTGGTCCTATATCAACCTCACACATCCTGACAGAAGGAATCATACACCAAGACCAAGCAGCAAAATATTCGGCGGACTATAATGAGCTGCTCATCATGGTAAAGGGTTATTATGTCCCAGCCAGACAGGTCCTGGGAGCGTCTTGCAGCAGCGTGCTACTTCCTCCAGCTGCATAAAATGCTCAATCTCCTTCATCCTCTGGATTTTGGAGAGGTGCTGGAGGAAGCAGAGGAGCACTACCGATCAGTTCTTCAGGGGAACACCTCAGTTTCAGCCCTCTCTTCAACCACCTCTACCACTGCCTGCTTCTTCTTCCTCCCGCCAAAGACATCACTGTTGTCGAGACGCTCACCTCCTTGTTCCAGAAGTTCCGGCTGGCGATTCCAATCGTCCTCTGGAGGGTTGTGCCAAAGCCTTCCTTCCTGTTCTGAAGGGTCAGACAGGCACCTTTTCTGGAGGGTCTGATCGACACCTTTCCCCCTTGCCCGGTGTCTCCGACCTCGCCTCCGGCTTCCAGTTGCCAACCTATCTCCATGCCTCTGCTCTGTTTGTTGTTCCCTGGTCAATAGTACTTCACCCTCTAGTGGGCTTCAGCAGGAAATGGTCAAGTCATAGCACCCAGCACAGCCAGCAACATGTTTCCAGAGCCCTGTAACTCAGCCAGTAGCATGTTTCCAGAGCACTTTAGCCCCACCAGTATCATGTCTCCAGGACACTGCAGCCCTACCAGCATGTTGTCTGCTGAGCGCTGCTGCATAGCCCACGCCAGGTCCGCAGAATAGTACAGGGAAACTTGCCTCAGTCTCCTCTTCACGCCATGGGCAGCATCGTAAAATTGACACCTCAGCTCTTGCCCACGCCACAGAGGGTCTCCTCAACGCCGGTCTCCAGCTTCCACTGGGGGTTGGCTCAACGCCTCAGCTTCTGCTTCCACTGAGGGTCAGCTCAATGCTTCAGCTCCTCGTTCCACAGAGGGTCAGCTCGACTCTTCAGCTCCTCCTTACCACCGTAGAAGATACTGTCGGAAAAGGTCAGCTCCGCCCATTGAAGGTCGGCTCGACACTTCAACTTTCGCTTCCACTGAGGGTCAGCTTGACGCTTCAGCGTCTCGTCCCACTGATGGTCAACTCAACGCTTAGCTTCCTGTCTCACTGAGGGTCTTCTCGATGCCTCAGCTCCTGTTTCCATGGATCAGCATGACGACTCATTGTCTCCAGACCAGCCATCACTATCATCATCATAATCTACACTCCTGGCTCAGATATCATCATAATCTACACTCCTGGCTCAGATATCATCATAATCTACACTCCTGGCTCAGACATCATCATCATCATCATCTACCATCCTGGCTCAGACGAGGACGAACCGCCCCCTGTTCCTGTTCCAGAGGAGTTCAGGAACGAACTGTCTCCTGCTCCTGTTCCAGAGGGGTTTGAGAACGAATCGCTTCCTGTTCCTGTTCCAGAGGGGTTTGAGAACGAATCGCTTCCTGTTCCTGTTCCAGAATAGGGGTTCGAGGATGAACCATCTCCTGTTCCTGTTCCAGAGGGGCTCGAGGTCGAAGCGCCTACTGTTCCTGTTCCAGAGGGGTTTGAGGATGAACCACCTCTATCTCTAGAGCTTCAATGGCTTCACCATAGATCTTCAGGGCTCCGCTGCAAATCCTCAAGGCTTTGCCGCAGATCTTCAGGGCTCCACTGCAGACCTTCAGGTTTCCACCGAGGAATCCAGCAGTTCATACACTGCTCCCCAGGGCCTCGCCAAGGGTTCCAGTGGTTTGCTATGCCACTCTCCAGGCCTGAGGCTTCAAGTTCCCTGACCTCCCCTGTGGTGCCAAACCTGCAGAACCTCTCAGACCTCTAGACAGGGTTCCCAGAGGGTCCTCTATGCTCTGTGGCTGACCTCCAGAGTAGGTTCTCAGAGGGTCCTCTCCACTACTTGGTCAGCCTCCAGACCACCTGCTCCTTCGTTGCAGACCTCCAAGACTCCTTTACAGTCATCGCAGACCTCCCAAACTATGTAACGGTTGTCGCAGGCCTCCCAGACTCCTTCTCAGTCGCTGACGTCCGCTGAGGTATAGTCATCACGGCCGTCCACCTATATTCTGTTCCTGGTGGAGACAACCTCCTGGCCCTTCACCTGAACTTTGTGTCTGTGGTTTGGTTCTTGCCCTCCTGCCGAGGACCCTTCTGCCCATCCTGCTTAGGTTGTTTTGTATTTTTTGGTTCTTGTGTTCTTGGTTTCCCTATCATCCCTCAATGTTTCCTTGTTGCTGTCCTGCCTTGTATTATTTCCAGCCAGTCTGTAAGTCTTTTGTGTATCATTATTAAAACTATTCAAACCTACCATGCTGCTACATCGCTTGTTCCTGCACTTTGGTCCTACAAAAACCTCACACAAGCCTGACAGTATAGTTAAAATGTATTTTGTCCGAGAGGCAGACACCCTGTCTACTTTTAAGGCTAGGCTTAAAACTTTCCTTTTTGATAATGCTTATAGTTAGCGTGGCTTAGGTTATCCTGAGCTATCGCTGTAGTTATGCTGCTATATGAATGCCCTTTTACTTCTAAGGTATCTAGTATCACAACCTAAAAATAATGTGGTCTTTAGCAGGTTCACCAGCACTTACTATATAAAAGGGTTTGATCTGAAGCATACTGGTATGCATTCATGAATGAAAAAAGATGCAATTAAACTCAACAAGGCTTTCTTTTGAGATCAGCATTATATAAAAACAGGCATAAATACAAAATAAACAACCTTATTAACAACTATTTGTATTGGCCTTAGAGAAGCAATTATTTCTGCTCATTAATTTGGAAAGTTTTTTTTTTTGTCGTTTCCTGGGGCTATTAGTGGAAAAGGGGCTACTGTATCTTATTCTACTGTGAAAATGTTTATAAGTCAAAATTTTGACAATTTACACAACTGCCAATGGGTGAACTTTTCCAAACAAGGTCTGTAAAAGAACAATGACACCAGACACAGCAGAAATGAAGACTCTGGTCTGAGACTTCAATTCAAGTTGAAGGTAAGTTGCACTAACACAGCTTTGAAGAACTGACCCTAAAAAAGACTAAAACAAAATTATTGGGTGTTAACGTAATTCCACTGTTTTTTTAAATATAAATACCATTTTTAAATACCATATTTTTAATGAGATAAACATAACACACCATTCATTTCTATACCGCTTATTCCATATCACGGAGGAGCTGGTACCTATCTCCACCAGTCTGCAGGCGAGAGGAAGGGTACACCCTGGACAGGTCGCCAATCCATCCATCACAGGGTAACACAGACATACTGGACAAAAAACCATGCCCACACTCATTCACACCTAAGGGCAATTTAGCGAGACCAATTTACCTAACAGTCATCTTTTTGTACTGTGGGAAGAAGCTGGAGTAGCCGGTGAGAACACACGCATGCAGTTGGAGAACATGCAAACTCCATGCAGAAAGACCCCCGGCCAGGAGTCGAACCCAGGACCTTCTTGCTGCAACCATAACACATTAATACTAAAAAAATCTGTAATAGTCAATAACAGTCCCTTTACACACTGAAAGAAAATGTTCAGAGAAAAAAAAAGGACTGTAAAATATGCATGTGTTAAAATAAGCAGTTATACATATAAAAGCAAAACAAGGTTAAAATTGTAAATGATTTCTTCTCTAAAGCAGTCTTTTGGATGGATCCTTAGTCCTTTCACAACATCCACACCCCCTTTGGAGAAAAGGGTACGCTTTGGTTTCCAAGGAAGACAATTTAACTTTTGGCCACACTTCCATTAGGCAGACTGGATGGAATGCATTAATTAGAATGCTAATTTCTTTCATATAAAATTTAAGATTTGAGTTGAACTTCAAGAATATGTAACTTGATCGCGGAATAAATAATTAAATAATTTGTAGTCAGATCATTATTGTCCATCCTACTGAAACTGAAAGAGGCTTTATTTTTACCTTGGCTGTAGTTTACCAGTTATACCGCAAATAATCTTAACAAGATTCTAAATGTATATGCTTACAACAAGTTTTACAACGAAGTTTAGAACAATTTAACAAAGATGACAATCTTCTGAGTAAAGACAATATGTTTCTTGGGTTGTTTTGCCTGTTTTTATCATGCTAATTTTACAAATGCATTGCAGGTGGAGGGCATTTTCAACAAGAATGGAGACAAAGAAAAAGTTATGACCAGCTGGGCAAAAAAAAATGAAACAATGTAATGCTGCATGAGGAAACATATGCACAAACACTTTAGTACTTACAGCCTCTGTAAGCCAGGGTACAGCTCCATATCAACATCTTTCAATTTTTTTAGACCTGTCCAGTTCTCAAGGTATCTGCAGAGAAACAGTCGGAAAATATATCTCAGAGCAAGAGTAAAAACTTTGTCATTCAGTTCATTCAACTGTATTGTTCTAAAACCCTAAAGTAGAAGAAACTCCAGATTTTGAAAACTAATTCTAAGCAACTGTCTATGGTCTAATGTTAGATTGTGCGCTTCAGCACCAACATGGTATGCTCATCCTATTACCACTTCCAAAATAATAGGATGAAAGGTAAAAATACGTGAAATGTATAGTGAGAAAGAAGTCCCATGCATGCAAAACTAACAGTATTCCAACAGTATGTGAGTGCTTTTTTTATGTATTTTCTCCAATTGACTGTCCAGTTGCTTAGCATTGTTTATACTTCTGTTCACTACTTTGAGCATCTATTGTATATTAGCAAATATTGCTGTTACTACCTGCTGTTACGTTCATAAATATAACAAAAAACAAAAACAAAAAACAAATGGATATCTACTATGCCATCTTAATTTGTTTCGGGTTCCAAGAGGCCGCATCAGAGCCAATCTCAGCAGAGACGTAAGCATTGAGGGGGTTACGCTCTCTCCCAATTTATTTATTTAGTAAATCATTTAATTTGTAAAAGGAGTCCAGCTAATTTGGCGTTCATGCATTAGAAATACATTGTAATGCTGTTACTGTGATTTACTATTGAAGGAATTGGCAGTAATTGACATTATCTGAGGATTAAAGATGTGATAAAAGACCATTGTGAAATCTCTGGTCATTCATTATTCATTGTGTGAGCTGTCAATGATAAAACCATACATATAAAGACACACACACACAATATATATATATATATATATATATATATATACAGGGGTTGGACAATGAAACTGAAACACCTGTCATTTTAGTGTGGGAGGTTTCATGGCTAAACTGGACCAGCCTGATAGCTAGTCTTCATTGATTGCACATTGCACCAGTAAGAGCAGAGTGTAAAGGTTCAATTAGCAGGGTAAGAGCACAGTTTTGCTCAAAATATTGAAATGCACACAACATTATGGGTGACATACCAGAGTTCAAAAGAGGACAAATTGTTGGTGCACGTCTTGCTGGCGCATCTGTGACCAAGACAGCAAGCCTTTGTGATGTATCAAGAGCCACGGTATCCAGGGTAATGTCAGCACACCAGCAAGAAGGACGAACCACATCCAACAGGATTAACTGTGGACACAAGAGGAAGATGTCTGAAAGGGATGGTCGGGTGCTAACCTGGATTGTATCCAAAAAACAAAACCACGGCTGCCCAAATCACGGCAGAATTAAATGTGCACCTCAACACTCCTGTTTCCACCAGAACTGTCTGTCGGGAGCTCCACAGGGTCAATATACACGGCCGGGCTGCTATAGCCAAACCTGTGGTAACTCATGCCAATGCCAAACGTCGGTTTCAATGGTGCAAGGAGCGCAAATCTTGGGCTGTGGACAATGTGAAACATGTATTGTTCTCTGATGAGTCCACCTTTACTGTTTTCCCCACATCCGCGAGAGTTACGGTGTGGAGAAGCCCCAAAGAAGCGTACCACCCAGACTGTTGCATGCCCAGAGTGAAGCATGGGGGTGGATCAGTGATGGTTTGGGCTGCCATATCATGGAATTCCCTTGGCCCAATACTTGTGCTAGATGGGCGCGTCACTGCCAAGGACTACCGAACCATTCCTGAGGACCATGTGCATCCAATGGTTCAAACATTGCATCCTCAAGGCGGTGTCGTGTATCAGGATGACAATGCACCAATACACACAGCAAGACTGGTTTGATGAACATGAAAGTGAAGTTGAACATCTCCCATGGCCTGCACAGTCACCAGATCTGAATATTATTGAGCCACTTTGGGGTGTTTTGGAGGAGCGAGTCAGGAAACGTTTTCCTCCACCAGTATCACGTAGTGACCTGGCCACTATCCTGCAAGAAGAATGGTTTAAAATCCCTCTGACCACTGTGCAGGACTTGTATATGTCATTCCCAAGACGAATTGACGCTGTATTGGCCGCAAAAGGAGGCCCTACACCATAGTAATACATTATTGTGGTCTAAAAACCAGGTGTTTCAGTTTCATTGTCCAACCCCTGTATATACGCATGTATTTATTAATATAGTGAGATCAGTCTGTCTTTAGTGAATTATTGTGAAAATCTGGATGTTGTGCTTGTTCTGTTTACTGTTGGTGCGGCATGATTCATGCATATTGACTCCGGCCGTGCTCTGGCAAATAGACTCTGGAATTAGATTTCCGTCCGCACGTCGCTGCACTTGTGCTCTGCCATCTAACAACAGCCGTCTTTCTTCTCCTGACTGCTGCGTCTCTCTCTGATAGTGACGCAAAAATATCTAAAGAAACATCAGATTCTTCGCTACTCTCTGTGTTGTCAGCCATTGTAGCAGCGGCCAGTTAACCTTTAACATCATATAAGAGCGCAAAGGAGTAGACTGGAAGTGCCTTTTTAGTAAAGTTCTTGATCATATTTCGCAACAGCCGTTTATTTCAGCAGCATGAATTACTATTTTAAGTATTTTGTTAATGTTTTTTTTTCATAAATGTAATTGGATTTCTTATAAAAATTCGATGTCACAATCACTTTACCTTTCCTGTTTTCTTTGTATTTACTCTGCACCTTTTCTGTTTCAATACAATACAATACAATTTATTTATAAAGTACATTTAAAATCAACAGATTGTTGAAGTGCTGTACATATCAATAACACAAATTAAAAAAAATAAATAAAAAGGACAAAAAGGACTCATGGGGCAAAAAAAACAAACAACTTAAACTGCGTTGAAGGCCAGGGAAAAAAGGTGAGTCTTTAAAAATGATCTAAAAGAAGACAGCGAAATGCCTGCCTAACATGCAGCGGTAACCCATTCTACAACAGCTGCAACCGCAAAAGCCCTATACCCTCTGAGCTTCAGCCTCGACCCTGGAATGGCCAGAACCAGCTGATCAGCTGACCGGATCGTATAGGATGACATGGTGGAATCAAGTCAGAGAGATAGTGTGGAACAAGGCCGTCTAAACATTTAAAAACAAATACAAGAATTTTAAGATCAGCCAGGACAGGAGTGATGTGCTCACCCCTGTGTAATCGTGTTATAAGACGTGGTGCTACATTTTGGACAAGCTGAAGGTGGCTAAGAGCAGCCTGTCTGAGGCCAAAATACAGAACATTACATTAGTCGAGATGTGAGGTAATAAAAGCATGAATGACTCTTTCATAATCCTGACTAGAAAGAACTTTTTTGATTTTGTCCACTTGAGATGAAAAAAAGCTAATTTTTACAGCTGAACTTCTTTGGGTGACAAATTAAATGTCACCATCTAGTTTCATTCCCAAACTAGTGACCGTGGATCTCACATAAGGAGACAGGGAGCCAAGATTCAAATCGTGGGCATCACAAGAGTCATTTGGGCAGAAAAGTATGACCTTAGTCTTCTTTTCATTAAAACTTAGAAAATGTAATGACATCCAAGCGTAGACTTCTTCCAGACATTTCAGCAGAGTATGAATGGAGTTTGCATCCTGCTTTTGCAGAGGAAAGTAAACTTGGCAGTCATCAGCATAACAGAATTTAATTTAAATTTCCGAAAAATGGAACCCAAGGATAGGAGATATAACAAAAAAGAAGGGGACCCACAACCAAGGGACACAGTTGAAGATATGAAGTCACTTACACTAACACAATCTGTCGGTCAGGAGAGATGAAAACCATTCCAGAGCAGCACCTTTAATACCAACATAGTGTTCAAGAGGAGAAATTAAAATGCTATGATCCACTGTGTCAAAGGCCGCCATAAGGTCTTAAAGTACAAGAATGGCATAGTTACCCGCATCAGTATCTAAAAATATATCATTAAAACTCTGAAAAGAGCAGATTCTGTGCTGTGAAACTTTTTAAAACCTAATTGAAACACTTCACGAATTCCATTTCTCTCCAAATATGCATTTAATTGTATAAAAATAACTTTCTCCAGTATGTTTAAAAGGAAGGAAAGTGTAGAGATAAGTCTGAAGTTTGAGGAAATGGATGGATCAAGGCCTGCTTTTTTAATTAAAGGTTGCACAATAATGTGCTTTAAAACCCCAAGGACCACACTTGTAGCAATACTACTATTGACAATAGCCAGAACAAATGGTGAAATGTCATTAAAAAGATCTTTGAAAAGGCGATGGGGAATAGGATAACTGGGGGCACCAGAAGATTACATGATACAGCGTAGGCTGTTAGAAACTCTGATAACACGTTTCTGACAGCCTGACACTTTCTGGTCACGTCAATTCAACAATTAATAAAAGGCTTACTTTTTTCAGGACCAAATATTTTTCATTATTAGAGCACCGTTATATTCATCAGTGCTGCATCGAGGGGTTTTGGGAGCTATGGAATGGAGTATTTGTATGTCATCTCATTTCAATGAGGAAAATGAATTCCACATCTGAATAATTCCAGTTAAGAACTCCATAACAGAACAAATTAAATTATAAAGTAGAGGCACCACCAGAGGCATTTTTAGGGTCTTGAAATATTGGGGACTTTAGCCCCGGCCCGAAATAGTTTAATTTTCATAAGACAGAGACCCAAGTTTTTGGCAGGAGGAAGGGGGGTTTACATCACCAGATGATTAAACATGCTGCTATTGTGCTGGCAAATGAAAATGTATAAAGACAATCAAAAAGTTATTAATGCACAATATTTTTGTAAACTGCAATCGTGTATCCCCCCCAGGAACCAAATTTCTAAATCAAATAAATGCATAATAAATGCATAAATAAACAAAATGAGTATTAAAATAATAGTAAAATAGTAAAATAATGATAATAATTTTTCAAAAATAAATCCAAGCAAAATATTTTGTTACAGCTTCTTATGACAGTCCTGCTAAAACAGTCTGACTCTGAGGAGAACAAGCAACAAAGACTTTAAGGTGTTATGTTCTTACAACAAACGCGGTGTGCAACCGACTACAGCTTCCCCCATGCATAGCTCTGACACAGTCAATTTGGCTAACTGCTCACTAATTTCAAATAAATCCTGTTGACTACTAAATTAAATCAGATCGCGGGATACTCCAGCGTCTGGATGAAGAAAACGTAGCAGTTCAGCACCGCAGGTGGTTCTGTTTCATTCTTCTAATAAAGAAGAGCTAACCTTAAAAGTCAACCTAGTTTCACAGTTAGCGCAATAGGCCTTAAGCCCTGATACATTAAACAGCCCTCTGATTTATCTGGAATCTATAGGTCCACACATAACTGAAGTTCTCGGACATGATTAATGCATTAAAGATACGACATATTGATTTCTTCCTCATTTTTATAATAAATACTTTTTTTAATTTGACATTAGCAAGCGATTGATCCACAAATATTGATTTTCTGTCATAACGTGTTTGGTTAAAAGCTCGCTTAGAAATGCATTATCATGAGGACTTATTCTGTATGTTTGCATGTGTGTACAGACAAAAAGCACAATAACAAGGTCAGTGTGGACTCATTCAAACTAGTGCCAAAATACCACCAAAATAAACATTCAGCAACGAGGTTTTTCAATAACTAGCAACACAGCCATTAGAAGGTCGCAATGTAGCACTCACTTCGAGTTGGGATAACCTGTACAACACAATCACACATCTATCATTCTACAATTTTCTATCTAAAAAGTCTTCTGGAAAAACAGAATGGAAACAAGCAGCTGAACACAAAATAATTCCTTAGAGTCAATAACAGTTTATTATTGAACAACTATTTGAAAATGTGAGCTTTGAAATCTCTTTCTAGAGCCTTTGGTACAATATGTTCTTGTGGTTCAGGATTTCCTGTGGTCACTGCAGTCTAATCAATGGGGGATTTTCATTGACGTCACTGAAGTCGCCGGTCCGCCATCTTGGCTGTCTCTATATTGCTTCAAACATTTCACAACATTGCATACTTTTTGCAGCCTACATCTAGCTGGTCTAATTCCTGCAGGGGATACACAGGTATGTAACGACACAGAAGTCGCATGTTGCTAACATGTTTTTCTCTTGCTAGCATATGTTTACTAGAAAACGTACTCTCTCTGTCATGTCAGTCAGATTCATGACTGTCAAGCTTTTAATTGTCTTTTTGTCACTTAAGATGCAGAAAAGAAAAAGAGAAGACTGACCACTATTTTAAAACAAATCCTCTAAGTGACATTACTGTAAAAAGAGAGCACAAGAAGGTTCAGAGGTAAGCAATTAAATACATGTAGGTTTAAACTATGCTATGTTTTAGTTGCAGTTTGTGAAATCGGTCAATTGAAGCAGGCTGTGTTTGTGTGAGCCTTATTTTCATCCAAAATGTAAGCTAACGTTAATAAGCACTTTTTTTTATGAAACTAACAAATCTCTTGGTAAAGTTTATGAGGTTATGTTAAAACAAAAACATAAAAAAACAGCCATTAGCAATCTCAATTTTTGAAAAGCTTGCTACACTACTGAGAGGGTTCATTGGGTTTTTCATTTTAAGAACCACCCTTCTTTTGAAATCAGCTCTTGAAACTTCAAATGAATAAAAAAACAACAGTTGTGATTACAATAATGATTATATTATATAATATTTATTTAAATAATAATTCGGTCTGTTAAGTGTTGTCCTGTGAATACCAGCCCAATAAGGCTCTGGCAATACTTAACAGCAAAACTCTGCACACACAAGGAATAGATTCACACAATTTTTTAATATATAAGAATTTCTTAAAAAAATAATTCAACTCAAATCCATATTTCAATCAACAACCTTTTTACTATACTATAACAATCCAACTAAAACTGCCAGGCAAAATGAAAGAATAAGGAAGACCAATAAACTATATACAATATAAACAAGTGAATAAAAGATTCTTAAAAACCATGGCCAAAAGAGTGATGCAACACCGCCATTCACAGTGCAACATCAGAAGAGCTGATGAGACATTATTTTAATAAACAATATTTTAAAGAATGATTTGCTGAATAAAACCAACCTTCTAGATAATTACTTCTCAATCGTGTTCAAGAAGGTGTCTTTATTTTTTGCAATAATATTTAAGAAAATGTTATGCGGTTATTTAGGAAATATTAAAATGTTATTTAAGGGAATATTGTTTTAAAAAAGAACCAACAACCTTTCTGGATAAATGATTCTTAATGGTGTTTAATTAGATATCACCTTTAGTAAAATAATATTTAGGGAAATGTTATGTTCTAGATTTAAAAACCTTTCTGGATAAATGATTCCTAACTGTTTAATTAGCTATAACATTTAGTAAAATGATTTTTGGGGAGATATTATTTCCTAGAAGCTAACAACCTTTCTGGATAAACGATTCTTAATGGTGTTTAATTACCGATCACATTTAGTAGAATAATATTTAGGAAAATATCATTTCCAAGATTGGAAGCTAACAACCTTTCTGGATAAATGATTCTTAATGGTGTTTAATTAGCTATCACCTTTAGTAAAATAATAACTAAGGGAAATGGTTCTAGATTAGAAGCTAGCAACCTCTCTGGATAAACAATCCTCAACTAGCCATCACCTGTTCACGTGCCTAGCCTTAGCTGTTAGCGGTTGGAGCTAACAAAGGAAACTTTAAAGTCAAGCATGTACCTTTAAAATACCATCAAAGGATTAAATGCATGAGCACTAACTGCAGGTTATGGCTGATCTGTGTTTAAAAACACCCTTTAAATAAAGTTGTTTTAACTTTAAAACACAACACAGAACACATAATTATCTTCAATACTGAGATGTCTGTTTACCTTAGCTAAGCAGTTAGTCTGCTAGCACTTAGTTGAGTTTTTAAACACAAACAAAAGCAAGCATCTTGAAAAAAACATTATTCAGATGTTTTCATCCTAAACTAATTTTCTCTGCCCAAAACACCACCTATTAAGTGAACCGTTCTGAAGGAAAGGTGTCCTGCGATGACGAATTGAGGAGGGGAGTATTCCCTTTCATCCAATCTCATGTGGGCAGAACAAAGGACTTTTGCGGCTGCTTCATAGCTGCTATGTGGGTAGGTTACACTGGGTTGGCACACTGGACATGTGCAGAGTAGAGGGTGACACGGAGTGGATTTTCTCTCCTGTCCCATCCCGCTCCCACGAAAAATGTCTTGTCCTCCCCAATCCCAGGCCAGCATAACAAAAAAAATCCTGTCCCGTCCCACTCCTGGTAAATTGACTCCCACTCCCATCCTGCTCCCTTTAAAGAATGGGCCCCCCCCCGTGCCACTCCCTTTTTTTTTTTCTTTATTTTTCTTTTTTGGCAATTTCTTTGTTTGAAGGACCAGTTAAGTCCCTTTTTTAGCTGTAGTAAAGGCCAGTTAAAGTATAAAAAATAATATTAAGAAATAAAAAAAAATAAACAAGGAAACCAGACCATGCCTATCTTAGCTAAAAAAAAAAATGTACATAGTTGGATTTACTCATTTTATTAAGTGATTGTCTCCTTTGAACAATAACATTTTTTTGTTTGAAGTTGCTGAAACGAAAGAAAAGCACCTAGCAAGAGAACTGTACTTGGTGAACAAAAGTGCAAAAAGGGCATTACCTTCACCCAAATTTAGAAAACTGTACCTCAATGGTTCACAGCCCTGGTCCTCAGGGACCCCTTCCTGCAAGTTTTAGATGTGTGTCTGCTCCACCCAACCTGTTTTAAATTTCGCCATGACCTCCTATACGGGGCATAAAGAATGGAGGGGTCAAAATGGCAAAATAATACATAAAGTACTTTAAAAATAAAAAATGTTGAGAATTCTCATAAGTAAAGTAAATTTAACATAAAAGAAAGAAACTTTAAATGTGCCTTAAATTTAAAGGTACCATTTTTTTTATTTAATACACATTGAAACAAAAAATGTCCACATACAAAAATTGATATTATGAATTTAAAAAGTTTAATTTTTAAAGACACATGACGTAATTAGTGGTACCTTAAATATTTAATGAGTATTAAAATAATTGACTTTAATGGACATTCTTTTTTTTTTCATTTAAAACGATTTTTTTAATTTTTCCCCTTGATAAAGCCTTTCTACGGACCCCCGAGGGGACATGGGGGAATTTTCTTTCTTTTTCGCAAACTTTTTCGTTCTCACACAAACAGTCTTTGCGTTTTTTCGCAATAATTTTTTTGGGATAGTTTTCCAACCAGATGACTGCAAAAGGAACCAAAAACCCACTCGTTTTTTAATTTATTTGGTTTTATTTTTAAATCGGCCTTAAATAAAGATCTTCAAACAAATTTAAAAACAGTTATGATCCACAACGTCAAAAAATACTGAATCTGGGCAAAAATACTGCAGAAACACATCTGGACATTTATTTTCTTTTTGCTGCGCAGTTTGGGACTTTTTTTTGCACCCATTATGCTTTTGTTTTTTTTTTGTGATTTGAAAAGGTTCTTCTGATCCTAAGCATTAATCGCATTGTTTGACTGCATGTGAAAACCGATATGACAAAAAAAAACATATCAAAAGCCATATAGTGTTTTTTGTTTTTGAGCAGTTTGTCATATGTGCTGCTGTTCCAAAAATGCCCCAGCTTTCAAGGGGGAAATTTAAAAACTTTTTTCAAGTGAATCAAAAATTGCATGGGACGCAAAAAAAAAAAAAAACCCCTGTCCCCTCGCTTACTCCGTACCTTTTTCCTTCTGTGGGAAAACTCTTAAAACTTTTTGCGCCATGGCAATATTTTTGGTAGATGAGACTTGAAACCCTGAGGTACTTTTTGTTTGAGGAATGAAGAGATGCGGGGTGAAATTTAATCCAAATTTGCCTTACAAGTGTGCCTTAATCAATGGTGTACTTGATTACGACTAAACACGTTTTACAAGCAGCATACTGCGTGTTAACACTGCTACATTCAACTCTCCTCAAGTTCGGTAATATTTGCCACTTTCCTGTCAGCTCCATGAGTTTAATAGATAAGTCCTTACTTCTGACTTTACAACGTCCAGTTCTCCACCTGCGTTTGGTCCCTCCATTCTGGTGGAAAACCAGGTGGAAAACGTCGATCAGAAGCAGTGTTGGCTTGTGGGTCATGTAGTTCGTTTGACTTGCATTATAGTATAGGCTTCTTGGAAAAAAACTACACAATGGCGGTGTCGATCCAAGTTTTTTTTTCTTAAAGTTTAGAACAAAGTCTCAGTTTTACATTTCCAAAGACAATTGATCCGAGTTTATTTTCCCTCCTATTGGTTAGCTCCTGCTCCCGTCTGCTCCCATTCATTTTTTTATCCTGTACCGTCCCAATTACGTGATCTTTACTGATGCTGTCTCCCATCCCGCGGGATTCCCTGCCTCTAGTGCAGAGCTGGTAGCTCTTACGCTGTCCTCTTTCAGGCCAGGGAAAAACCGCTTCAATTAGGGACAGGGGCTTTTGATTTCTTCTGTAACCTTGGAAACAGAAGTCAAGCGGTGCTTGTACAAAATAATCCCTCTTCTTATGAATGTTAGAGCATTTTGGGCAACAGGTCATACTTAACTTTGTATAAACACGATCAGGTATTCGGCCATCTGATCGTAGTCGCTTTTGAATCCAAGGATTTTTTGAAGGTAGTAGTCTTATCCTCGCGCACGAGTTTAAAGACCTTCAGTTGATGCACGGGTTTCTATGTTAGCTGCAACTGCAGCCGGATTGAGGCTGAGCATAAGGAGGAACGTGTTTTGGGGTCAGAGATTCCAGCTCAGACTCCTCCTCTTCCTGTGCAGAGGTGGAAGTAGGTTAATGTGATTTATTCCTGGATCTGTGCTTATCAGTGCAGGAGGCGTGAATACTGCAAGTCACTGACTCGATGCAATTCAATTAAATTCAATTAAATTCAGTTTATTTATATAGCGCCAATTCACAACACATGTCGTCTCAAGGCACTTCACAAAAGTCAGGTACATTCATTCCAATTATCCTAACCATTGAACTCTGACTTGCAGCATTCACTCCTCCTGGATGAGCATGCAGAGAGAGTGGACAGTCACTGGCGTTGACTTTGCAGCAATCCCTCATACTGAGCATGCATGTAGCGTCAGTGGAGAGGAAAAACTCCCTTTTAACAGGAAGAAACCTCAGCAGTGCCAGGCTCAGTGTGAGCGGCCATCTGCCACGACCGACTGGGGGTTAGAGAGAACAGAGCAGGGACACAAAAAGAACACAGAAGCAATGATCCAGGAGTACTTTCTATGGGAAGGAAAAGTAAATGTTAATGCATGTAGCTCCTTTAGTCGTTTCATCTAGAAAGAAAGAACAGATAAACTCTGAGCCAGTTTTCAAGGTTAGAGTCTGAAAAAGAGCAAATATAAGTAGCTACAGTAAAAGCTCAGTCAATTGCCAGGTCTAGGAGAGAGAAAGGCTTAAACACTGAAAGACAGGGCCATGTGGATCATCGGTAGAGGGTGAGCATTAAGTTGTTGCCAGCAGGAGCTTGGACGATGCCCCTCTCCAAAAAGGTGTCACTAGTAGACACAGTCAGGCCAGGTGTAGCTTCTAGGAAGAGAAAAGAGAGAGAACAAAGTTAAAAGCTGAAATAACAGCAAATAATGCAAAATTGGAGAGTAGTGTGAGAATGTAGCGAAGGGGGTGAAAGTGATCATTATGTCCTCCAGCAGCCTAAGCCTATAGCAGCATAACTACAGAGATAGCTCAGGATAACCTAAGCCACTCTAACTATAAGCTTTATCAAAAAGGAAAGTTTTAAGCCTAGCCTTAAAAGTAGACAGGGTGTCTGCCTCACGGACTAAAACTGAGAGATGGTTCCACAGGAGAGGAGCCTGATAACTAAAGGATCTGCCTCCCATTCTACTACTAGAGACTTTAGGAAACACCAGTAAACCTGTAGTCTGAGAATGAAGTGCTCTGTTAGGAACTTATGGAACAATCGGATCTCTGATGAATGATGGAGCTAGATCATTAGGGCTTTCAGGTCTAGTGTTGCAGATGTTTAAAATACATCAGTGATGCACTTATTATATGAAACTGTTATGATTCTGGCACATCTGCTCTAGCCTGTCTCTCTGGCTGCAATCAGCAGATGAGATGCACCTGGTGACTGCTGCAGTGCAGTGCAATCTGTGGCATTCCAAGCACCTGTGTCTTCCCTGATATATACTGAGTCTGAAAGGCAGACGGTGCCAGATTTTTGAAAGCAATCGTGTGAGTAGATATCCAGCGTTCCTTCCTGACTGATCGTTGTTTTGACCTTGCCTTGTTTCTTGGATTTTTACCTCTGCCTGCCCCTTGTCGGACTGTTTGGATTTTGGTTTGACCCTGTTTCCTGCATCTGATTTATGCCTCTGCCTGCCCCTTGCCTGATGTCTCTTGTTCCGATCATTGACCGTTTCTGTCCCTGGATTATTGAATCAGCCTGGCCCTTGGATTATTCAGCCAAAAGTCACCTGTCTCTCTCACCTGCGCTGTGGAGATCCCTGCCTTCTACCCACTGAGGTTTCCCCTCTGGGTTTCAAGTTTAACCCAAGACAAGAACAGGTTAGTGACTTTTCTGATCCTTGCAAGATTTGGAGAAACTACAAGTCACTAATCCTTTCTGCTTCAGTGATTCCTGGAAGCTGTGTGGAGTTTAACCTGAGTGACGTTTTCCTGTGGCTGAATAAACTTTTTAATCTTTCAGTTCTGTGTCTGGCTGAATCTTGGGTCCACCTTTTTCTAATTCGTAATAGAAACATATTTCTTAAAGTTTAAACATACAGACAGAGCATGTCATGTGCCAAGATAGATTTTTTTTTATACATCTCAAACATTTAGTGGAAGTTATCTCAAACTGTTACAGTAATACTGGAAGACAAAACTCCAAAGCAATACATATGAAAAGCAGGGAGCTTTAGCAGCAACAGGGAAGTTAAGCTGAACACAGATGTTACTTATTTTATTTTTTTGTTTTGTTTTAGTTTTATCTACCTTGGAACAAAAAGCATTTCTAAATGTTGCCAGCCTTTTGGGGCTTTGTCTAATTTATCAATTTTAAATATTTCTACCTTGGGTCAGAAACTGTTGTAACCAATGTTAACAGTGTTAACGTTGTGTTAATACATAATATCTGTTAGAAACAGCTTAACATGTAAAGGTGTGTAGATTGTTTCACTTGACAAAAAAATTATATTTTTTTTAGCTGTTTGGGTCCTTGGTCTCTTACGTATACACATCCTTACAGCTTTGTTGTGAATGATTAATGACTGATCACAGCAGAAAATCTTGTGGTGGTGGGATTTTGTTGTTGGATGTAGATAGCTATAAAATCTTCTAACATTTATACACAGGCTTTATAGACCAATTCAGCTTAGTTCATTTGCATAGTTCAAAAGACAAAAGTGGTCTTAAGCAAACTTGCAAAACAAAAAAAAATCCAATATATATCCAGAAACATGTCGTCCTAATATTAACATAGCCATGTTAACATTAACAGTCAAAGGTTGCCATTGACTGTGAGGTTGTAACAGGACCATGGTGCAGACAGGAACTCAGAAGCAGCATGGTGAATTGAAGGATTTCAATGATAAAAGACAAAAGGAGTACAGAATATGAATATGGAATTAACACAAAGAACACACAAGGAGCTTGAGAAAAATGCAAAAAGGATTTACAAATCAAAAATGGAAAAAGGCTAACGCTAACATAAAGGAGAAAACCAGACTACACAGGAAACACAAGAAACTAAGAAACTAAGCACAAAGCAATGAACCTTGAGACCCTTGTTTGATAACCAAACAACAAAAATGAACACAGAAATATAACAACACCTTACTAACAATAATTAACCCAGAAATTACCAGAAAACCTAAACACAAACACTCATGACCGAAACTTAGTATGTGTGTTTTTTTTTTGTTTTTTTGTTTTTTTCCATGCTTAGTTACAACGCCAGGACAAAAAAGGCATTAAATGTTTGAGTAAAAGTACTCAGAGTTGAAAGGTTTCAGAATCATCAGTCTTTCTTATTCAATTAACACAACCCAAAAATCCTGGATGGGAGCTTCTTGAGTTCCAACAGAGCCATAGCATTAAATTACATAGATTTTATGATGCTGCTAAAAAATCACAATCACTTTCACAGTTGAAGATGCGTGGGCTGGATGACCAAAGACTCCTGCACAAATGCCTTAATGTTCTAAGTGAAAGGACAACACAGAAGATAAATAGGATGTCAAAAGCCACATTCAGTCATTGAAAGTCTCAATTTATCCACACAGCCGATCAAAATCAACAAACCATTTAAAAAATATATTGGTTGTCACGAGTCAAGCTTCACACCATCAATGTACATGTTCCTTTTCTGCAAACCACTAGTTTACAGAACAGTTTCCATGATCCAAATTAAAAGTTACTTTGGGCTTTTGGGTTTTTCTGTATATTCCCTTTAAAATACTGATAAACATAGGTTGCATTATTTTGGAAATGTTTGGAGTTGGCTTTTTAGGCTTGTTTTATATTTTAAACAAATATGCCTAATATATTTGGTGGCAGGGCTGAACTGTGTCACAATTTTTAGAACTCGTGGCTTGCAACAAGAAGGTTCTGGGTTTGAATCCTAGCCTGGTCTCTGCATGCATGGTTTCTCTCCAAATACTCCAGCTTCCTCCCACAGCCAAAAAACTTGACTGTTTGCTTAAACGTTTTCTCTAAATTGCCTTTAGGAAATAGTGTGTGTGCATGGTTGATTGTTCCTGTGTGTCTCTGTGTGCCCTGTGATGGACTGGTGACCTGTCCAGGGTGTACCCTGCCTCTTGCCTAGTGACTGCTAGAGATAGACACCACCTCCCACGCAACCCTGCACGGACAAGTGGGTATAGATAATGGATGGATGGATGGATGAATGGATGGATGTTCAGTTACAACATCCGTCATCCACAGCAGGTATGCATTTGCAAGCCTCTTAGAATGACGCACCCCACTCTGACCAGAAAGAAAATGTAGGGCTCCCTCTTTACTACGTCCTTCTGCAATTACAGCTAGTAGCGCTAATCACTTAGATGGACCAATGAGAGAACAAATGTTTCCTATGCCAGAATGGAGCTAGCTACAACACGGTAAAAAGTACAAGAAACACTGGCCTCTCCTACACTCTGGAGAGCTGGACAATACACAACATGGCTAAAAATAGGTTTAATGTGCAGTTGACTCCAAGGAAGTTGTTTGCAAGTTGCAACTATTCAGGATTCTAACCTAATAAGCGAAAATAATTGACACCAACTGTGGCATGAAGAATATAAAACAGCCAGTGTACAGGGAATATAGAAATGTTGGGTAGATTGTGGTTTATTTGTTGGAGAAATGGAGAGATAAATGAAGAAAATATTCAGTAACATCTCTTCTGCAAACTGCCATAACTCCACCCAACTCCTAGTGTGAAATGTAGCAATACTTAATTTTGAAATGATGGCTGATAAAAACATGAATGAATATATAATCCATCCATCCATCCATCCATCCATGCAAGATCAGGTCATGAGGGTTACAGGTCAAGAACGGACACCCAGAAATCCCTCTACTCAGCAAAATTCAGACAAAATGGTGTTTTCGCTCCAAAATAGCCATTGTCTTGTGGGGTTTGGCCCATGGCTCCAGCAGACTTTTTTTGTAGGTCCTTTGAAGTTACATATGTATTCTAAATTTTATAATCCTCAGTCAAAGCATGAATTTGGGCTGATTGTTTTAGTGCTTTTATGGGGTGCTGTGGAGGAATTAGGCCATGCCCACCAAATATATGAATATCTTTTGGCCATGTATGGCCATGGTGGAATGTCAGAATTCACCACAAAACCACACACACATCCTCCAGTGAAAGGTCTCTGTGTTTGAAACCAAGTGAGAACAACTTATTATCTGTCTTGTGACCCACTTTAAAGTGGATTAGGTCAAGAGGGTCAGAGAGGGACCTTTCCGAGTGAAAAAAGTGACTTCCTGTTCTCAGGGGGTGGGGCTTTGATGATGTCCGCATATGGCCATGTAGTATCATCGAGAACACAACATGGATAAATCATACAAACTTTGATCTAAGTCTGCCTTTCTATGTGGAAGATACAGCACTTCTAATTTTTTGGGCGAGAAGGCACAGTTTGTGAGCTGGCCACACCTCCTAGTCATGCTCAAAAACTCATGATTTTGATTACTTTTAATGCCCCATGCCTTAAGGTCATACTGATGAAATTTGAAGCGAATACCTCAAATCCTTAGGAGGATTTTGTCAAAGTGCGACATGCATGAAATGTCAAAAACACCCAAATATTACCCTCTGACCCAAAATAGGTGGCTTCTTGACATACTTCCAAGGAACTTTTATCTTTGTTTTAGAGGGTTCTACCTGTGTACGAAATTTCACGTCACTATGTTATACCGGTTGGCTTATCACAGTTTAGAGGGCACACATTAAAGGGCACAAATTAAAATCAAAAAGTGAAGAATTGCGAAAATATTGCCAAGAAAAAGAAGGTAAATTATAAAGAATGAGGGTCCTTCGACAGAACCCTGATTCACACCAGATGTTATAGGAGAGGGATGGGATCTGAGACTTGAGTTGGACAAACTTATTGTGGTCACAAAGGTAGGAGTAAAACCAGTCAAGGGGTGTATGGGTGATGCCAAGCGAGGACTATCTGTTGAGAACGGGGTGAGAGATTGTATCAAAGGTCACACTCAAATCAAGGAGGATGAAAAAGGAAAGTAAACCAGTGTCAGCTGCCATCAGAAGATCATTGGTGATTTTTATAAGAACGGTTTTCAGTAAGATGTACTTCTTGCCAAAGTTAAGCTTTTTTTTTAAATCATTCTGACCTAGTGAAGGCCATTTATGCTTATTTTAGCTCCAGACTCGACTATTTTAATGCTCTCTATGTCTCCCAGTCGACCCGGAATTGCCTTCATGGCAGATATACCTGAACCTCAGATACAGTAACTGCTGTTCTTATAATATGAAGTAAAGTTCAGAGGTTGTATTTAACAAATGTTATCACTAAAAACAATATTCAGTAACTTGTACGTTGTAAGGCCCCAAAGGTGGTCATTGTTGGGTTACTCGTATTTGCCTTGTTTTGTAGATTTGGTTGCTTATTTCCAGTGTTGAACATGTTACTTTAAAAAAGGAATTAGTTATAGTTACTAGTCACTTCTCCCAAAAGGTAACTGACTTTTTAACTGAGTTACTCCACTACAACAGTAACTAGTTAACGGGGCAAGTAATAATTGCGGTCATTTTTTTTTGTTTAAATATGTCTATAAAGTTAGATTTTTCTCTAAGGTTACACAATCCAGTTGCATAAAGTGGAATTACACATGTAGCCTACTTACACAGAACTTTCCATAGTTACTTCACACAAATGTTCTTGAATGCAGCTCAGAGTTAAAACATTTCCACAAATCGCTTTGCAAAAACACAGCAGCTTTTGATCAGCTGGGCAGAACTCAGCTCAACACAATATATGGATCAGCGACAGCCTGACCCAATTTTTAATATGTTCTGCCGTCCTTGCTTGTGTTAAAAAAAACTGTACAAACAACATGTTTTATTAGAAAAATACCTACATGTTTTGGCTGTAAAATAATTCCAGTATTAGATCATATTTTAAAGATGTATTTTTTTTCTTTTCATACTTCTTACAGGCAATTTTAAAAAGAGATTAGAAAAAGGTTTGCATTTATAAAGGAACATATCATTAAACAGGATTGAATCTGGAATAATTTTAATTTACTAATGACTCTACTCATCTAAAGGTCCAAAAGCCAGAATGTGCGGTGCTATGGACTTGTATCAGTCTTCTAAGTGAAGCTTGATTCTATTTTTTGATGACAGAATTAACAAAAACAGAGTAGCCAACATGCTGCCTTCAGGACCATGTCCTTCCCAGTACATTAGATGCATTTTTAGGAAAAACAATTATATTTCTGGCTGAAACTGGGAATTTGTGGAGAACTTTGAGACCAAAACTCATCTTTGTAATAAGTAAAGTATAGACTGTAAGCGGCTGAAAGACTAGTGTTTGTTGCACATATTACTGTTGTGATAATGAACTGCAATATAGGAGTAAAATAGTAAAAAAATTATGTTTGTTTCTTTTTTATGTATTCTAGTATTTAAATGTGAGCCTGAATGTGCATTACTGGTCAAAGGTTTTAGACCCTTTCCTTACTTAATGTGTCTCTTTATTTTCATGACTATTTAAATTGTAGATTGTAGAGACAAACCTGTAAATGAAAACTGTATGTAGTAAAATGTATGTAGTAAACAGAAAGTGTAAAATAACTAAACATTTTTTTTATTTTATATTTTACAAAATATCCACCCTTTGCTTTGATGACTGCATTGATCTTTTGGCATTCTCTTGATGAGCTTCATGAGGTGGTCACTGAAATGGTTTTCCAAGAGTCTTGAAAGAATTTCCCAGATGTTCATTGAGAGAAGGCCAGAGGTTATTTCAGTCACTATAGAAAGGGCGGCTACGTTAATAATTCTAAAATATAGCATATTTAAAGTTATTTTACAATTTTTTAGTTTGCTAAATAATTGCATATGCGTTCATTCACTGTTTTGATGTCTTCATTGAGAATCTACGATGTAAATAGTCATAAACCCAAAGAAAACCATTAACTGAGAAAGGCGTTCTAAAACTTTTGACCGGTAGTGTAGTTTTTAATGAAATGAGAGAATGGTAAACTAATAGGAGTTATGTTGGGCTAAAACTGTGTACGATTCAAATAAAACTACAGGAGATGCTGTATAGCATCCATGCCTTTGTCTTCTTTATTTTGAGTTTTTCTCACCATGCGGACAGCATAGTTCTTAAACAAAGCAGTGGTATTAGAAATAAAGTTATTCCAATAATTCCTCTTTTATTTTCACCTAAATGAGAAGAAAATCGCTATTAAAAGTGTGACACATGGACGATGATGTGTGATTTACAGATACAATTTAAAACGACATATGGTAGCTTGGAACCCCCACCCCCGGTCAACTTTTATTTCAACATATAAATCAAATGTTGGAAGACTTACATGCTGGTGATGTTCTGGAAAAAGTCGTCAAAGCTCTCGCTCACGTTCCCTGCGCTGCTTGTCCCCTGGAAGGACAACAGCGGGAACAACCCGCTACTGTCTGACTTGTTACAGTATATCTCGGTGGATGAGCAGGAACAGGTGGGCGGACAGTCCAGCAGGGAGCTCAGGCTGCCGTGGAACAAACAGACCAGCAGAAGGAAAGCCGTCTGGCATCTGCGGATCCTGTAAGGTGGATCCAAGGAAAATGACCTCGAAACATCCGTGATGGAATCACTGATCGCCTTCATTTTCTTGCACTGCTCCTCTATGTGGAAACAATAACAATAACTTTTTCTCACTTTATCTGATGAGAGCAGCCCTCTCCTCTCTCAGTAGAGTCCAACTGTCAGAAGAGAGAATGTCTCCTTCATATCCATGGGTCCTGTGTGGATCATATCTGTAGCGATGCAAAAGCACTGCGGAAATACATAACTGTCTTCCAGGTTGGCTATATGGCAGAAAGGGATTTAAGGGCGTCCACACCCCGTCCCTCTCTTTTTCTCTTCTGCCATTCATACTGACATCTCAATTTCTCCCCCTCCCTCTCTGCCTCAGCTGATATTCCCACTGTGAGGATCTGTTAGCTCCATGAGGGGAGCTTCAAGTCCCACCTATGCTTCAAAGCCCACAGACTTTCAGGCAAATAGGGCCCTTTGATATTTCTAGTATCTAATTAGCCTACTCCAAAAAAAAGTTTATTAGCAATTAAAAAATACAGTTGATTACAGTAAATTATACAACAGCCTCCGCAATTGTTTCCATCCCTGGTAAAAATGTGGCACACGTATTACCACCCTTAACAGTTGGTTTACTTCTGTGGATTTGTTGTTTCCTTGTTGTTTATTATGTTCTAATAGGTCTTGTCATTTAGTTGTTAATATTGCCATTAGAGTTTTGCCATATTAGTTCATTCATTTTCATTTACTTCCCTAGTGTGTTGTGTTCTTTGTACATTTGAATTTATTTATCTTAGATCGGTTTTTATTCTCTTCCCCTTGGATAAGTAGTTTTTATGTGTCTTAGTTCAGCTCAATTCGTGTTACTTGGTCTCCCTGCTTTCCTATTTCATCAGCTGCTCAATTTAATCCCCTGATTACCTAACCTGCATTTAGTCTCATTCTGCACTTACTGGTTCTCGTTGTTTTTTACTGGATCAATCTTGTTACACTTCTTTTTTTTACATGTGTTTCAAGCACTGTTCTGCTTGTGCTACTCCTGTAAGTTTTCTATTTTTATAATTAGCAGACCAAACATTTTTCCCTGGTATTTGAAACTGGATTCATCACCTCACCAGATTCCTCCCTATGCACCTTGGAAGGAGGTAAATGTGTGCCAGAAACTTTAGCAAAACAAAGAGAAACTTTGAAACTGTACAGCAAACTGCTCTTCGTGGACAATAAGGGTTAATTTAACTGAACTGAACATTTGGATCTCTATTTAAAATTAATTCTTATGACTTATATTTAAACATTTTTATTGATCCAGTTTCCAGGAATTTTAAGTAATAATAACTTCCAGACTGGTGTAAAATGTGAAGTCAGACAGGCATCTATTTTTCTCAACCATTCTTCAAAATGGGAAAGAAAAGATAAAATGTTCCAGAAAAAGAGACGTGCTGGGGTAGTGAACTAAAAAGAACCAAGCAGCAGCACATGAAATGCAGACCGCCAAATTGGGTATGATAGATATATTCTCCACAATGTGAGAATGATCATGTGTGAAGCAGCAGCACAGCTGGAGTTGACCGCCTGAACAGCTCACAGGTGACGCCTAATTTGTTACTAAACATATAAATGATACACATCTTAAAGCTGCTTTGCTGCAACAAATGCATCCTGTCAATGTCGATTAATTCAGTTTACGTTGTAATTCAGTGATGGCAGTTTAAAAATACATTTAAAAACATTTGTAAAAAATGTATGCATCACTGTGAAGTTATTAAAATGCAAATTTTAAACAAAATGCTGAGACATGTAATGAATTGCAAAATACTAATAAATACTGCAGTAAACAGTAATGTTTTTTTGTCCTGATTTAACAGCAGCTTCTGCACATCTCATATTTTCAGAATTTTTTTTTTCAGAACTGAGTAGAATAAAAACTGAATGCTGACTCATCTTGTTTAGTTCTGGTTCTGGTAATACTGAGAAGATTCACATCAACAGGGGGTAAATGTTTGCAAACCTGACTCTGTGCTTGTTTTCAACTGTAAAACTAGACAGAAGGCCAAAATTGCTCAAAAACTGCTTCATTATGCAAAGAGCATCACTCTGCACTGACACAATTTTCTCAAATATGCATGAAGCACTATGCATGACATTTAAAGGAAACCCCATCCATATTTATAAAGCTATATTTATGATAATTACAACCAGATCAAATAACTCCTCATTTTAGAAAGAAAAAAATACAATTCTTTGCGTTTTGCAGATCTTACCAAAAAACAGCTAAAAAAAGCTGCTGATAATTTTGACAAAACAGAAGATAATCATGCTAGGAATACAAAAATATGTCAGCATTTGATCCTGTCTTGATGTTTGCCTGATATTTTTGCAAATACACTCTATTCAATTATTTAGGGGTTATTTGGCACTAGTGGTCTTTATTTCAAAGTGGAGAGAGGAGGAAGGCATGCAGGAAAAGTCTCATTGGGTTTGAGGTCTGAGGTCTTTGTACATCTGTGGCGAGTTCTACCACTACCCCACGCACTAATGATTCAGAGTATTATATACATATAGACAAAATATATATATATATATATATTATATATATATATATATATATATATATATATATTAATTATATATATATTATTATATATATATATATATATATAATATAATATATAATATAAGGGTTGGACAATGAAACTGAAACACCTGGTTTTAGACCACAATAATTTATTAGTATGGTGTAGGGCCTTCTTTTGCGGCCAATACAGCGTGAATTCATCTTGGGAATGACATATACAAATCCTGCACAGTGGTCAAGGGATTTTAAACCATTCTTCTTGCAGGATAGTGGCCAGGTCACTACGTGATACTGGTGGAGGAAAAACGTTTCCTGACTCGCTCCTCCAAAACACCCCAAAGTGGCTCAATAATATTTAGATCTGGTCACTGTGCAGCCCAAGGGAGATGTTCAACTTCACTTTCATGTTCATCAAACCAATCTTTCACCAGTCTTGCTGTGTGTATTGGTGCATTGTCATCCTGATACTTGGCACCGCCTTCAGGATACAATGTTTGAACCATTGGATGCACATGGTCCTCAAGAATGGTTTGGTAGTCCTTGGCAGTGACGCGCCCATCTAGCACAAGTATTGGGCCAAGGGAATGCCATGATATGGCAGCCCAAACCATCACTGATCCACCCCCATGCTTCACTTTGGGCATGCAACAGTCTGGGTGGTACACTTCTTTGGGGCTTCTCCACACAGTAACTCTCCCGGATGTGGGGAAAACAGTAAAGGTGGATTCATCAGAGAACAATACATGTTTCACATTGTCCACAGCCCAAGATTTGCGCTCCTTGCACCATTGAAACCGACGTTTGGCATTGGCATGAGTGACCAAAGGTTTGGCTATAGCAGCCCGGCCGTGTATATTGACCCTGTGGAGCTCCCGACAGACAGTTCTGGTGGAAACAGGAGAGTTGAGGTGCACATTTAATTCTGCCGTGATTTGGGCAGCCGTGGTTTTATGTTTTTTGGATACAATCCGGGTTAGCACCCGACCATCCCTTTCAGACAGCTTCCTCTTGCGTCCACAGTTAATCCTGTTGGATGTGGTTCGTCCTTCTTGGTGGTATGCTGACATTACCCTGGATACCGTGGCTCTTGATACATCACAAAGACTTGCTGTCTTGGTCACAGATGCGCCAGCAAGACGTGCACCAACAATTTGTCCTCTTTTGAACTCTGGTATGTCACCCATAATGTGTGCATTTCAGTATTTTGAGCAAAACTGTGCTCTTACCTTGCTAATTGAACTTTCACACTCTGCTCTTACTGGTGCAATGTGCAATCAATAAAGACTGGATACCAGGCTGGTCCAATTTAGCCATGAAACCTCCCACACTAAAATGACAGGTGTTTCAGTTTCATTGTCCAACCCTGTATGTTGTATTAAAAATTTTATAATAATATATATATATATATATTTTATATATATATATATATATATATATATATTATAATATAATAACTCATTTAACTAAGTGAAGCATTATATAGAGTGGTTACACACAGACTGTTTTAAGCCACTATTTCTTTCATTTATGATTATAGCTAATGAAAACACGACATTTAGGATTACAATATTACATCAGATCAATAAAAGACATTTTTAATTCAGAACTGTGAGTTCTTTTTTTTTTTTTTTTAGAAATGTGGGCTCAATAAAAAGTATGTTTAACACCTTCTTAAATGTTATTTTTCAAAGATACTTTTAATCTGACAAAGGAGTCTCAGCAGAACAGGAAACTTGTGTTTTTGAAAAAGTTCCACCAAATATGTGTCATATTAGATTTAACAAGTTTGACCCACATGCAGAAAGCAATTCAGGAGACGAGTTTTATAGTTAGAAGTTTTATTTACAAGACAAGGCAATAACTGGGAACAGGAACTGGAGTATGAACTGTAAGAAAAATAAAGCAAAAGGTAAGCAGGGATAAACTGGAAATAGAGAATGATAAATAATGATTCAGTCTTACTGGGGAGAAAGGGATGATCCGCCAGAGGGGGAGGTGGAGAAAACCCAGAGGATTGTTTACCCGTGGAAACGGAGATGGTGAGTTCAGGTCTGCCAGGAAGTTAGGATGTCCAGAGTATACTGTGGAAGAAGCTTGTGTACGTTGGAGGATGGACAGGGTTCGTTGAGGAGGATCCCAGGTATAGAGGAAGCTGCCAGCTGGTGAGATCCAGAGGAGCAAACGGAGGTTTGAGTCTTTGTTCATGAGGTGAAATGACTTCTTCCCAGAAGACAATAATCCAAGAGGTCCAAAGCTGACAGCGAGGTCAGGTTCAGGTACACCTGTAAGGCAGAGCATGCAGGATTAATAAGAAGTTCTGGAGATGAATGGTTTGACTTAGGAGACGTGGAACACTGGGTGAATACGAAGGCTGGACGGCAGACGTAGACGAAGAGCTGAAGGACTGATAACAGAGTCAATAGTATACGGACCAATGAAACGAGGAGAAAGTTTCTTAGACATTGGCTTTAACGGGATGTCCCGGGAGGACAACCAAACCTTCTGACCAGGAAGGTAAGTAGGAGCTGGTCGTCGTTTGCGGTCAGCATATTTCCTATTTTGGTCAGCCGTACGAAGGAGAGCTGAAGTAGCTTCGCTCCAGATCCGTTTACACCTGTCCTTCTCATCTGCAGGAAACAAGGGTGGTTGGTAGCCAATTGCTACCTCAAATGGGGAGAGACCAGTAGCAGCAGAGATTTGACAGTTTATTGCATATTCCACCCAGGGAAGATAAACTGACCAGTTAAGAGGTTCGGTAGCGGTCATACATCTGAGGGTGGATTCTATCGCTCAGTCTGACCGTTAGATTGGGGATGATAACCTGAGGTGAGAGAGACCTTAGCTCCAAGAGCTAAACAAAACTGTTTCCAAACACAAGAAATAAATTGAGGCCCGCGGTCATACAAAATGTCTTGCGGTATGCCGTGAAGGCGAAAAACATGCTGCACTAGCAGCTGAGCGGTTTGGAATGCAGATGGTAATTTTTTAAGAGGAACCAAATGACAAGATTTAGAGAATCAGTCTACAATGGTGAGAATGACTGTGTTTCCTTTGGATACAGGTAATCCTATTACGAAATCTAGTGCAATGTGAGACCAAGGTCGTTTAGGGATGTTTAATGGTTGCAGTAATCCAAAAGGGGGCTGATTTCCAGATTTTTGCCTGGCACAAACAGAGCAAGCTTGCATGTATTCCTTTACATCTTTGTGTAATGATGGCCACCAATAACGTCTGGAAATGAGGGCAATGGTTCTGCTGACCCCTGGGTGCCCTGAGAATTTGGCAGTGTGGTACCAAGGAATGAGTCTAAATCTAACAGATGTAGGCACATAAACTCTGTTAGGAGGACCCGTACCTGGATCTGGTTCCTTCAGTCTTGCTTGATTTATGAAGTTTTCTATCTCCCAGACCACAGCTCCAAAGGTCCAGTGAGAAGGTACGATGGGTTCTGCTTCTCTCTCGGTAGTATCCTGTGAATAAAGCCGGGAAAGAGCATCCGGCTTTAAGTTCTTAGTACCGGGCCTGTAAGAGATGGATAAGTCAAAACGAGAAAAAAAATAAGGACCATCGTGATTGGCAGGGATTAAGTCTTTTTGCCGACTGCAAATAGGCCAGATTTCTATGATCTGTCCATACTCCAACCAATGTCACCATTCCTCAAGTGCTAATTTAATAGCCAGAAGTTCTCTGTCTCCCACATCATAATTCCGTTCCGTGCTGGTCAACCTACGGGAAAAAAAAAGCACAAGAATGGAGCTTTCCATCCGTGGAGGCCTGCTGGGAGAGCACTGCACCAACGCCAGTGTCAGAGACGTCCACCTTTCAGTGTCCTGAATGCCTCGTCTGCTTCAGGAGTCCAGGTGAATGTTTTGTTTGTTGAAGTCAAGGCGGTGAGAGGAGCTGCAATGAGACTAAAGTTTTTGATGAATCTCCGGTAAAAGTTGGCAAATCCAAGAAAACGCTGTAGTTGTTTGCGGGAGTCTGGAATAGGCCACTCTAGCACTGCCTTGATCTTTTCAGGATCGGAGCGAACCTGTCCACCCTCTAGGATGTGCGTTGGAGGATGGACAGGGTTCGTTGAGGAGGATCCCAGGTATAGAGGAAGCTGCCAGCCGGTGAGATCCAGAGGAGCAAACGGAGGTTTGAGTCTTTGTTCATGAGGTGAAATGACTTCTTCCCAGAAGACAATAATCCAAGAGGTTCAAAGCTGACAGCGAGGTCAGGTTCAGGTACACCTGTAAGGCAGAGCATGCAGGATTAGCAAAGGCAAAGTGAAGACAAGGCAAGAGTAATGTGGCTGGAGTTGTACCACTAAGGGGCAACACTCTGGCAATGAGTTCTTCTTCTTCTTCTTCTTCTTCTTCTTCTTCTTGTGTTTAATGGCGGTTGGCAAGAAACTGTAGGTGTGCATTACCGCCACCACTGGTATGGAGTGTGGTTCATCATGGATTAATATCTACCTATATACTTAAATTCTATTAAATAATTTTGTTCTTTTTAGAAATCTTAAAATAATTTGTTTATGTTTGCTCCCTATTGTCTTTTGTAATTAATCTATTATACTAAACTTTTCTCTAATCCTTTCAAATTCTCTCTTCATACCTCTTCTTTCCAGCTCATATTTCTGACACTCTATAAAAACATGTTCAATTGTTTCATCCATCCCACAGTGGTCACATTGTCCTGTACTATGTTTATGCATTTTAAAAAGTGTATAATTAAGTCCTGTATGTCCTAATCTTAGTCTTGTTATTACCCTTTCCTCCTTTCTGTTCCTTCTTCCAGTTCTTTTTTCACCGACTGCCTTTTTGATCCTATAAAACCATCTTCCTTTTCTTTCTCCATCCCACCTTTTCTGCCATTCTTCCTTCAATTTTTGTTTGATGATGCTTTTTGCTTCTGATTTACTTAAATGTACTATAAAATTGATATGATTTTGTGTTGCCTTCTTAGCCATCTTATCTGCCATCTCATTTCCTTTAACCCAATATGTGCTGGAACGCAAAAATACTATTGATAACCCATCATTTGTAGTCTGAATAAGAATGCTGTATTTCTAGTAAAAATGTCTGGCCCCTGCTGTCTGAATGGTTATGTTTTTAAACTCAATAGTACTGAACTTGAATCTGAACAAATTATTGTTTTTAAAGGTTTATGTCTTCCACCCACTGTACTGCTAAACGTATTGCTAACATTTCTCCTGTGTATACTGATAAACCATTTGTGATTCGTTTTCCTACTCTTATTTAAATTCCGGTACTATGAATGCTATTCCTATTTTATCATTTATTTTCGATGCATCTGTATAAATCTGAAGGTATTGATAATAATTATTAACATATTCCTGTACTATATTTAACTCTAATATACATGTTGTTTTCTTTTTTCCATTAATGACATATCTACCTGTGCTTCTGGTAGATCCAGGGTGGCCCCAACAGCTACTGGCAATATCGGACTTATTACTGTATTTTGTATATGAACTTTTCTGTTATTTTTTTAATGATCCATCCAAAACTTCTAGTCTCTTTTTTAATTTTTTCCCCAGCATGGCTTCAAGATGTCTCTTGTTGGATGACCCGGGTTATTGCCTTGTAAATTTATCCAGTAATTTATTGTTAATTGTGTTCTCCTCAAATCTAACGGCATTTCTCCCATTTCTACTTCGAGTGCTGCTGTTTGGGTTGTTTTGAAAGCTCCTGTACAAAGTCTTAATGCTTGATGTTGAATAATGTCTAATTTTTCCAGGTGTGTCTTTGCTGCTGAACCATATATAATACTTCCATAATCTATATTTGATCTGATCAATCCTGTGTAAATTTGTTTTAACGCTTCCCTATCTGCTCCCCAGTCACTGCCAGCCAAACATCGCATAATATTTAATAATTTCTTACATTTATCTATTATTTTCTGAACATGTATATTCCATAGGATTTTCTCATCAAACCATACTCCTAAAAACTTTATACATTTAACGTGTTCTAATTCTTGATTATATTGTTTTAATTTTATTTCCTCTCTTGTTTTTTTTCCGTGTAAATACCATAACTTTTGTTTTCTCGACTGAGAACTTAAATCCCCGTTGAAAAGCCCACTCCTCTATCCTTTTTATCTCCACCTGTATTTTCTTTCCAGTCATCTTTACATTTTTCCCCCTTTTCCATATGGCTCCATCATCTGCAAAAAGTGAACATCCCATTTCTTTTCCAATTTCTGTAAATACGTCGTTTATCATTATAGTGAAGAATATTGGACTTATAATACTACCTTGTGGCGTACCATTGTCTACAGCATATTTTGTTGATATTTCTTGATCTATTTTAACTTGAAGAATTCTATTTGTTAAAAAGTTTTGAATCCAGTTAAACATTTTCCCATTGATTTTCATTTTATTTAATTTAATCAGTAATCCTTCAACCCACATCATGTCATAAGCTTTCTCTATGTCAAAAAATACAGCTACTACACTTTCTTTATTAACTTGCGCTCTTCTGATTTCATGTTCTAAACATAATTTTGGGTCATTAGTATTTCTCCCTTTTCTAAAACCACTTTGCACTTTAGTAATGTACCTGTTCTTATTCAAATAATATGTTAATCTATTATTAATCATTTTTTTCCATTATTTTGCATACATTTGATGTTAAAGCAATAGGTCTATAATTTTCTGGTTTGTGTTGTTTTTCCTGGTTTAGCTATTGGTACGATGATTGACTCCTTCCAGCTCTGAGGCAGCCCCCCCTCCTCCCAGACTTTATTATAAAGCTCTAATATGACGTCTTTGGATGATTCACTGAGATTTTTGTCATTGTGTAAAAAAATCTGATCTTTACCAGGTGCCGTGTTCTTAATTTTTCTAAGCACAGAGTTCAGTTCTGCTTTTGTAAACCGTTCATTCATTAAGTTATTTGTTTCTTCAGTTTTTCTGTAGTAAATATTTGTATTTCAGTTTTGGTGGCTTCCCTCCCTTTCCTTCCCTCATCACTAATGTTACTTGAACTATGAATTTTATTGAATGTTTTAGCTAGTATTTCAGCTTTTTTTTCATCTTTTATTATATTTTGTATTTTCTACTTCTAATTTTGGGATATCCATATTCTTTCTTAATACCATTCATTCTTTTAATTTTTTTTCCATATCTTATCAATTTTTGTTTCTCTACCTACCGTACTGCAAAAAATTTCCCCTCCAATATTCTCTTTTTGCATTCCTAATAATTTTCCTTACCATTGCTTTTTTCTCTTATATTCATGAGGTTCTGAAATATTGGATTTCTTTTAAGTGCTTTAAATGCTTTATTTCTTAATTTTTATTACTTCTCTACATTCACTGGTCCACCATGGTACCATTTTCTTATCACACCGTCTTTCTCCTTTTTTTTATTGAATTTCTGCAGCTTCTATAATTATCTTACAAACACATTCATTTATATTATTTACATTCATTTTCATATCTATTTTTCCTAGATTCTTTTCACTGAGATATTGAAATTTAATCCAATCTGCCTTATTAAAATTCCATTTATTTATTTTTACATTCTTAATGTTTAATGTTAGTCCTGTTTTGATCTTAATGGGATAATGATCACTACCTATTGTTGTATTTTTATCAATATCCCACTCACATATACCAGCTAACGAATTTGATACCAAAGTTAAATCAATTGCTGACTCTCTTCCTGTTCTTACATTAATTCGTGTACCCCTCCCATCATTAAGACATACTAAATTTTTAGTTTCTATTACTTCTTCTATAACTTGTCCGTTTTTATCATTACATTTTCCCCATATTGTGCTATTAGCATTAAAGTCCCCGCAGCATATTACTTTCTCCTACAGATATTCTAACATCTCTTCCATCAATTCCATTGATAATGTTTTACATGGATTATAAAAATTAATTATCTTACATTTTCCTTCTTTTTCCCAATTTCAACAACTATATACTCTAAAATCTTTACCTTTCTTAATATTTGATATTGAACTCCTTCTTTATAAATATCGCACACCCTCCTCCATTTCCTTCTGGTTGATCCCTTCTTATACTACCATACCCTTTAATAACAAAATCTAATGATGGTTTTAACCATGTCTCCTGTACACAAATCACCTCTGGTTTCTCTTCTAGTCCATCAATATACCCTTTCAGTTCCTGTCCTTTATCAGACTTCTAGCATTCCATTGTAGTATTCTCATATATTATCAGTGGGGGTTCCTGGTCTCCCCTCTGTTTCTAACCTCTTGTTGATGTTCTCCCAAGATCCCTCTTTGAAACCCAGAAATTTTTCCGCTCCTCTCACAATTATTTTAATTTTTTCAGTTTTATGTTTGGCCTGGTCAGTACAGTTGATGACGTAAGCAATGAATAGTATAAATTTTTCTACCGATAACTCAATATTCTCCTCTGTTTGCAGTTTTTGAGGAATTTGTCTCTCTTTTTGTTCCACCTCTCTTATCTTTTGTCCTTTCACACTTTTGACTGCTTCTGCGTAACTTGTGTTTTTGCTGATCTTAACATGTTGGATTTCCTTTGCTGTTTTCCTCACCTCACATCCTCCATATGTAACCCTATGTTGACCTCCACAGTTACAACATTTTTCTTGCTCTTCTTTACAATCTTCTATCTTGTGGTCCCCTCCACACTTTGCACACCTCTGCTTTCCTTTGCTAACTGCTGCTATGTGTCCATATCTCTGGCGTTTGTAACATCTAAGTGGTGGAGGGATGTATGCTCTTACTTGGAAGCTTAAGAATCCTATTTTGATGTTTTCTGGCAAGATTGTTTCTGCAAATTCAATCATCACTGACAGACTTCCTACTCTTTCTCCATTGACAGTTTTTGATAATCTCTTCAGTGAGTTCACTTTTGCACCAGTAATGCTTCTTTTTAGTTTGTCTAAATCTTCATCCAGAGGGATACCAAAGACCACCCCCCGGATTGATTTATTTTCTCCTAAAATCTTTCTCTCTACAACTATTTTTTGTCCAATGCTTTCTACATGTAAAGCCTTCATTTTTACACGTCACTAATAAGTTTCTGTCTCTTAATACTTTCACCATTTCTACATATCCTATTTTCTTTTTTATTTCTCTAGAAATCACTATCGGGCTTAGGTTATTATGCTCCTCCTCATTCCTTAATTTTATTATTATTTTAAATTCTTCCTTAAGTATTTTCCTTCTAACTATTCTCTCTTCATCCAAGCTGCTTCCTTCCAACTTTCGCTTGTTACCCTGATTTTCAAACATCCCTCCTTCCTCCTTTTCCCACGTCCTCTTCCTCCCCCCCTACCAACCGGTGTCCATCCCTCAAAATCTTCTTTTCCTGCCTGTACCTCCATCCCAACCATTCACATACCAGTTTATGCCTTATTCCGCCGTTTCCAATATGAAAGCAAGTTTATCCACTAAGCCAAAAGAAAGCTGGATCGAGCTTTCTTCCAAAGGAAAAACTCGTCTCGTCTACAACAAATTCTTGCTGCGAACCACCTGGAAAACCTCCACCCGCGTCCTCCTGGCCCTAGCAATGAGTTGCTGGCAGCCTACTCCTTAAATCCTCCTCTGGAGATGATCAGGGTGATGGAAAACACCTGTCGGACACCTCCATGTTCAGACGCCATCTAGAGGCTAAACACAGTAAGCAGCACCCAAAAAGCAACCATGGCAGAGATCCTGACAGTATGTTGAATTCTATGACAATAAACTGGGCTGGAGATGCAATGGTAAATGTGTCTACAGGAAGGGACAGAGCAGATTGTACTTCTTAGGTCCTGCAGTGTTAGCAAGATGCTGCAGATGTTCTATAGGTCTGCTGTGGAGAATGCAATCTCTTCTATTTTATGTTTCTTATATTATCTCTGTGTATTTTTCAATGAGGCATTTTGAATGGCCTTGTGACTGAAATATGCTAAACAAATCAAACCTGTCTTGCCTTTTGTAAAAACACAAAGCGCCTATTGAGAGGAAATGGTAGAACTCCTCTAACCTGCTGTGCAAGTTCTTTTTGGATAAAATGACAGAAAAGACAATAATATAAATCGTGTTTTGTATAAATATCATATTGTATGACAGTGGTGGCCATGTTTTTCTCTAGTAAAGTTTTGCAAATCATTGCAATGCAGTGTTTAGGCCTCTGTCGTTTAGAGGATATTAATCATATGGCATGACTTCATAATGTACCCATGACAGTAATGCATTATGAAAGAATTATTGATTCATAATGGCTGGTTAATGCATTGCCTGTCGACTAGGCTATGGTTTTATGAGACGTAGATAAAAGTAACCTATATTTGCTCTCTGTCCACCCCACACACACATTCACCATGTGTTTAATCACTAATTATGAGCATATACCTTGCCTAGGTGTTCCTCAATGATTTTGTAAATCTAGTGTTTTTATACATGCAAAATATTATAAAAAGGTTCCATATATATGTTGAGATTAATGGTTATTTTCTTTGTGAAATTTTAAGAAATTCTCTAATCACACTGGATCAGAATGAAAACAAAGGTTGGTTGGTTTCCAAATGTTTTGAGCAAAGCCAATTGAGTCCAAGATAGCATTAAAGACTATATTTTGGCCATCACTTTTAGCGTAAACATAATTGTTACTATCCCCCACTGTATTTAACACTAAATCATATAGGACATCTGAAAACTGATACAAAAATTGAGAATAATGGCCAGGTGGATGGTACAAAACAACTAATTGTGGTTTTGTTGCTTTACAATTTGGATGAGGAAACTATGGATTAAATATTCAAAAGAGTTGTCGCTATTAATTGGTCTGGGACTAATCATTAAATCTGACTAAAATATGGTTGCTACTCCTCCTCACCCAGTATTTCGAAGTATGTGAAAATTTAAATAATTAGAAGGAGTTGACTCATTTATAGTAAAATAATCCTCTTGCTGCTGCCAGGTTTCTGTGAGACAAAATAAATCAATCCGATTGTCACAAATCAAGTCATTAACCAACAAAATCTCTGAAAAGAGAGATCTTATGTTAATAAGCCATATTTAATTGTTTTATTTTTCTTTTCTGAGTTTTATTTATTTTTTATGAGATTTTAATGGTTTCCTCCTTTTTACGTTATTTCTTAATCTATTTAATTTTGGCCGTTGTCAAGATACTGTCTTAATATGGTAATGGTTGGGTAGCAGTACAGAAGCTGCAGAGAGGAGTGTTAAACTACGACCCTGCTTCTTGGTCTGAACCCTGGGTTGTCAGAGGTTTGGAGAACTAATAAATTCAGCCAGATTCCTAGAAAGTAGAACTGCTCTGTCCAAAGTGGGATGGATGCCGTCTCTCCGGATCAGATCAGGTTTTTCACGAAATGTTCACCAGTTATCAATGTAGCCCACAATGTTTTCTTTTTTTCTTTTTTTTATTTATTTATTTATTTTTTTCAGGAGACGTCCTAGATAGCCAGCGGTTGAATGACAATATGCAGCTAAACATGTTGTCACTGGTCAGATCAGGGAGGGGACCAGAGAAAATTACGCAGTCCGACATTGTTTTGCACGCTGAAGCAACACTAACTTTGGTGACCTCTGACTGGCGTAACCGGGTTTCATTATTATTCTGTGTTATTCACTACCAGCGTGAATAACAGTCTTACTGTATTTACGCTTATCTTTAGCCACCAGTTTCAGGTAGGATTTGATGTTGCCCATTCTGGCCCCTCGCAAACATTTGACTATAGTTGCTCGTGTCTCTAGTGCCATGTTTCTGACTGTGGAGCTGCCAATTACCAAAGTCGGCTTCTCAGCGGGTGTGTCGCTGAGTGGGGAAAATCTGTTAGAAACGCAGATGGGTTGATGGTGACCCGTGGGCTGGGATTTCGGACTATGCTTTCGGCGTACCATCACCCAACCAGGTCCTGGCTGCGCGGGCTCTGCTGGCTAAGGGGCCTCGGCTATCTGCTTATTTTTCAACAGTACGGAGCCTCCAAAGCCACAAAATGCTACATTTAGTACACGTACCATTATCACTAAAGGAGGCAGCGGAGTAACTGGACATCTGACACAGAGAGCAGGAAAGAGGAGACTCAGAGAGAGACAGAGAAAAAACAGAATGGGTAGCCATGGTGGAGCTCACGCTAAGCCAGCGACCCCTTACCACTACAAGAAAAACCATGTGAAACACAGAGGGTCCCCAAACATTAGGTGCAGCAACAGAAAATGTCTTGCAACGTGCTTATGTGTTAGAATATTTCAAAAATGTCACAACAAATAGAAATCAGATCAAATTAAGAGAGCCTTCGTACACCAAACAATCCACAGAGGGCAACAGTGCGTCACGTCCTGTTTTCAAATATCAATCACAAACATTCAGTGGAGTTAGATTGTCCTCTTTAGCAGAGTGGTTCATGTCCTTACCTGTCACACGGGACACTGCA
Source organism: Crenichthys baileyi (assembly GCA_036173005.1). Taxonomy (NCBI): domain Eukaryota; kingdom Metazoa; phylum Chordata; class Actinopteri; order Cyprinodontiformes; family Goodeidae; genus Crenichthys; species Crenichthys baileyi. Next base: position 360,122 of record JAHHUM010002915.1, read on the forward strand.
TACATAACTGTTACATTCACTGCTGCTTCACTAAATAAAGATTATATTTTGTTTTATATTATATTGCACAGTTTTTACATTAATGCTGTCACCAATGTCACCTGACTATGCTGCACCTGATTTAACTAATCTAAGTATGCCTTGTTGAAAACCGCACAGTATGTTCAAAAATAAGTCATTTATCCTGGGTGTTATTCTCCTTTACTATACAGCCTGATTGTTTTTCCTGACTGGATTTTATAATTCTTAATCTGGTAACATTTTCTATGGAATTTAGTGATTAATGAACCTGTATTCTTTCATTGCCTTTTGCTTTGTTGCTGACGCACCTGAATGTCCCCACTGTGGGACAATAAAGGATTTTCTATTTTATTCTGAATAAAATACACTTAATCAATACAAATGTAGTTAACATAGCAGCTAATTGTAGTTTTGTACAGTGAAGCTCATTTATGACACATAATCAGCAATGTAGAAGCCAAGTGGCCTGGGTCTGTGCATGAGCTGGTGCCTATCTTCAGAAGTCAGTGGGTGAGATGGTGTCTAGGGTACACCCTAGACAGGGTGCCAGTCCATCACAGGGTAACACACAGGACGAACAACAATGCACACACCCATTTACACCTAGGAGCAACTGAGAAAGACCATTTAATCTAACAGTACCCAGAGATAACCCACGCATGCACGGGGAGAACACGCAAACTGCACGAAGAAAGACCCCCGGCCGGGAGTCAAACAGAGGACCTTCTTGCTGCAAGGCAACAGCACTACCCACTGCTCCACCTTGCAGCACTACAGTTATTCAATGTGTGACCCCGTTTTCTGAAACCGAAAACCCTGGGTATGATAGTATGAAGTAGATCTACTCAGGGTATGTGCTTTCTACTCTGAGCTTGTTAACCCCGATCCCGGAAACAGGGCCCTGGGGGAAATGAGTGGAATCTGGTAGAGGTCCCTGTGGTGGTTTGTAGATGGCAGGTTAGGAGGATGATGATGTAGCTCGGAGCAGCGGCAGAAATGGGGGCGTTAGTAGGGGACAGATTGCATTGATAAGGAGGGTGGTGAGGGGCCTTGAGGTGCCAGCCATGGAATGGCGATCAGAAGCTTATTGTTTTTAGTTGATGGTTTGAGGCTTGAGATCCTGGGGTACACAGAGGAGGACCTTGGTTTCAGCTCAAGGTTGTCTTGAATGAGGAGAAACGAAAGGAAATCTTTAGCATTGTAGAAGACACAGAAAATCATAAGGGACTCAGAGGACTCAGGTTTGCCACATAGGTCAATACACAAGTGTCAAAGGAAGAAGTGTCAGAGGACTGGCAGTTGAGTAAGAGCACACCTGGTCAACTCCATCCCCCCAAGATCCAGCAGCAATAGTAGAACTGCGGCCTCCAGTGGAGAGCTAAAACTCCAGAAAGAGAGAAAAGCAACCACTCAGACACAAACACCTAGATTCCTGACAATTTCACAGCAAATGAGAAAATGTAATGTACAGAGGCAAAGTCAGGATCAAAGTTGTGTTTTCAATGAAGGAGTTTAGTGTTTTTGTTTGACAGTTTATCAAATAGCTCAAAAAGTGACCCCAACTTAACTGTTTTTAGTTATACGAAAGAGCACATGCAGTTTTAAATGATCAGGTCAGGCAGTGAAAAGTTCTGGAGGTCTTGTTTAACTGAACTCCAAAAATGGGGTTATCCAAGATTTAACAGGAAGACAATTGTGTTTTCACATAGGACCAGATTGGTTTGGATAGCCTTTTTTAAATGAAATCATTCAGTGTGTATTTACTCAGTGATCCGAGACATTTAGGAGTGACAAAACAATCTAAATAGAAGAAATATGTAAGGAGCAAGTAGGTTTTCACTGTAATCTGGTACCATTTACACAGTGAATGTCTCCACTACAATAAAAAATCCTTAATTTTATTTTCAGAATGCAAGCCTTATATCCAGTACTGCAAAACTAACACAGATGCACAAGAAACACAGTTACACACCCTAATGGGGCCGTATTTCCTATTAAAGGAGGAGCAAAAGGTTTCCTGTCTGTCTGGGGCCTTTCATTTGTCCTCAGGGTCTCCTGTCAGTCTGTGTAGATGAGCTGTGGCCTGCTAAACAGCTAAGCACATCAGGACACGGCCTGAAACCACATGCATCGAAAACCACCAGGAGCAACTCAGGAGCATTACTGGATTTTAATGTACGACTGGTTTAACACACATCACCATGTAAGACACACAAGCACTCTACTTGTTCGTTGTTTTGTAACCAGTGGACGAAAGGTGCAGAAACATGTACATGAAAGATAAACAGAGACATTGCAGATGTTAAATAGCTTCTAAAAACTGTCATAGAATCAATCCATCCATCCATGCAGGGTCGTGGGGGGTGCTGCCCAACTCCAGCAGTCATTGGGTGAGAGGCAGGGTACCACCTGGACAGGTCACCACTGCATCACAGAAGAAGCACATAATAAAAACAAATCTAATGGATACATTTTACTCTTTGGCTAATGAGTTTCAATAGTGCAGAGCAATATTGTATATTACTGAGATGAAGCATATGTTTGTAGAAAGGTTTTCACAGTTATCAATGAAATGGAAAATATAACTGATTGAGATGTGCCTTGTCTAATTTAGGCCCATCAGCTGAGGTGTGCACTGCTTTCCAGAAATGAGAACTTGAGCCAGACAGTGTCCAGCAGAGCATGGTCTTACAGCATGTACATGCAAGAATTTTAAAGGTTGTGCACATGTACCTGAAATCTTTCTAATTATGGTTTGGCTTTTTAAAACCAATCTTTCAAAGAAATATACATTGGCAAGCACATATTCAGCTCAGCTGGTGATCCTACAAAGGGGCATTTTCACATTATGGTATCCATCATTATGGATCTGTTGCTAGACTGATCATGTTTCATTACTCAGCATTTTGTTCTCATTAAAAGATAAAACTGACATGTTTGGCTAAAATCTGGTAGGACCAAAGCACAGATTGGAGTGCTGGAGTCACATGGTGAGTAGTAAGCTTCTTTAATAACATTGGTCAACAGAAAACTTGCAGGCAGAAAACAGGCAGGTAAACAGGGGGGTTATCACGAGGAAATGGTGGAGAACAATGAAACCAGAGAGTTGGAGAATGAATAAGGGGAACTAATCAAGAAGAACATAAGACACCTGGTGACAAGTGTTGTGACTATGAATCTCAAAATATTATTTAATATTTAATATTAATATTTTAATATTTTATCAAATAATATTTCGGTCTGTTAAGGGTTGTTCTGTGAATACCAGCCCAGTAAGGCGGTGGTAATAGGACAAAATCAAAAGGGTGAGCCAAGCTCTGACATTGAACAGCACAACTCTGCACACACATGGAATGAATTCACACAATTTCTTAAAATACAAGAATTTATTAACAAAAATAAGTCAACACAAAGTCAAACATATTTCAATCAACAAACTATTTACTATGCTAAAACAATCCAACTAAACTACCAAGCAGAATTAAAGAATAACGAAGACTAATGGGCTATGTACAATATAAACAAGTTGATTAAAGATGATTGAAAATCATGACTGAAAGAGTGATGCAACATTACCATGCAATGTTTATGTTTGAGAACCAAGGATTATCTTGAAGAATCTGGAAGTGAAGTTAAGTTAGTCTTGGAACCAACTTAGGCACTAATCAGCATACCTTTAGACAAAATTCACAATGCAAGATCAGATAAAATATTATTTTAATAAAGTTAAAGTTAAAATGCATAAGTGCAGACGGCGCGTTATGATCAATTTTCTGTGTTTAAAATCACCCCTTTAAATAAAGTTTGTCTTAACTTTAAAAACACACAAACACAGAACACAAAACTGAGCACGTGTGCTGCAGATAGCCTGCTATCACCAAGATAGCTGAGTTTCACACAAACAAAACCAAACTTCATAAAATTAAAAATGTTTAGATGATTACATTCTAAATCACTTCTATCTCTCTCTGCCCAAAACCTTAACCTCATGAACCGTGGTGAGGAAACGTTGTCTGGGGCGACGAGGTTGAAGAAACATCCACTGTGAACAAATGGTTAGCTTTGGCTAACCTCCGTAGCTGTGGATGAAAGACGGCTCGTTCTGTCCGCCAACCAACTGCACAGTTACTGTAACCACAGTGATGTGGTCTCGGTTGTCCTCCTTCCAGACTGGGAAAAACCGCTCCACTCGGCTTCGTAGAGACCGCGTCTCTGCAGGGAATTCTCTGGAACACAGTTTGCTTCTGCAGGCCTCAGAGAGAAAGTCAAGCAATGCTTATACCTTAATTTCCCTTTTTATGAATGAATACTTAACTCAGTGCATATGATCGATGATCGTATGACACCCTTGGATCCAGTTTGAAGAGTTTATGTCTGTTTGCCAGCAAAGAGATATTAGTGCGCTGCCTCTCCGGCCAGCCTCGCATGAAGTCCGGATGGAAGAGATCGGACCATTGGGAAGGTGGGGGTTTTATACGGGCAGTGGCATCATGGGAAGTCCGCTGTTACCCCCTTCCCCTTCTGAAGTTGTGCTGGAAGTCGGTTAAATGCAATTTATTTTGAAAGTTCCAGAAAAGTTTGTACCGGAGTTTAATGTTGAAATCCATGGCTGTGGGTCCCAACAAAAGGAATGCAAAGTTGCTGATAGAGGGAGGCTGATTTACACAGATGAGCAGGGAATAAAATATACCTCAATGTGCAGGAATATAAGTCGTGAACAAGGAGCTAAAGAACATAAATAGGGAGGAACCAGATCAATATACAAACTAAAACATCTAACTCAGGAATCCCAGGATGTAACCAAAAGACAAGAATGAAATTTAATAATACATAATGAACTGCAGCAAACTAAGTAAGAGCATGACAGTGCAGAGAAAGTAAACCATTTGCACTCTCCACCACGGTGAGCTGGGGGAGTTTAGGAGATGCTGACAGAGCCTCATAATAATTTCGGGCCTTTTAAATCCTCTCCTTACTGGGTCCAAAAACGGAATATATGTTCTGCACAGCAGGTTGGATAGCTCTATGGATTAGAGTAGTTCGGAATCTGCTGCAGACATGGAAAGCTCGCCGGCTGCTGCAGGTGTGAAAAGCTCGGCAGCGGCTGCACGAGGAGGGTTTGGCAGCGGCGGCTGGCGTGGAGAGCTTGCATGCGTGGAAGGCTGGCGACGGCAGCGACGGCGAAGCCTACGGCGCGATGAAGAATCCCCAAAAGTCTCCTCAATCTCCTCCAGCAACAGGGGAGAAGGCGGGATTTCAACATCCTCTCTGTACATGGCTCTAGCCTCCCTCTCCTGCAACTTTGATAAATCGTCTTCGGTGTTTCTACATCATAGTTATGCCTTATCAGAGCTTAATTAGAATGCATAGTGGAGTTAGTCCTTTAATATTACTCACCTAATATTACCTACAATAACAAAATATTCAAAAAGAAATCCAGAGTGCACTATGTAAACATGCTCCCAGCAGTGTAAACTAAAGGAAAAACAGATTGGAATGACAAAATTTAGAATTTTCTCTGCTATCTGCTTATCTTCGTTCATACTTTGAGCTCAAAAAACGAATTTATATCTGGGAGATTTGATTATATCACTTGCCATCTAATGCCCCTAGGAGCTGGAAAGACAGATGAGCGCATTTATGACATAATGTTTAAATGATTGTTGTCATTTTTGTTTTATATAAAAAGAAAACCATGTACACGCATGTACAACACACTCTCCCACATACACACATTTAACCCTATTACTGTGTTATGCCTCTGGCTGTAAAAGCAATCAGGTTGTAGACAATAAAAAAGTTTTAATGGACCAGACCAACACACAACTATCTCTGAAAATCAAAACATACCCATATCTTTATCTTCCCTAATATAACCTCCCCTTCTGTGCACTGTATGGATTAGGTCATTGACCTCCAACAGTTCCTCATTTAACTGAGATTCAAAGTGATGTTGGTCTATTCTCATTTCACTTAGCTATTTTATTTTAGCTAGATAATAGTCTTCAGTCTTTTCTGCATTTTTAGTTACTGTAATCATGAATAATGCTTAACTTGTCAAAGTTGTGGGTTTGGTGGCAGGACCAAAATGCAGATCATGGCGAGGAGGCCGCATGGTGAGTAGAAGACGTTTTAATTTAAAAGCAACGACTTACAGGCAAGTAATCCAGTTGTACAGTCAGAAGACAAACAAACCATAAGGAGGTACTCGGGAATACAACAAGGATTGTCAACGTAAGGAACCAGCGGGGAACAATGAAAACTAGCGAGCTTATAAGAAGAGGGAAGTGGAGTATGGACCAATGAGACAGGGAGGCAGGTAATCAGAGGAAACATGAAACAGGTGTGGACCAGGCTGCAGGGAACTGAGGGAATATTTTACTATGAAACGGGAGCTAGAGAATGCAGAGACAGGAGGGAAAAACTAAACTAAACTAAAGAAAACTCTAGGGAAAAGAAACCTAAACATAAACTAACATAAATAGTAATTTTAGGTAGAACTAAACAGGGGCAAGGGGAAAAGCTAAACTAATGGAAAACAGACCTAAGAAAATCTATATAAAATAAACCCTAACATAAAACACAAGGCTAAATCTGGAAGGAACACTAACTAGACAAAGCAGGGACATGAAGAACTATACTAAAGAGCAAGGCTGGGAAAGAACAACTAATCTTAAGGGGAACAAGCAACTGGGTAGATAATAACAAAAAGGGGTCTTAGGCCAAAGGGGAAAAGGAACTAATAAACTAGAAGAATGCAGCAAGAACAAATAACCTAACAGTAAACAAACACAGAAACACTAGCCGAGAAACTAAACTAGAAAACCCAAGGAAGCAAAGAGAACTGTTCTAATAGTAACAATCAGGGCTTGACATTAACACCCGCCAACCCGCCAAATGCAGTTGAATTTTAGCAGTGGCAGGTAACACAGCCACTCCGACTAGCCACTTTGGCGGGTTGAATTATATATAGTTTTCAATTGTAGTTTTCTCAAATGTTTTCAATTGTAGTTTTCTCAAATGGGATCTGAAATAATCAGTCAGTCAGTCATTTTCTACCGCTTATTCCATAGTGGGTCGCGGGGAAGCTGGTGCCTATCTCCAGCAGTCTACGGGCGAGAGGCGGGGTACACCCTGGACCTTCTTGCTGCAAGGCAACAGTACTACCAACTGCGCCACCGTGCAGCCCTGATCTGAAATAATAAGCAAGTTGAAATCCGACACTATGATACTACAACTCCCATGAGCCCCGCCTGCTAGAGTGTTTGCTCTCTGGTCCGTGGGGGCGGTAATGTTTGAAATATTAGCAGTGTACAAAGTAGAAACATGCACATTTTCATATAAAGGGAGCTTTACACAGAACCAGGCGCGTCGTTAGACTCGGAGGTTTTCTGAATAGCCCTGGACTTCTTGATAGAAGAAATTTTTAAGTATTAAAAAGATGCAGCCACAAAATGGTATTGGACTTCACATTTTTATTTAAAAACAATCAGGTTTTTTTTCAATTGTGTTCCACATAGTCACCTCCCAGGCTCCCATTCCACATAACCTGACGATGAATTAAAAGGAAAAACAAAAAATACTTATTTGCGTCGCGAGTGCGCAAATAAGCCAGAAACGGATTCCATTCTGGAGAACTCCAGAACAGCAGTTCACTCCAGGGCCGTCGACCTGCCTCGTTCATTAACCGAAAAGTTACACTGAGCGCCTCGAACAGGGTTCATTTTAGAGCAACCGCGGAGCCAACCGGAGAGTGGGAGGCTGGTGCGTGTGTGTGTGTGTGTGTACAGGAACAGGCGGAAGCAGAGCGGTATAACCCAGGCTAAAGATAGCGGTAAATCTACACATGCTGGATTTGCATCATGATGTGAAAATATTTGGTCCTTTACTTCAGTCAAAATAAAAGCATTTAATCCTAACGTAGCTTAACACAATAAAAGTCCTTCAGATCAACACATTACATCTCATTGCTGCAGCCAGTCTTATAGTCCAGTTCTACATGTAGACAGAAAAGGTGTTTCTCAGTAAACCAGGAAAATATCTCCTGCTGCCAGTAAGACGTAGTAGAAAGTACAAAAATAAGCCTCCCTCTTCTCTTTCATATCATCTGTGCTGATTCTAAACATACAGCTCTGGATTTAAAGATACAGTATAATTAAGAAATAAATCATACCAATTTACCACAGATGGACCATTAATTAGTTAACTATTTTATTTTTATGAATTACACATGTAATATTATATAAACTAAACTAATTAAACAAGGATACAGTTTACTGAGGGTGAGACATACTTACCATACGTATACAGTTATTAATAACTATATACATATGGTATGTATAATTACTGATAAGGTCAAGGATGTGGCTCTATGTTATATTTTAAACACCACAACTTATTTTTCTCAGAAAGTGTTTAATTGTAAGAACTCCACTAATATCTCACATGCTCAGTGCAGAGCAACAGACTGTGTTGTAAAATGTTTCATTTATTATTTTTGACAGGACAAATTTCTTCAGAAGTGGAAAGAACGGCTGAAAAGATGGCGGTAAAAGAGAACAGGTTCATAAAAGAAGGAACAATTTTAATATAATGTTTCGACAGCGCTTGTCATAATTAAACTAAATAAATGTGTTTTAGAATTTTACCATTTTTCTAAGATTTAATAAAAATCTACTTTATACCGGTTTCTTTTTTGAAATGTAAGAAATTAAGACGATGGACCCTTAAGAGTGTAATGTTTAAAAAGGTCATTTATGTAGATGACAAAAGAAGCACATTTATCTGGCCCAAACATCTCTGAATTTAAGAAAAGGTTTTGTCATCAAAAAATTCAGATTACATTTTTTTCTAAATACCTCAAAATGTGTCATTATTTGCTTCAGCAAAATAGTTGTTCATCACTCCTAAACTCTGTTTCCTCTTATCCTTCATTCAGCTTCTAACAAAAATAAAAAAACAAGTAAAACTATTGTAAACCTTTTTTGTTTGATTCACAATTACAGTCTAAACCCAGCCGAGACAGAGAACTGGTACAATGTGTCCTATGTTATTTTAACTTTAAGTTACTTATAAACTACCTTATGGAAATATAAATATTTTGGGTTTGGGCTAAAGCCCCCCATGTTTTAAGACCCTAAAAAGGCCCTGAAGACCTGAAGAGCTGAAGAGGTAAATATTTTTTTTTAATCTTGATATGATTGTGTAAAAGGGTCATTTACATTAAAAAATGTTGTAAATCTAGTTCAAGTAAACTTTAGCACGCTATAGTCAGCTTTAATCTTAAATTCTCAACAACAACATTGTGGCTGGTGAAAATGCTGAGTGGCTAGTAACTTTGGAAAACCACTAGCCACAGTGGCCGGTGAGCAAAAAAGTTAATGTCAAGCCAATAATAATAATAATAATAATAACCAGAGGAGAAAACCATTCTAAGTAATAAATAAATGAGAAAGCAACCACCAAGGGAACTATGGGCGAGGGAAGAAAGAAGGAATAAAACTAGGGGGCAGGAGAGAGTTCAAAGTTATCAGGATGACAGAAGGATTAAACAAACATAACTACTAAACCCAAAGGAATAGAGACACCTAACTGAGAAAGTAAACAAACACAAAACCCAAAATGGCAAATCCTGACACAACTCTAAGCATATAAACGGAAATGATCCCAGATTTCACATCCTGTCACAGCCTCTCCTCTTCCTCCTTAAGATTTTGGTTTTCATATTTTTTACTATCAAACCCTTTTAATGTTTCCTCTAATGTTTTTCTTACACACCACACCCCCCACTCTATTACACCAGATTTGTTCTCCATTATTTTGTACTTTATCTGCTGATGCTTCAGCTTGATCAATTTATCTCCCTCTTTATCCCGCTTCCTCTTCCTCATTTTGCACTTCTGCCTCAGGCTTTCTCTGGCCATGCCACAAAAAAATTGCATTTCAGTCACAATTACCTGAGAGAGCACAAACTGCATCAAACAATGACAAGGCCACAATGACACACTCTCCGGCCACTATAATAGGTATACCAGGTAAATTGTTTGTTAACCAAAACAATAAACCAGCTAGTCACATGGCAGCAACTAATTGCATTTAGCCATCTAGATGTGGTGAAGATGACTTGCTGTTGTTAAAATTGAGCATTAGAATGGAGAAGATAAAAGATTTAAGTTGCCTTGTGGCCTGGCCTGATGAGCTGGTCGGAATATTTCATAAAATGATGATCTGCTGGGATTTTCACATGCAAGCATATCTTATGTTTTCAGATAATGGTCTGAACCATTGGTACAGGATAATGGATAACCACTGGATAATGATATGAACCAGATAATAGTCTGAACCAGCTAGTCACATGGCAGCAACTCATTGCGTTTAGACATCTAGACGTGGTGAAGGTGACCTATGGATGTTAAAATTGAGCATTAGAATGGAGAAGAAAAAAGATTTAAGTGACCTTGTGGCAGAGGATTAAGCGCGCGATCCATGTACAGAAGCTTAGGTACTCCACGCAGCTGTCCCGGGTCAAATCCCGGCCCCTGCAATATTTGCTGCATGTCTTCCCCCTCTCTCCACCCCCATTTCTGCTGACTTTCAACAAAAATACTGGAAAAATAAAGGCCACTAGTGCCACAAAAAAGTGACTTTGTTGCATGGTTGTTGGTGCCTGATGGGCTGGTTGGAATATTTCAGAACTTGATGATCTGCTGGGTTTTTCACATGTAAGTATATCTTATGTTACAGATAACGGTCTGAAAAAGAGAATGCCTTGTTGGTGTCAGAGGTCAGAAGAGAATGGGCCGACTGGGTTGAGATGATAGAAAAGACTAGCTGAATTAACCACCGTCTTTAAACACACAAAATGAGGAACCTTGCAGCAGATGGGCTACAACAGCATAAGACCACACCAGCTGCTACTATTGTAAGGTGTCAACAAGAAACTAAAGCTAAAGCAACTAAATCACACAAGATAACCAAAACAGGACATAGCAGTTTGGAAAAAATAAGCTTTGTCTGATGAGTCTTGATTTTAGATGCAACATTCAGTAGGATCGGAAATTGGTGCAAACAACATAAATTCATGGATCCATTCCTCCTTGTTTCAGTTGTTCAGGCCGGCAATGGTGTAATGTGAGGAGGAAACATTCTTGGCATACTTTGTGCCCCTTAGTACCTACTGAAAATCATTTAAACCCCACAGCCTACCTAAGTATTGTTACTAACCACATCCATCCCTTTATGACCTCAGTGAAACATCTTCCAGCAGAATAATGCACCATATAATAAAGCACTAATTATCTCAAAATGGTTTCTTGAACATGTGGTGGAACAGGAAATTCATATTACTAATGTGCAGCTAACAAATCTGTGTAATGCTTTCATGTCAATGTGGAACACAATCGTGGGTTGGTTGTCCTGCAAATTTTAGAGGTTTCTGCTTTAGTTAAATTCAATTCAATTCAATTCAATTCAATTCAATTTATTTATATAGCACCAATTCACAACACATTTAGTCTCAAAGCACTTTACAAAGTCAATTCAATCGAATCATGCAGATTTCATTCAGGCACATACATTTCAAATAATCCTAACTTTCAAACAGTGCAGTCAAATTCAATTTATTGTCAACGTTTTTCTGTCCAAGCAAACCCAGCAGATTGCATCAAATCACTGACTTGCAGCATTTTCTCCTTCTGGATGAGCATATAGAGACAGTGGACAGTCACATGAATTCACTTTGCAGCAATCCCTCATACTGAGCATGCATGTAGCGAGAGTGGAAAGGAAAACTCCTTTTTAACAGGAAGAAACCTCCAGCAGAACCAGGCTCAGTGTGAAAAGCCATCTGCCACGATCGACTGGGGATTTAAGAGAACAAAGCAGAAACGCAAAAGGAACATAGAACCACTGATCCAGGACTACTTTCTATGGGAAATAAACGTAAAACATTAAGGGTAGTACCTCCTTTATTGGCTTCATTCAGGAAGGAAAGATAGCTCATCAGATGAACTCTGAGCCAGTTTTCAAGTCTAGAGTATGAAAGAGAGCACAAAGTTAGTCCCAGTTAAGGCTCAGCCAGCAGCTATGTCTAGGGAAGACATGGTTAACACTGAAATAAAGGCCAAGTGTGTCATCTGTATAAGGTGAGCATAACGTTTTTGGCAGCGGCCGCTCAACCGATACCCCCTCTACAGGAAGGTGCCACAGCTAAACACAGAGCCAGGCCAGGTGTAGCTTCTAGGAAGAGAAAAAACAGAGAGAGAACATAGAGTTAAAAGCTGAAATACCAACAAGTAATGCAAAATTGGAGAGTAGTATGAGAATCTTGCAGAGAGAGTGAAAGTGGTCTTTATGTCTTCCAGCAGTCTAAGCCTATAGCAGCATAACTACTGAGATAGCTCAGGATAACCTAAACCACTCAAACTATAAGCTTTTATTAAAAAGGAAAGTTTTAAGCCTAGCCTTAAGTAGACAGGGTGTCTGCCTCATGGACGAAAACTGGGAGCTGGTTCCACAGGAGACAGTATGATAACTACAGGATCTGCCTCCCATTCTACTTCTAGAGACTTTAGGAACCACCAGTAAACCTGCAGTCTGAGAATGAAGTGCTCTGTTAGGAACCTACGGAACGATAAGATCTCTGACATATGATGGAGCCCAGGGCTACCTTAGAGGACACCGAGGTCCGGACCTCAGTATTTTTATGCTGTGTTTAAAATAAAACAAATTATCCAAACAATGCTTTCAAACGGCGTGGTTCTCTGAGTAGCTCCACCAGGTTACTGTAGGAAGTGCTGCTACTGTGTAAGGCAGCCAAACTCAGTGTCTACGAAGAAGAGTGCAGCTTTGCATACCCTACCACTAAAATAAAGACCAGAAGAAGACTGCAGCTGACAGTGAGATGTAACAGCGGTAACTTGTTAAAAATATTCTACTTAAATTTCATTCTTCTCCAAATAACAGTTCACTAGTCCACCCTTCATAACACTGTTTAAGTTTAGGTAGAATAGTCACCGCCCATTCACGACATTTTAATTGTGTTGCTGTATTGTTTGTGAGCAGCTGTGATAGACTAATGATGTTTCTATTGCAAGAACTAATGTTTCTTTCCATTAAATTAAAACAGAAAGTTTTTTTCAAAGCTCAGCTTTTAGGGGAAGAGTGTGATGAAAAGACAAAGTAGTGATGAAGGTAAGAGAGATTAAACGGATGGCTGCTGTCCATCCACTCCAGCCAGGATACGTTGCTGAGACCCATGTCCCTGTGTTGTTCAAAACAAACAAAAGCTGACTGGCCTTTAGTACATTCACTTTAGACTACTACTGACCACGGAGATATGTGTTAAGTGATAACAGTGATATCCAGGCTAAATTTGACTGCAAAGAATACAGCATAAATTAGTTTCATTATAAAATATATGTATTACTTAATAAAGCGCACTTTAATTATATTTATATTTTTGTTCTTTAAGAAAAATATTTTAGTGAGTGAATGAATTCAGACTAAGACAGACTAAGGCAGGTGGATAACTTTAGTCTGTTTTGATTTGTCAGGAGAGACAGGTGAGAGTGTGAGTACAGAGGTAAGAAGTATGCTCAAATCTTGTGTTTTGAATGTGTTTGTGCAGTGTGATTAATCAACATTCATATTAACTAATTCATGTCATTTCAGTGAGTCATCATAGTTGTTCCCTGATCAGCTGAAGGCTTTTAACTGCATTTTGTGGACATCCTGATCGTAAAGAATTACAATAGTCCAGCATTGAAGTAACAAATGCATGGACTAGTTTCTCAGTGTCACTCCTGGACAGGATATTTCTAATTTGGCAATATTCCGGAGGTGAAAGAAGGAAATTAATATGAAATTTAAATGACATGTCCTGATCAAAGATAACACCAAGGTTTTTTACTTTATTACCAGAGGTATATTTCATGTCGTCCACATTAATTGATTTACTAAGCAGTTTCTTTTTCAAAGACTCCTGTCCAAAGACGACACCCTCTGTCTTGTCTGAATTTAGAAGCAGAAAATGTAAAGTCATCACAGTTTTTATGTCTTTAACATGCCTGTAGTCTGTCTAACTATCTTGTATCTAATTTATCCCACGCTGCCTGATAATTTTACCTATCGGAAACATATATACATATATATAGATGTATACACAGACAGACAGACAGACAGTAAAGAGAATTGGCCCAAGCACTAAACCCTGTGGTACTCCACAAGTAACCCTGGAGGCTGAAGATGATTTATCATTTATATGAACAAACTGGAATCTATCAGACAAATAAGATTTAACCAGCCTAGTGCTGCTCCCCTGATCCCTACAGCATGTTTCAGTGTTTCTAAGAGAATATTGTGATTGACTGGATCAAATGCAGCACTGAGATCTAACAGAACAAATACAGACACAAATCCATTATCTAAGGCCATCAGAATATCATTAATGACTTTCACCAGTGCTGTTTTAGTCTAATGAGGAACTCTGAAACCTGACAAACTCTTCAGACAGATCATGATTATGTAAATGCTCACACACTTGATTAGCAACTATTTTCTCAAGAATTTTAGATAAGAACGAACGATTGGACAAGCAAAGGTTTCTTGAGTAAAGATTTAATTACAGCTACCTTAAAGGCGTGTGGTACAGATCTATTTACTAAGGATAGATTAATCATATCTAAAATGGGGCTGGTAATCAAATAGGACACTTCCTTAAATAATTTGGTTGGGATTGGGTCTAACACACAAGTTGAAGGTTTAGATGAAGCTAATATTTTTGATAACTCAGGAAGCTCCACTGGATCAAAACAGTCCAAACAGATTAGTTTCTGCAGTTACTTCCAAATCTGTGTCACTTACTGGGGATGAAGTATGTGAATGAATGGATGGATGGGTGAATGAATGACTAATTGTAGTGTAAAGCGGTTTGGGGTCTCTGGGGACTTTTTAAAGCGCTATACTTCAGTTTAACATACATTTGATTCAACACAGCTGAATGAAATTAAGAGGCTCATTACCAGGCCTGTGCAGAACATGCCTGCATACTGAGAAGGTAATTCAACCATTTGATTCAGGTGTGTTGGACCCATCTGCAAGTTGGACACCACTAAAAGTTGCAGGACACTGGCCCTCAATGCCTGGAGTTGCTCCCCAATATCTTATCCTGTAAGGAATATTAATCTGACAATATTATTTAATATTTAATATTAATATTTTAATATTTTATCAAATAATATTTCGGTCTGTTAAGGGTTGTCCTTTGAATACCAGCCCAGTAAGGCGATGGTATTAGGACAAAATTAAAAGGTGTGAGCCAAGCTCTGACAGCATAAACTATGCACACACATGGAATGAATTCACGCAATTTCTTAAAATACAAGAATTTATTAACAAAAAAATAAGTCAACTCAAAGTCAAACATATTTCAATCAACAAACTCTTTAGTATGCTAAAACAATCCAACTAAACTACCAAGCAGAATTAAAGAATAGGGAGACTAATGGGTTATGTACAATATAAACAAGTTGATTAAAGATGATTGAAAATCATGACCAAAAGAGTGATGCAACATTACCATGCAATGTTATTTATGTTTGAGAACCAAGGATTATCTTGAAGAACCTGGGAATGAAGTTAAGTTAGTCTTGGAACAAACTTAGGCAATAGTCAGCAAACGTTTAGACAACCATTCACAATGCAAGATCAGATAAAATATTATTTTAATAAAATAATGTTTTAAAGAATGATCTGCTGAATAAAACCAACCTTCTGGATGACTAATTCTCAACGGTGTCTAATTAGTTGCCTTTATTCATTACAATAATGTTTAAAGAAATATTATAAAGGGGATATTTGGACAGAGCCAAATCTTTCTGGAGAAATGGGGCTTAATGGCGTTTACTTATCAGATTTAGTAAAATAATGTTTAGGGACTATTATTCACTAGCTTGAAAACTAAACCTTTCCGTTAAATATTCTGTAGCAGCAAGCACGTGTTCTTACCGGTTAGCAGTTGAGCTAACAAAAGAAGCTGATAGCGTAGCACCAGAAACAAACACATACCTTTAAAATACCAGGGTTAATATAATGGTTAAAATGCATAAGAGCAGACGGTGCGTTGTGAGCAATCTTCTGTGTTTAAAATCACCCTTAAAGTAAAGTTTGACTTAACTTAAAAACACACAAACACAGAACACAAACAGGGCACGTGTGATGCAGATAACCTGCTAGCACTAAGATAGCTGAGTTTCACACAAGCAAAACCAAACTTCATAAAATGAGAAACGTTCAGATCATTTCATCCTAACTGCCCAAACCTAACCTCTGAACATGGTGAGGAAATGTTATCCAAGGGGCGAAGTTTGTAGAAATGTCCACAGTCAACAAGCGGTTGGAGCTTTATTCTCCCGCTTCTGAGAACCATCCACCTGCCTGTCTAACCTCCCATGGAAATTCCCCCTTTTATGGAAAAGATCAAAGAAACACTGAGTCCGAAGAACCTGGGAACACTTTCCCTTCTACTGCACCTATCTGGCAACCTAAACCATCGTGGAACAGAACTACTCCTTCCTGATTTATCTGACAGTTCTGCCTTCGTAAGTCAAAAACCTAAAGAAACTGTTTAATCATTTGCCATCTTTGCAGGACTTCTTTAAGCCCTCAGTGAAACCCCAATCCTGCCGCTAATCCAGTCCTGGTTCCAGATCACATTTACTCCTGTAAAACCAAATAAATTGTTTAAAACCTAGCCTTCGCTCACTCGTGGTTGTGTTATTCAGAGTCTGGAAAAACCCATTATGACACACATTGGAACACTGTAACAGTCTTAAAAGAAGCAGGCTGTGGAGTTCTCAGTTGCAGCTATAAGCCTCTCTGATTACAGTCTGTTTCCTTCTTATTCCAACTTACAAAAACTGAAAACCTCTAAGCCTGTGGTTAGGGCTGTTAGGAAGTGGACTAAAGTTATAGCAGATGTTACAGGCCTGCTTTGACTGCACAGATTGGAGTGTTTATGAAGCTTCAGCCACTGACGATAATGAAGTTGCTGAAACTGTGACATCATACATCATTATATGTAAGGACATGTGTAACAAGTACATTATCATGAAAATACAATGTATGTTTCAAGAATGAATTGCAAAAATGCAGATCAACAGGGCCAGGACCAGAAGCCAGAGTTCGACTCGTGGAGCAAGTGACACAGACTTTTGAACTCAATTTAAGTTGGTACCATATAAATTTAAAGTTTATACAGACAAAACCACCAAACAATAGTCACTCATAATAGGGTCAGTTCCAACTCAAGGACATCCATAACCACTTTATTGCTCTGAGTGCATTGAATACAAAAGAAACAAAAACTCTTATTTGCAACCTCAAGTTACAGTTCAAACGATCAAGGGGACATGAGTTGTGATCCAAGGGGGAAAGAAAAATGTCCAAGTGTTCATGATTGGAAAAAAAAAACAGCAACGTG
Organism: Crenichthys baileyi; assembly: GCA_036173005.1. Classification (NCBI taxonomy): domain Eukaryota; kingdom Metazoa; phylum Chordata; class Actinopteri; order Cyprinodontiformes; family Goodeidae; genus Crenichthys; species Crenichthys baileyi. The sequence continues at coordinate 377,622 of JAHHUM010002915.1, forward strand.
AGTAGATGTGAGAAGGGCTCGCTTAGTAATGGGATTGCGAAGGCAAAGTTTAATACTGGCTGCAAGAGCCTCCTACCAGCCAGGTTTGTACCTGGTTCTGATGGAGATTTTTTTTCCTGGTACTGATGGAGCTTTTTGCCAGGTTCTGATGGAGTTTGGACCTGGTTCTCATAGAAGTTTCCTCCTGGTTCTGAAGGCGATTTGGACCTGGTTCTGGGTGAGGGTCCCTAACTGGTTCTGATGGGGATTTCCTCTTGGTTCTGATGGAGTTTGGGTCCAGTTCTGATGGGAGTTTGGGTCTGGTTCTGATGAATGTTGGACCTGGTTTTGATAAAAGGGTCCTCCTGATTCTGAAGGAGATTTGGACCTGGTTGTGGGGACTTTTCTTACTGGTTCTGATAGATTTGACCTGGTTCTGATAGACTTTGGGCCTGGTTATGATGGAGGTTTATTCGTGGTTCTGATGAAGATTTGTACCAGGTTCTGATGGAGTTTGGACTGGGTTCTTCTAGAGGTATCTTCCTGGTTCTGATGTCGTTTAGATCTGCTTCTGATGGAGATCTGTATCTGGTTCTGTTGGAAGCCTGTACCTGGTACTGATGGATGTTTCTCATTGGCTCTGATACAGATTTTGTACCTAGTTCTGATACAGATTTGTACCTGGTTCTGATACAGGTTTGTACCTGGTTCTGATGGAGATTTTTTCCTAGTACTGATGGAGCTTTTTGCCAGGTTCTGATTGAGATCTGTATCTGGCTCTGGTGGAAGGGTCCTCCTGGTTCTGAAGGCGATTTGGACCTGGTTCTGGTTGAGGGTCCCTAACTGGTTCTGATGGAGATTTCCTCCTGGTTCTGATGGAGTTTGTGCTCAGTTCTGATGGAGATTTGTTCCAGGTTCTGATGGAGTTTGGGTCTGGTTCTGAAGAATGTTGGACCTGGTTCTGATAAAAAGGTCCTCCCGATTCTGAAGCGGATTTGGACCTGGTTTTAGTGGAGTTTTCTTCCTGATTCTGATAGGTTTGACCTGGTTCTGATATACTTTGGACCTGGTTAAGATGGAGGTTTGTACATGGTTCTGATGAGGATTTTTACCAGGTTCTGATGGAGTTTGGACCGGGTTCTTCTAGAGGTTTCTTCCTAGTTCTGATGGAGTTTGGATCTGGTTCTGATGGAGATCTGTATCTGGTAATGGTGGAAGTCTGTTCCTGGTTCTGATAGATGGTTCTCCTTTGCTCTGATAGACTTTGTATCTGGTTCAGATGGAGGTTTGTACATGGTTCTGATGAAAGATTTGTACAGGTTTCTGATGGAGGTTTTTTTTGGACTGGGTTTTTTTAGGGTTTTTCCTGGTTCTGATGGGATCTGTTTCGGCTCTGGGTAAAAATCTGTACCTGTTTTTTTATGGAGGTTTCTTTCCCGGGGTTTTGATAGAGTTTTTGGACCTGGTTCTTAAAAAAAGGGTTTTTAGGTTCTGATGCAGAGTTTTTCCTGGTACTGATGGAGCTTTTTGCCAGGTTCTGGTGGAGTTTTGACCTGGTTCTCATAGAAGGTTCCTCCTTGTTCTGAAGGCGATTTGGACCTGGTTCTGGTTGAGGGTCCCTAACTGGTTCTGATGGAGATTTTTTACAGACCGTGATGGAGTTTGGGTCTGGTTCTGATGGAGATTTTTTACAGACCGTGATGGAGTTTGGGTCTGGTTCTGATGAATGTTTGACCTGGTTCTGATGAATGTTGGACCTGGTCCTGATAGAAGGGTCCTTATGATTCTAAAGGAGATTTGGACCTGGTTTTGGTGGAGTTTTCTTCCTGATTCTGATAGGTTTGACCTGGTTCTGATAGACTTTGTATCTGGCTCAGATGGAGGTTTGTACATGGTTCTGATGAAGATTTGTACCAGGTTCTGATGGAGTTTGGACCGGTTTCTTCTAGAGGTTTCTTCCTGGTTCTGATGGAGATATGTATCTGGCTCTGGTGGAAGTCTGTACCTGGTTCTGATAGATGTTTCTCCTTGGCTCTGATATACTTTGGACTTGGTTGAGATGGAGGTTTGTACATGGTTCTGATAAAGATTTGTACCAGGTTCTGATGGAGTTTTGACCGGGTTCTTGTAGAGGTTTCCTTCTGGTTCTGATGGAGTTTGGATCTGGTTCTGATGGAGATCTGTATCTGTTTCTGGTGGAAGTCTGTACCTGGTTGTGATGGATGTGTCTCCTTGGCTTTGATAGAGTTTGGACCTGGAGCTGATACAGGTTTGACCTAGTTCTGATTGACTTTGGATCTGGTTAAGATGGAGGTTTGTACATGGTTCTGATGAGGATTTTTACCAGGTTCTTATGGAGTTTGGACAAGGTTCTTCTAGAGGTTTCTTCCTGGTTCTGATGGAGTTTGGATCTGGTTCTAGTGGAGTTTTCTTCCCGATTCTGATAGGTTTGACCTGGTTCTGACTTTGGACTTGGTTGAGATGGAGGTTTGTACATGGTTCTGATAAAGATTTTTACCAGGTTCTGATGGAGTTTGGACCAGGTTCTTCTAGAGGTTTCTTCCTGGTTCTGATGGACTTTGGATCTGGTTCTGATGGAGATCTGTATCTGGTACTGGTGGAAGTCTGTACCTAGTTCTGATAGATGGTTCTCCTTTGCTCTGATAGACTTTGTATCTGGTTCAGATGGAGGTTTGTACATGGTTCTGATGAAGATTTGTACCAGGTTCTGATGGAGTTTGGACTGGGTTCTTCTAGAGGTTTCTTCCTGGTTCTGATGGAGATCTGTTTCTGGCTCTGGTGGAAGTCTGTACCTGTTTCTGATGGAGGTTTCTTCCTGGTTCTGATAGAGTTTGGACCTGGTTCTTAAACAGGTTTGTACCTGGTTCTGATGCAGATTTTTTCCTGGTACTGATGGAGCTTTTTGCCAGGTTCTGGTGGAGTTTGGACCTGGTTCTGATAGAAGATTCCTCCTGGTTCTGAAGGTGATTTGGACCAGGTTCTGGTGGAGGGTCCCTAACTGGATCTGATGGAGATTTCTTACTGGTTCTGATGGAGTTTGGGTCTGGTTTGGAAGGAGATTTGTTCCAGATTCTGATGAATTCTGGACCTGGTTCTGATAGAGGTTTCCTTCTGATTCTGATTGATTTTGGACCTGGTTCTGATGGAGGGTTCCTAACTCGTTCTGATGGATATCTGTACTAGGTTCTGATGGGGATTTTCTCTTGCCTTCAGCGATCACACAATAATAATAAGAAGACAGAATAATAAAGAAATGCATGAATGCATTCTCACTGATAAAAATAATAAAGAAAAACAGAAGAACAATAAGTGAGTGCATGAATGCATTCTCACTGATAATAACTTGAAAAATTGCATTTCCTGCAAAAATGCAGTGTGAATGCTGAAAGCTGAATTCGTTAGTGAAAAGCTTGCAGTAACAACCTGAAGTTGACGACAGAGAATCTGCTGAAAACTGAAAAATGAGCAGAAATAACAGAAATATCAGCAAGAAAAGCTGTCATTTGAACTTTACAAGAAGGAAGACTGAGAGCTAAAAAGCAGCTTCACAAGCTAAAGTTACTTCAGAACTAATTGTTGTTGAAACAGAGTATTATAACAGCAGTGTATAAGCAAAAATTGGCTGAAAAGCTAATGGTAGCTAAAATGCTAACAGTAACATTCTGGCTAACATTATCCCCCTCCATTCAATGTTTCAAATAGCCCTATAAGTGAAGATTAGCCTAAATGCTAAGGTTAGCCTAAATACAAACATTAGCATGTGGGCTGACACATTTACATTAGCATGTGCGCTAATACTAGCATTTTGGGTAACATTAACTGCATTCAATATGTTCATTTGGTGCTACCAGTGAAAATTAACCTAAATGCCAATGTTAGCTTAAATGCTAACATTTGCATGTAAGCTAACACTAGCAGGGTGTTAGCGCCCACTGGTGTACAGCCATACGGATTACCCACAAGTCAGAGATTGTTTTGCTCCACCCGTTTGGGGCAAAAGTGAAAGTGCGTCAATAATAAGGTGTAACTTGTAAAGCAGCATTTGTTACTCAGCAGCATATTCGTGCTGCTGTGAGTCATTGTATTCACTAATTTGTATTTGTGTTAAAGAAAAAAGTGTAAAAAACATGTTTGTGAGACGATGTTAATACAGGTATGTGAATTTTTTTGCACGATTTGTTTCGGAACAATTAGAGCAAAACTGTGAATGTAAGAGGTTGTTGATGTGTAACTCAAAGAATACAATTTGTGCACTTGTACTTAAAAATGTCAAGAGGTGTAACTGCTGCTTCGTATTTGTGAAAGACCGAAAAAAATTATATAGATACAAAATTCCTATAGCATTCCTCTCTGTGACTTCAAATTCACAGTTACAATGCACAAATACTTTTGCCCCAAAATTACCTTCATACCGGAACCATCACAGCAAAAACAATAATTTCACCAGCACAAACAAACCACTGACTGCTTAGCCTATTTGCCTAAATGTGGGTTAGGTTAGGTTTCACTCAGCTCTCACTTCCAGCATCTTTGTTTGGGAAAATGTTTTGGAAAATTTGGGCTGGACTGAGTGTAAATTCTAATGTATTTCTTGGGCTAAATAGGGACAAAAACTGACAGTGCTATACTTTACCCTGTTCATAGTGAATTAGAAAATACACATTTGAATTCTGATGGAGGTATTGAACAAGGTGAGTGCAAGAAGGTCAGTTCACTGGCTATATCAACAGCTGGTCTGTACAGAAAACAGGCACATACTAAGCATCACACCAAACTCGGTGGCACTAAACAATAAACACAGGGCTGTAGTAGTACCGTGTCTAAAGGTTTGTTAAGGTCTTCTGTGTTTTGTTTTAGATTTTTTTTCATGTATTTCTGGCCTTTCTACCATTTCGATATGAGCATGAGTCAAAGACACTTTCTGGCCATATTCCCTAATATAGCTCAGACAGATCTCTGCAGTTGTCAGTTCTCACTGTACTTTAAAAACCAGCTAAGCCACCAATGTAACAGAAGCTCAGATACCATCTGTGCCTCAAAAGTGACTTGTGGTTCACTATGCTCCTAAATATTTTTCCTTCCTTTGACTTTGACAATGTGGGTTTTATTTTAGGTTTAATTTTTTTTGTTTAATAATCTAGATAAATTGCTTGTCTAAATTCGGTAGTGATGTGTTTCATGCACAAACACACACATACACAAACAATAGTGCCATCACAGGCATTTTGTTAATTGGTGCTTGAAAATTCAGATGCATAATTTAAGAACAGAAAGTTAAAAGGTACTGTATCAGAAAATCTTTCCAATAAATGTGTGTGTGAGTGTGTGTGTTTGAGAGAGAGAGATAGACAGAGAGCATGTCACTGTCCGGACCACACTTCATTAATCAATAATGTAGCTTGTAGGCCACATCTGGTGATAAAGCTCAATGTATTGTGTGTTTCTCCTTTCGCTCCGGGTCTTGGTCAATATTCTTTGAAAAAGATGTGGAAGAAAAGCAAGAAGATCCACCTACATTCCAGTTTGTAATTCAAGCACATTATGTTAGCAGACATTATGCAGTCAGTGGGTCAGTAACCTCAGGATTAAATGACTCCAGAGTGGCTGAGTGGTAGCCAGTAGGGGCATCATTTATCGACAGAGAAGAAGACCAGCAATCTGCTGAGCAGAGTCACAGACCTCTGTGATCCTAACTGGAAAACAGCAACCAATCCTTCTCTCGTTGCTCGTCTACGCGTTAATAAGGATGTTTACCCACTCCTGAGTGTTTCTCATTAGTATCACGATTTATATGCCATGAACCTCCTTTAATTTATTTTCAGAACATCTTGGTTTTAGTTCCCTCACTCAAGATTAAATCATACCAAATTAGGAGGCCCTCGCTGAAAAAAATGGAAATTTGCATAACTGTTTCAGTGGCGTGTCAGTGACTGGTTCGAACGATACACCCTTGAATCAAATGAGCATCAGGGGCTGAGACAGATGGCTAAAGACCAGGGCCTGTATTCACAAAGATTCTCAGAGTCCTCTCAGAGATGTCCTATCTTAAAAAAGGTAAGTTAAAAAATCCTGGCAAAGATTCCAAACTTAAGAGTTGTTCAGTTCATTGTTGAGAGCGACTCTGAACAAGGAGAAGATTCCTATCTTAGTGAGGAGATCTGGTTCTTGGGCCATGAGTTCATCTTGGTCCATCTTCAAGAAGCACATTCTTTTTTAAATAGCAGCTGCTTTAAGTAGCCATGTGCTTACTTCAAGCTCGAAGCTTACTGGGCGACACACATGACAAAAGCCAGCGCGAAAACCAAACAAGGTCGCTATGTAAATGAGCTGTGGGTTTTCCCTCCCCGATATGCAGATGCAGGGAAGCTGGATATTACGCGGAAAACAGACCGAGTTAAAGCACACATTGTACCTTTTTAAAACCTCCGAAACTGTCATTTAAAGCACTGAGTGGTTACTACATAACTTCAACTTGCATTTTGCAATTAAACGAAAATCACTCTTTTCTCAGAAATGGATGGTTTTTCCTCTTTTTCTCAGTTTGCGCTCTGCCAAGTTGTTCCTCCTTTTCTCATTGAATGTCACATATATATACAGTACAGATCAAAAGTTTGGACACACCTTCTCATTCAAAGAGTTGTCTTTATTTTCATGACTATGAATATTGTAGCTTCACACTGAAGGCATCAAAACTATGAATTAACACATGTGGAATTATATACTGAACAAAAAAGTGTGAAACAACTAAAAATATGTCCTTCTAGGTTCCTCAAAGTAGCCACCTTTTGCTTTGATTACTGCTCCACACACTCTTGGCATTCTGTTGATGAGTTTCAAGAGGTAGTCACCTGAAATGGTTTTCACTTCGTGTTGCTTTCACTAGGAAGCAACACTGATTGACAATCAATTTCACATGCTGTTGTGCAACTGGAATAGACAACAGGGGGAAATCTTTGGCGATTAGCAAGACACACTCAATAAAGGAGTGGTTCTGCAGGTGGGGACCACAGACCACTTCTCAGTACCAAAGCCTGGAGGCGCTACCAGGAGACAGGCCAGTACACCAGGAGATGTGGAGGAGGCCGTAGGAGGGAAACAACCCAGCAGCAGGACCGCTACCTCCGCCTTTGTGCAAGGAGGAACAAGAGGAGCACTGCCAGAGCACATCTGGGACATCATGTCTCGCTCTATCCACCAATGTCACGTTGCACCACAGACTGTCCAGGAGTTGGTGGATGCTTTAGTCCATGTCTGGGAGGAAATCCCTGAGGAGACCATCCTCCGTCTCATCAGGACCATGCCCAGGAGTTGTAGGGAGATCATACAGGCACGTGGAGGCCACATACAATACCGAGCCTCATTTTGACTTGTTATAAGGACATTACATCAAAGTTGGATCAGGCTGTAGTGTTTTTCCACTTTAATTTTGTGTGTGACTCCAAATCCAGGCCTCCATTGGTTAATAATTTGATTTCCATTGATGATTTTTGTGCGATTTTGTTGTCAGCACATTCAGCTTTGTACAGAACAAAGTATTCAATGAGAATATTTCATTCATTCAGACCTAGGATGTGTTATTTGAGTGTTCCCACTTTTATTTCTTACAATGCACAAAACATCAAAAATTCAACAAGTTCCCTGCTTTCAGCTCTTACAGGTTGTTTTTTATAAAGCATAAGTATATATGTGGTCCTCTTGACCAATCACATTTACCATTTTCATTTACGTAAAAACAGCCAGTGTCTCTTTGGATGGCAGCTTCCCGATGTTTTCCTGGACAAACAGAAAACACTGACCAGTATCTTGCCAAACCATGTCCTTATAGTCCTTTTTCCAATCACATTAACATCATCCACCACATGTCCCCTCACATATACTAGTGACTCTTCTCAACACAATTCTAACCTGTTTAATTAGGGTTAAAAAGGATTATTATAGTTTCAGGTTGAACCCAGGCCAAAATAACAAACAACTCAGGGCTATCCTTCATGAAGACACCTTACCTGTCCAAAAGAACCTCAAAAAGAAATACAAAATGCTTACCTACCTAATATTACATAACCAGGAGAAAATGTTTAAACAGAAATGGCAGTTCACCCCCTACTCAAAACATGAAAACCCATAATATTGACCTTCACAAATAATATGCTTCATGTTTTAACAGAAACTGATTATATGACTTTGTTACAAATAAATGACATCACCTTTTGTTCTGCCTGAGCTTTCTCAATGTCCATCTTATCAGAGTCTCGTTTGACATGAGCAGTCCCACTGGATTGTCGGGAATCATGACTCCAAGTTCCCAAGCACATATGGATAATTGAAAACAAAATACATCAGCGGAAAAAATAAACTTCCAAAACAAAACATGATAGTAGTATCTCCTATTCTGTAGAAAAGATTACTTTGAACATTTGCATAACACAGTGTGAAGTCTGCAATGTAGATATAAATAACGTGAATATATATATTTGCGGTACGTGCCTGTATGTTTAGTGTTGGATGTATATAATGTGTAAATAACGCAACAAAAAGGAAAAATAGGAAAATGGGACCATGAGTCCATCAGGTCCAGGCAGCTACACGTATTAGACCTTGTAGTGTTTACTATCATCAGTCATCTATCGGTACTTTAGGAGCGGGCGGTCTTTATCACTGAGCGAAGATAATAAAACAAAGAACTCAGCGAAATTCCCTCCTCCCAGCTCTTCACGGGAGAACCCTTTATTCTTCAAACTCGCACAAACTCATTTTTCATCACCATTCCTTGGTGTTACAAAGCTTTTCAAAAAGGGTTCCGCCCCAGTCCTTGTGGAGCAGCTTTTTATACAGATACAAAGCATTGGTGTGTATGTGGGTCCTTTTGACCAATTGAAATCATTCATTTACGTAATACATCTGGCATCCACAACATTGCTTTTTCCTCTACTTTTCCGCGAATTGACATTCAGCCAACATCTGGTAACCATTACAGGGGCGTACGTGACAATTCACAATATCAATTTCATCACTTATCTGGATGCAGACCCTCAGCTGCCAGGTCAACTTGACCTGGCAACACTTTAGGGATGTCAGAACTTTCCCAGCTGGCAAGGGTCAGAATATCACAAGATTTCCTGCAATAACAAGCCCATTAGTTTTCCCTCTCACCAAGAAGTTTCCTCTAATGCACTCTGCTCTCCAGACAGGCGCTTGCAAGAACAATCCTTCACAAAATTCATCTTGTAATGGTAGAAACAATAATAACACTTTTCGACCTAGTCAGAGCAGAGCTTTATACCTCCACAGTACACAGTTCCCAAGATCCACTTTCTTAAGATAGGCAACACGCAACACACAACCAGGAATATCATAACTAATACAATTAGGAAAGTTAACCCTGTTTTCACTGCTAAGGCTCCCCATTCGCCAAATATTTTCTCCAGACTCTTCCAAGACCAGCTGTTCTTGCCCGCATTCTTCTTCATTTCTTCCTTTAATTTGCGGAGTCAAACCATTATGGCATTGAAAGTACCTCTTGGGGCTGTGTTCATGGGGATATATGTGCAACATTGATTGCCAAACATGTGACAAACACCCCCCTTGTCTGCGAAAATCCTATCTAAAGCTTGCCTGTTTTGCAATGCCATTCTACTTGTTTCACGCAGTTGGTCACCTAAAGCCATATTTAAGCCAAAATTAATCATTCTTTGTTGATCATAATAAACATAATTTATCCACCCAACATTTTTGTTAATCGTGACCCAAGGTAAAATAGGTTCAAATCCTGCTGTGACTTCATGTTGCGCTTTAAATTCGTCAGGAATTCCTCTTGGTTGGCCTATACGATTCAAATATACGCCTTCATTTAGTCCATAATCACCTAAGCTTCTACGAACCCTTGTTTTATTGTCTTCTATTCCCATCATACTTTTTACTCCTTCGTACACCAAAGTTATAGGTAGTTTCATTCTAACGAGTGCACAAAGACCCACCCACTGAAGGGGTAAGTTACTTACTAACACGTCGTCCCCACACACATACAATAGCTATCTGCCACCAGATGTATTTGTGGAAGAATAACATTGGAATGGACATAGTAATGTTTTCACAGTCCTGTTCTACAATTCTGGGTTTCCATACCATATTGGAATTTTAACAAATATTGGTGTCATGTTTGCATGTTTTAACCAGCATAACACCCAAGTCACATTACATTTTACTGTCGTGTTACCCATAGCAATGCCTTTGCCGTCTTCAAAAACTCCATTTGTAAAACACTCATATTCTGCATCATGATCTACCTCGTAATTTATCGGAGGACTACTTTGTGTAGTACTGAGGTTAAATTCAGCACACTGTACTTCAAACCTGTACCCTTTCGAGTTATCTAAATATCGGTGTGAATTACGTGAGCCATACAGCAGTATGCAACTTTTACCGCACATTGTTAATTTGAAGAAGGACACCACGTCTACTCTGGGAGTAAACTCCCCGTTTCTGCACCTCTGTTGTTGTACTAGTGCACATTCTTTGGATGTATACCTCTCAGGAATGACAATTGTAACTGCTCCAGGGGTAACAGTACAAATTAAACAATCGTTTTCCGCCAACTCTCTAGCTGTGTACCATGACCAGCTGTACCATGTGTTCTGGATGGCCATTTGCCAAAATGCATCGCCCCATGGCCTCAATCCATATCATTTAATGTCTTGTAATTAATTAATTGCCCTTGGGGTAGCTTTATTGTCCCGACGCTCCATATGGAATTCATCCAGGCCGCCTTGATAGTCATGACAGCCCTACTTTTCAGAGCATCCATATTTAATTTGGTTAGGTTTCGGCAAATTTACCGAATGATCCTGCACAAGTGTGGCTTTAACCGTGATCAGGACATAATCATTTGGATCCGATGCATGTGTTTCGTTTGAAATGCTAATTGTTCTTGGTAATACAGTTACAATTTCTGATTTGGGTAGCGTGGATAATTCTGTAGTAGATAATTCAGTTTTAGTGGGTGCCACTCAGGGCGTAATATTTAAGTTGTTTGTAGTGTTTGCTATTGTGCTTACTGTTGCAGTGGGTGCAGGTAATTTTTGCATGGTATTTACCATAGGCAGAATTATATAATTTTGTTCCTCTTCATCTGTCTCAATCATGGGAGTTTTACTAGTAACCGTAAACAGTGGATAAGACTTGTTTTCAATTAATACGCTTTCTTTGTCTGGAACTTTGCAAAGCATAATTGACTCTACTATTCCACCATTTGTAGCTTCTTCTAGCCTTAACTTGTATGTTTTATCTATTCGAACAGCTATCACATTTACTTCGACAGTCCATCCACAGGTTGTTTTTATGACTTAATAATAATAAGTTGTTTTGTAGTCATCTTTGTTGGAGATGGATCTTCCCTCCTTAAACAATGTCACTGAGTCATTGTCTCCCTGGGAGGATGGTCTCCAGGTTCCTCCATGCTGCTTTTGCGCCTTTCTGAGCTTGACTGCACTTCTCGTTGCAATGGTGTGTCTTGTGGAGTCGGCTGCAGATTGTAAGAGGTCATTTCTGCTTTCACTGCTGCTTGGTACACCACCTCCGTCAACATCCATAATTTAACACTTATTTGTATCAGTTTCATCAATGCAACCTTTCTGCTCATCCTCCTTAGAATTGTACTTTGTCATTTTTATGAATTTTTGGGCAATGAGTCAGATTATGCCACGTGTCCCTTCCCTCTAACTGAAAGGCCGTCGCAGTTGTTCTTTTAACCTTGCTCAGGCCCACTTGTCTCCCACTTGCGCCTGTACACTTTCATGTACACCAGATCTCCAGGCTCCACCGGTTTGTTCGCCACCGTCTCTGGACTGGAACCTTTGGCTTTTTCCTGCAAATATATGGCTCTATGGATAGAAGTTAGTTGTTCCATATAAGCTTTCAACTCTTTTTGCAACTGTTCAAGGACTGGTCCCTTGAATGGTAGCCTCCTTTGAGGCACAGGTATAAGTCTGCCAGTCACCATTTCATGCGGTGTTAGATGTGTGTTCTTATGAATTTGCATGTGATAGCTCATTAGTGCGAGTGGTAAAGTGTCTACCCAGTTTAGCTTAGTTAAAGCACATATTTAGTTCAGCTTAACTTTCAAGATTCTATTTTTTACCTCAACCATTCCCTGGCTCTGGGGATGGTAGACTGAACCAAACCTTTGTTTGGTCCGTAACTGCTGCAAAACACCTTTGACTGTTTTCTGCACAAATGCTGAGCCGTTGTCGGAACTTATTTCGAATGGGATCCCAAATCTGGGAATCACTTCTCTTGCTAAGAATTCGATAACAGTATCCCCTCCCAGTGTTCTTGGTGGGACAGTTTCAACCCATCGACTGAAGCAATCAATCAGTGTTGAGAAGTGTTGAGATTCTTCTGCTAAAGGGATGCTGAAAAACGCAGAACAAAGATCAATGACAGTGAAAAACTGTGCCTCTGGTGGAACAGCAGTTAACAGAGTGTGTGGATTTGGCACATCTGCAAGGCAATCTTGAACAACCTTATTGATGATCTTTAAATCATGAACCAGACGATATTTTGATCCATCTGGCTTTCGGACTGAAAATATTGGTGTGTTGCACTGACTGTTTCTTTCCACCAATACTCCTGCTTTTAGCAGTCCTTCAATAATTCTGCTAATGCCTTTTTCTGCTTCTAACTTTAAAGGGTATTTCGGACGGAATTGAGGGTCTACATTTGGTTTCAACTCAACCTTAAATGGGTTGGCCGATTTTACCATACCCCACATCTGTATCATGGTTTGACCACACGTGCTCTGGAACATGTCTTAGCATGTCCCACAAAATCAAATCTCCTTTTGACAACTCCTTTTCCTCAGATGTATTTGTGTCATTAAAAGGCACTGTTACCACTTGTGGTTTGGATTTCATCAATGTTTCGGTTACAATCTTAATCATTTTTCCAATCCTGTGATTGGAAAATTAATGGATTATCTGTTTCTTCCCATTTGATTGTGGTTGCAACTTTCATCATTGGTCCCAAGTCTTCTGCATGAAATTTTTTATTTACAAAGATTTCGGAACATTATGCCATTTGGAAATAAAATCATTCGTTTCCACATTTATTGCTGCCTCTTGTGTACCAATAACAATGTATTTGGTCGCCAGGTTCACATTTAATTCTTGCATTCCACTGTCCCATTTTTCCTCATATTCTGTGCTTTTTGAAACGTCGTAGAACATTGTACAATGATAGTCCAAAAACTTTTTTATAGCTTCTGAAAGTTGGAGTTGAATGTACTTGCCCCCCTTAGATATTACATCCCCAACTGGACTGTCAATGTCTCCTAGCCAATAAACCTTTGCCTCATGCGCCTGCATGAACATTTGCAGATCCAGACCATCTTTTTGAACATACACTCCTTGACCATTACAGCCTGTGTTTAGGCTTTAACTCCTCCCTGAAAATAAGGTTGTGAGTGGAGGGTTCTTGTCAATGTCCTGTTCCTGTTTCCATCTTTCCATTTGTTTAGAGATGTATGTCGCTGGGTTCTCGTTGTCACCGAGTGGTTCCCCTTTCAGTGCTCTGGGGTCTACCCTTGCTGTGAATTTGTTGTTGTCCCCTGCTGGGGTAACTTCACACTTCTGGAAGTTTATTCCCTTAGCTCTCAGCAGTCATGACTTTATGGGATTCTTCCAAAATAAAATTGATTCTATTAAGAAGAAAATATTTGACATACTCCCGAAGATGATTACTTCATCCTCAACAAGTGAGACAACATTGCAAGTAACTGTAGAACCTAATCTGTGCTTAGACTGCTTTGAACCTGTGGAGCTTCCTGAGTTATCAGAAATATTAGCTTCATCTAAACCTTCAACTTGTATGTTAGACCCAATCCCAACCAAATTATTTAAGGAAGTGTTCCCTCTGATTACCAGCCCTATTTTAGATATGATTAATGTATCTTTAGTAAATGGGTATGTACCACAAGCTTTTAAGGTAGCTGTAATTAAACCTTTGCTTAAGAAACCTTCGCTTGATCGAGATGACTTAATAAATTACAGACCGATATCCAATCTTCCATTCTTATCTAAAATTCTTGAGAAAATAGTTGCTAATCAATGTGTGAGCATTTACACAGCAGTGACCTGTTTTGAAGAGTTTCAGTCAGGTTTCAGAGCTCATCATAGCACTGAAACAGCTCTGCTGAAAGTCACTAATGATATTCTTCTAGCCTCAGATAATGGACTTGTGTCTGTACTGGTTCTGTTAGATCTCAGTGCTGCATTTGATACAGTCAACCACAATATTCTCTTAAAAAGGCTGGAATATGCTGTAGGGATCAGGGGAACAGCACTAGGCTGGTTTAAATCTTATTTGTCTGACAGATTCCAGTTTGTTCATGTAAATGATAAATCATCTTTAAACTCCAGGGTTAATTGTGGAGTACCACAGGGTTCAGTACTTGGGCCAATTCTCTTTACTATATGTATGCTTCCAATAGGTAAAATTATCAGGCAGCATAGAATAAATTTTCACTGTTATGCTGATGACACTCAGCTTTACTTATCCATAAATCCTGATGAGCCCAACCAGTTAGATAGACTACAAGCATGTCTTGAAGACATAAAAACTTGGATGACTTTAAATTTTCTGCTTCTAAAGTCAGACTAGACAGAAGTTGTCGTCTTTGGACCGGAGTCTTTATAAAAGAAACTGCTTAGTCAATCACTTAACCTGGATGGCATTAAATTGACCTCCGGTAAAAAACCTTGGTGTTATTTTTGACCAGGACATGTAATTTAAATCCCATATTAAACAGGTTTCTAGGATTTCCTTCTTTCACCTCCGGAACATTGCCAAAATTAGAAATATCCTATCTAGGAGTGACGCTGAAAAACTAGTCCATACTTCAAGGCTGGACTATTGTAATTCTTTACTATCAAGATCTACACAAAATGCAGTTAAAAGCCTTCAGCTGATTCAAAATGCTGCAGCAAGAGTTCTGATGAAAATTAAAAAGAGAGATCATATTTCTCCTATTTTAGGTTCCCTTCATTGGCTCCCTGTTAAATCCAGAATAGAATTTAAAATTCTCCTCCTCACATATAAAGCCCTTAATGATTTAGCTCCATCATACATCAGAGATCTGATTGTTCCATACGTTCCTAACAGAGCACTTCGTTCTTAGACTGCAGTTTTACTGGTGGTTCCTAGAGTCTCTAGAAGTAGAATGGGAGGCAGATCCTTTAGTTATCAGGCTCCTCTCCTGTGGAACCAGCTCCCAGTTTTAGTCCGTGAGGCGGACACCCGGTCTACTTTTAAGGCTAGGCTTAAAACATTCCTTTTTGATAAAGCTTATAGTTAGAGTCGCTTAGGTTATCCTGAGCTATCTTCCTTATTTTAGCTCTGTCTTCTTCTCCCCTTGTTGGATGGAGTAAGGGGGAGTCAGGTATAGCCTAAACCGGCTCAGCTATGGTTGAGGTGCAAACACACCCTCCATTTCTGCTACCTGTATGACCCCCTCTCTTTTCCAATAGTTATGGTCAATCTGAAAAAGAGAGGTATCCCAATCGTTGTGGTTTTTAGTATAACAACGGCCATCAGTGGGCTCTAGATGGACAAACTGTCTACTTTTAAGGCTAGGTTTAAAACTTCCCTTTTTGATAAAGCTTATAGTTAGAGTGGCTTAGGTTATCCTGAGCTATCTCTGTAGTTATGCTGCTATAGGCTTAGGCTGCTGGAGGACATAATGACCACTTTCACCCTCTTCGCTACTTTCTCACACTACTCTTCAATTTTGTATTATTTGCTGTTATTTCAGCTTTTAACTTTGTTCTCTCTCTTTTCTCTTCCTAGAAGCTACACCTGGCCTGACTCTGTGTCTACCTGTAACACCTTTCTGGAGAGGGGAATCCTCCAAGCTTCTGCTGGCAACAACTTAATGCTCACCCTCTACCGATGATCCACATGGCCCTGTCTTTCAGTGTTTAACCCTTTCTCTCTCCTAGACATAGCTACTGACTGAGCTTTTACTGTAACTAACTCTATGTGCTCTCTTCAGACTCTAAACTCGAAAACTGGCTCAGAGTTTATCTGTTCTTTCTTTCTAGATGAAACGACTAAAGGAGCTACATCCACTAACATTTACTTTTCCTTCCCATAGAAAGTACTCCTGGATCAGTGCTTCTTTGTTCTCTTTGTGTCTCTGCTCTGTTCTCTCTAACCCCCAGTCGGTCGTGGCAGATGGCCGCTCACACTGAGCCTGGCTCTGCTGGAGGTTTCTTCCTGTTAAAAGGGAGTTTTTCCTCTCCACTGTCGCTACATGCATGCTCAGTATGAGGGATTGCTGCAAAGTCAACGCCAGTGACTGTCCACTGTCTCTACATGTTCATCCGGGAGGAGTGAATGCTGCAAGTCACTGACTCGATGCAATCTGCTGGGTTTCCTTAGATAGAAAAACTTTTTATCCAATTTGAATAAATAACAGCATCTGGCTGCACTGTTCAATGATTAAGATTAATTGGAATGTATGTACCTGACTTTTGTGAAGTGCCTTGAGACGACATGTGTTGTGAATTGGCGCTATATAAATAAACAGAATTGAATTGAAACTGAATTGAAGGTTGTCTCCTTGTTGTACTACAATGTTGAGGGTGTATACCTTGAATTGCAATTGGCGAATCAGTGTTTATTGGGAGTACTCTCTGTGTTGCAGATGGAGTTTATTCACTTCCCACAGGTGCACTCTGCATGGGAGTTTCATTACATACTGGAGATGCACCCTGTGGATTAAGTGGGCATTCCATATCTCTCATTGCTTCACCACTGATGTCCTGCATTAACTCACCTGGAGTGAGCTCCTCCCTGTTCTGTCTCTTCCCCTTCATAATCAAAGTTTCCAATGATATTAAGTGCTCCAGCCAGGGAAGGGTATATTCCTGCTGGCTTCAAATTATCATTTTTAGTTTCATCATGTTGTTTTTTCAACTCTGTCAACTGCTGTTTCAAGTTCTGCCTGTATTTCTGACCTTCCTCTTTGAATAACTTTAAAATGTTCAACTCACGTTCTCTATTCGCCACTCTTTTCTTACTTTTGTTTTTTGCCTTATAATCCAGAATTCAAGTCTCCATTTGTTCATATAGAGATAGATCAAATCTTCCATTTTCAGGCCATGGTGAAGGCAATCCATGTGTCCTTTTCTCCCATTTTTTAGAAATCTTTGGTATCTATGAAGCATAATCTGGGTTCTTACACCCGATAAACACTGTTGGTAGATTGCTAATTTTCGTTCCCCTTGGAAGATTGTTTGTATTGTTTCCAATAATTCAATATTAATTAGGTAGTGTTGCTTGTTTTATTTTTTTTATTTATTTTATTTTATTTTATTTTTTGAGTAAATATTTAATATTGTCTTAACTAAAATCAAATGATCTTTGATTGTAGTCTTTGTAACCTAATTAAGCCTTATGCAGTCCAGATACTTATTTTTTAAATAATATTAAACTTCGTAAGTAACTGTTTACTGCTTGTTTTATTTTATTTTTATGGTATGCTCTCTTAAGTGTAAAAAAAAATAAAATAAAGTAAATGCAAGTATGTTTTACTCAAGGTGCTTTTACCAAATGTTTGCACTAAAAGTATGACTTACTTACTTTTTACTTAATTTTATTTTATCATCTGTTGATTTACTTCAAACATGTAAAAATATTATTTGCCTTGTATGAAGTAATTGTAAAGGCCTTAGCTCAGTATCTTTTAAGCTTAAACAATCCATCTTAAGAGACCAGTCCACCGGCGAAGGCAACTATTACAGTTGTTAAATGACACTTTTTCAAGTTGATTTTCCATTCGCCACTTTAGCCTAAGACAAAATACATAAAATCAAGCCACGCAGGGGCAGGCTAAGAGGACAGAGATCAGAAAAAAAAATTAAAAACAGCAAAATCACAGATCATTAAAATGTTCGTGTGCTACTCCACGGGAGGGGCAGAACGGAGTGAGCTGGGAGGGACAGGTAGGAGGGGGGAGGTTGGGGTAGGGTTAGAGAAAGAGAGAGAGAGTAACAGAGAGAGAGGAGGAGTCAGATTGAGTTAGAAAGAGAGAGAGAAAGAGAGAGTGAGAGATATTGAGCGACGGAAAGGGAGAGAGAGAGAGAGAGAGAGAGAGAGGAGTTAGATCGGGTTAGAAAGAGAGAGAGAGAGCGAGGGAGAGAGAGAGGGAAGGGGGAGAGAGAGAGAGAGGGAGAGGGGGAGTTAGATTGGGTTAGAAAGAGAGAGAGAGAGTGAGGGAGAGAGAGAGAGAGGGAGAGGGGGAGTTAGATCGGGTTAGAAAGAGAGAGAGAGAGTGAGGGAGAGAGAGAGAGAGAGAGAGAGAGAGAGAGCGAGGGAAGAGTTGAGGAGGGAAGAGAGCTGTCTCACTGTTTTATAGGAGTTCTTCTGATGGCTGATGTTGACACATAAATTCAGCATAAGACGTTCGACAACTGAAGCATCTAGAAACCACCAAACAGAGCGAAGAAAGAAGAGAACAACACGCACTTAATTTAAACACTCGCAGTTATCATTCTGAACAGAACAATGGAACCCCGAAAACAATGCACACATTCAGTATGGCCAACAAGTGCACATTTCCAAATGCATTACATGCATCTCACTCACAATACCAGTCAACACACTGCCTTTCACTCAATCAGCGCTGATCAAAGCCATTCATAAATCACAGCAACTTCATATGTCTTTGAACACACTTAAACTCACACCTGATTTTCCTCCCCGGGGAGTTCATACCTAATTTATAGTATTGTTGATGTCCCAATTAATCACTTCTCTTTGTGTGAGTTTACGTATTTAATTGTTTGCTTAACTCACTTTGGTGTTTTTAACAAGACCAAATTACTAATTCTGCAGAACACCGGTCACCCAACTATACTCACTACAGAAATCTCACACTGCAGCCATATCAACATTGCAAAGTCCAAATCGTGTACGTGAAAAATGTCAACAGCTGTGGCCATTTTCCAGCGCTTTTTGGCTTCCAGGCATCACAACCAGGCACAAACTCACCTCGCCTTAAATCCACCGGCTACTTTATCTCACTACGTACCTTTATAACAGGTTTTTATATATCAAAACAGCTATTTTCCTGCAGTGGTGGCATAATTCCCTGGAGAAAAACAGTATAAAATATTCCTGTCTTGGAACCGCGATAAACGCCGGGTGTGCCCAATTCTCATTTTAAGACTGCCAGGCAGTCAATTCTAACTTTTTATTTTTGGCAGTCTTCCTGCATGCAGGAAACCGGGGAGACTGTGAGGAGAAAAGAGAAAAAGAGAGAGAGACCGAAATATCTATCTACACCCCTCCAGTCGAGGGTCAGGGCAGCCAAAATTCTTTCAAGAAGAAAAGAGATAAGAAACTCTTGTTGTGGGCCTAAACTGCAGCCGCTCAGGCTCCGCTCTCCGGAAGGGGGGACCGCAAGCCTCTCCTTGTAGATTGAATCTCCCCGTACGGGCCACCAATTGTGAGGCCTTACTACTGAGCTAAAGCAGTTAACACAAAAACTCAAGAGTTCTCACTCTTCCCAGCCTTCACGGGGGGAACTTTTATTTCTTACAATGCATAAAACATCTTCATCAAAAATTCCAGAAGTTCCCTACTTTCAGCTCTTACAGGGTGCTTTTTATACAGATACAAAGCATTAGTGTGTATGTGGTCCTCTTGACCAATCGAATTTGCCATCTTCATTTACGTAAAAATTCTGGCACCCACAACACTGATTCTCAAGCGCGGATATGGGAATACAGGACCAGCATCACATCTGCAAGAAATCAAGCTTGTCTACGTGACAGTTGTTCCATAACAATTTCATTACTCTTATCAACTCCTCATTCCGGAGCTGAACTGGACGCCTGTTTTTCCCTTTTTTGGACCAGCAAGGCTCAACTTCCAGCAACAGTTTATCTGAGACACTCAGACACTTTTTAACCACATAAACTGCCTCCACAATATATATACACCCACACCTCAACCCCAGAGACGCACCACCATGCCAGCCGCACACACTCCCACACGGCATACCTTGCCGCATCAAGCAGGCCGGCCAGCCCACACCCACACAGCCAGGGGCCGAGATCCCAAGAGTGCCAAATCTCCAGCCCCGGCACCAATCGACCCCCAAGACCCAACTCCCAACCCATGCTAGACCCCGACCAGAGAGCCCACTCCCTCCCACGGCCTCCAACCCAAGACGGCTAACAGGGGTGTGGTAAGAACCCAAGCCTACCTCCACCCACTCAACCGTAGTGTTGATGCATGTTGTTGTAGAGTGCATTTAAAAAGAAAAACAGATGGGGAGGGGGTCTGCCACGTACCCCCCCACCCAGAGTGTCTACATGCAACTTAACCCTTAGAGGTGGGCCCATGCTGCTGGGGTGTTTCTTGTGGGTGGTGTGTGCTTCAGTTTATTTATATAGCGCCAATTCACAACACATGTCGTCTCAAGGCACTTCA
>JAHHUM010002915.1:400255-435693 GCA_036173005.1 Crenichthys baileyi
CACAGTATTCAATGTAAATGGTTATCACCTGACATGTTGGATTTCAAGTACAAACTATTTATTTCCAGTGTCACAACATGAGGAATGTGTGACTTATAGTCTGTACCCCTACGTTAACTTTCATGGGACCCCCAGTGACCTTATAAAAGAGGGTTTACTGTGCTGCAGCATCTTTAACGCATCCAAAAACGACAAAAATGACCCAAAGGTATTAGCATTAACAATAATAAATGTTAGTAGCAGCATTACTATTTCATTCCCCATTTTGTTGCTTCTCTCTGAAATCGTCCATTTCAGAATCAGGAGATTAACCAGAGAACAGTGGAGACATCTGAGACATTGCTGTGCTGGCACAAAAGCTGAAAAGTCACTAACATTAGCTGTTGTTGTTAGCATTGGCATGCTAACGTTAGCATTGAGAATAATGCCAAGCTAAAGCTAAACAGACTGAGCATGCTAACTAATTGAATGTTAGCTCTCATGCATTTCGGTGTTTGACCTCAGGACCAACACTAATGGTTAATGTTGCCATGGCAACCTGGGGTGCTTTTTCTGCTGCTGGATCCAGTTGGAGGTTCCTGAGGATACATTTAGGGAAGAGTAAAGTGGATTTTTACGTGAAAAACAGGAGCTGCTTTGTGAACA
Source organism: Crenichthys baileyi (assembly GCA_036173005.1). Lineage (NCBI taxonomy): Eukaryota > Metazoa > Chordata > Actinopteri > Cyprinodontiformes > Goodeidae > Crenichthys > Crenichthys baileyi. Next base: position 400,901 of record JAHHUM010002915.1, read on the forward strand.
TTTAGAAAATTCCTGAAAATGTTCGGTTTTTCGACCCAATAATGAGCCAAATATAATTTGTGAACAATATAATACTGAATCTGTAAACAAACAGAGTCATTAAACTTCTCAACATTTTGTCCTGTTTAAGCATTTTATGAACTGGATCATGTATAAAATTCCCACTCAGGTCCCTGAAACTCTGTGACTTCTTCCCTTTCTGGCACACAGCGGTGGTTCCTCTACCCGCCGGAAAAGGAGCCTCATTTCCACCCGAACCGCACCACCCTGTCCTGGGTGACAGAAACATATCCCTACCTGCCGGAGGAGGAGGCTCCGCTGGAGTGCACGATCCGGCCTGGAGAGGTGAGCTTGAACTTATTCTCAGGCTATATTTACATCACAGCTTATTCAGATTGTATTTTCCCATCTTTCTTAAATCCGTAACTGATTTAATCCTCCTTTTTCTGCCATATTGGTCCATCAGGTTCTGTTCTTTCCAGACCGCTGGTGGCATGCCACCCTCAACCTGGACACCAGTGTCTTCATCTCCACCTTTCTGGGCTGAGCTTCATCTACATGGGATTTCTTCCAAAGCATTCCTCCAAACAGTTCTGTCTGCAGGCTGACAGGAATGGAAACCCAACGGGAATCAGATTTAGGCTCAACTGTACTCAAAGGGCCAATTTCTATTCTTCATTTCAAGTTTTGACTACTCTACTTTTGTCATTTCTGGGGCATTTATGCTATTACATACGGCGTTAAAAAATAGATTTTTGTGTGTTTGAACCAAAAACTGTGTTGGAGGAAATGGTTTTCTGGAAAATAAAGATTTTGGATTTATGAGTAACAAAATTCTGCCTTATTGTTTTAAATAAGCTAGAATTTGTGCACATGAGGAAATCCTGCATGCATCTAAATTTTCTCACTATAAAAGAGAGAAATTCTGCTTTTCCTACAAACTGAACAGCTTTTAAATTGGGCTTTTATTGTTACTGAAGGCTGCAGGACATTGTGTTGCAGTTAGGGTCTTTCACCATCTTAGCCAAGTCCCACCAGGAGGAGGCCCAGGACACACTGGAGGGACTGTGTCTCTCAGCTGGCCTGGGAACGCCTTGGGCTCCACCCAGAGGAGCTGGAGGTGGTCTCTGGGGAGAGGGAAGTCTGGGCGTCTCTACTGAGACTGCTGCCCGGTCCAGGATAAGTGGCAGATGAGTAATTCAAAAAGGAAAATGAAGAGAATTTGCATTTTCCCCCAAATCTATGAAACGAGCTTCACTAAACCGCAACAAATAACTCGGCAGATAATTCAAACACAAAGATCTCAAACAGGTTGTATCAATGAGGTAAAATCATATTTAATAAATAATTGACACTCTAGCAGGTCAGTTATTCTCTTTCTAAAAATTTAATCATAAGCAAAAACCTTGTTCACTCATTTTGTGTTTTAATCAAATAATTAAGAAGATTGTCATCCTAGAGATAAAAACATTTACAGCATATTTTTTACAGAAAAACAGTTGAACGATTCTACCAAGAATCTTGCTTGTTGATCAGAAATGAAACTGCAGGTGCAGAATAAAGTTTGAAAGGAAAGCCTCAAACTGCTCTGGAAATAAATAAACCGGGAGGAGAGGATTTCTCTGCAGAGGGAAATTCAGCGCCTGAGGACAGAGAAAAAGAAGACGGGCAGAACAAGCAAAAGCAAAGCTGAAAACATGGAGTGGACGGTTCTGCTGGACGCTCTGTAGAAGGTGATGTAGCCAGGCTGGTCCTTCAGGATCTGGCTGTTGGTCCAAGAATTTGGACCAGGGTGTGGACTCCTGGGAACTTTGGAAAACCACAGCCCCTAGCAAAGCTCACCACTCCAGCCTGAACCCACCTGGTACTGTTAAGGGTCACCAACGGACTGCCAAAGTCTTTTTGTGCACATCAGACAAGTAGGTGACCACCAGCATGTTCTAATTAAACTGGAACCCAGTATGAGTGTGAGAACACAACCTGACTCACGTCACAGAAGCCCTTCCTCTGAAATTAGGACCGGCACAGACCATGTTGGTTATGATAAATCCATACATTGCATCACACTTGATGTTGGAGATGATGGGAAGGTTGACCTGCAGCCTCTCAGGTGATGGAAGATAAGCTGGAAGGAGATCAGATCCGAACAATTTCACCTCTTAGAGTCAAAAAGATTTTTCACTTGACTACAGCGAAAAAAACTCCAGGGAGTCCTTGGTTAATAATGTGGGAAATCTGCTCTAACCAACTCAGACCTTTATTTCACGCCAAACAAAATGACGCCAAGATGTTTTAATGTTTTCCTTCCTTCCAACATGTTCTAAAGGTTACTGTTTTTTTATTTAAGCTTTATTAAACCAGGAGAAAGTCCCACTGAGATTAAAACTCTTTTTCAAGGGAGTGCTGGCCAAGAGGCAGCAACAAGTAAAACAATTATTGTTACACAGTCTCGTATTTTTACCGTGTCTGACTTCCTGTCAGTCATTCATCAAAAATAGACCCGATCCGTGTTTCTGACCCTCCGTCATCTGGGCGTTTTGCTCTCTGTCACAAATAGAAGCCATTCTAGTGAGTGCAGTAATTCACACCAGCTCTGTGGCGTGATGGAGAGGCCTCCTCCGCCAGAAATAGCTGGTCTCCACAAGAAGCGTAGACCTTGGTATGGTTCAGGTGATCTCCACAAGCAGCACAGGCCACGATGCGGTGTAGATTGTCTCCACAAATACCACAGAAGGCTTCAACAATTTATTTTAAAACAAGCTGCACTGCAGTGGTTTCCTGGGACTCCAGTTAGCTATTACATCTCTCGGAGAAGTACTGTAAACTAGAGTGTAAAGTTTATAGGCCATAGTCCCAGAACTTACAAAATAGTTGAAAGTTAAAGAGCAAACATGGAAAATTTGTATAACTCTGTATCAGGAATGAAATTCTTAAAAATAAAATAACTAAAACAGAGAAGCAGACAAAAGACATGCGGCCATCTTGGATTTCTAGATTCTGGTTCAGCGCTTCAGTAGGAAACTGTAATAATGACGTATTTCAGTTTGTACATAATAATGATAAAGCTTCATCAGGCACCAGAATCAGTTATGGAGAACCACAGGGTTTGTTGCTAGGGCCAGTTTTATTTTCCCATTTGGGAAAATAATCAGATAATATGGGATCAATTTTCATTATTATGCCGATGACACTCAACTATAAATAAATCTATAAAACCGCTAATAGGACTACAAATATGTCTTAGGGACATAAAAACCTGGTTGACTTTCATTTTCTACAAGACAGAAGTTGTCACATTTGGACCAGAACATCTGAAGAACAAACTGCTTAGTTTATCATGGACTTTGGCATTAAGTTGGCCTCCAGTAATAAAGTTAAGAACCTTGGTGTCCACTTTGACCAGGACACATAATTTCTATCTCATATTTAACAAGTTTCTAGGAAATCCTTTCAGCAACCCGCCTCTGCAACGGAACAGGGGTTAAAGGAGTTCCCGTGGAAAAGTCCACTTCCGCATCCGTAACTGGAAATGAACTTCCAGAAATGTCCTGCAGGGAGGTTGGAGCAACATCTGCTGCCTTCAGGACCACATCCTCTACAGGGACATCCTGCATTTTTTAGCAAGACAACAGAAAAATCACATTCCAAAGGCCTGGCTGAGGCAGAGGAGGGTGCACCTGCTGGACCGGCCTGCAGTCCTGACCTGTCCACACACTGTTGGAGACTCAGACCCGATACGGTTGGAAATCTGAAGAAAGGGACAACACCACACCTGGAACTCGACATGGACTGGTTTTCTTCATGTTCAAAAACGGGAAAACATAGAAGAGGGGAAAAGATTTAGTTTCATTGAAAATGTTGCCGTCTGACAGTCAGGAACGAATGAAGATTAAAAGATAAAACAGGAAATATGTTTCTTTAAGAATAACACTGCAGTGAAGATCAGCAACTTTAAAAATATTAATGTTCATAATGCGAGGATAAGCAGGTTCAGATGATGGCTGATCGGTCAGAAGCCAACAGGAAGCTTATCTTAGTGCTCTAATTCAGACTTTAGGACTTATTTTAATTTAAAAGGTCAGATTCAAAGAGATAAATAAAAATTAAAGTTCCAGCATTAGGAACCAGCAGAGAATCCCCTCAGGACAAGGAGGACGGGTCTATTTGGGTCTCAGGTGTTGCTGTTTTCATTGCTCTTGGACAGATATGAGGATCTCGTCTTTTTGAGACACATCTTGACACATCTGACCTCGCTGCTTCTGTTGGTCCACAGAAGTCAGACAGGACATTGGCAGTGTTTGGGTTTTCTGGAAGTTCTGGATTCAGAACCAGGAGAGGTGTTTGGATCAATGCAGATTTAAACACGTCTGAGACCGGAAAACATTAACAGAGCTCCTCTGAGGGATAGACAAGGTTACTTTAGCATATAAAAAAACAAAAATGTATCAGAACCAAATCTGAACCTGGTCGGATCTGGGTTCTTTGATGGACATACGTTTCTGGTTCTGTCCTTGTCCCCTCAAACACAGCACAGCCTCTGGGTGCCCAAAGCTTACCAGAGAGGAGTTGTAAGGAGGCCTGATCAGCCGATCAGAAGTGGATCAGTGGTGTTGACATGGGAGGAAATATGACCAAATATGGGCTTCCTCTGTTGCAGGTGAAGATGCAGAGTATCAACCAGGACCTTATTAATAATCAGAATGGTACAGGAAGCTCCAGTCCTTGAAGGCTGGCTGCCTGCTACCCTTAGATATGTCTTTGCTTCAACCAGGGGCGGTGCTAGCCATTCGGGGGCCCCAAGCGTAAATATTCTACATATTATTTTAGATTACCAGACTTCAACATTGCTGTTCAGAGTGAATCATTTTTAATTAGGACAGATGAGCATGGGATCATTTCTAATGTCTTGGTTGATGCTGGTTTTATCGTTCTTCATGTTTGCCATTTGTTCAGGGAAGTTTAGTGCTGCTTCACTAGTGAATAACAGCCTGTGAAATGATGCTTTGCTATGTTTTTTTTAGCTACAACATTAAACTCTACATGTTCTTCCTGTTTCTCTCCCTCAGCTGAGGGGCAGCCACAGCATCTCTGAGCGTGCTCAGTAGGCGCGGTGGACAGGAGGCAGGACAGAGAGGAGCCGTCTCCCCGACCTTTTAAGAAATGGGACAAACAGCTGAAACATGAAACGGAATAACGTTCAAACTACAGTGCAGACGAGGTCTGAAGTATGGAAGCATGTGCGTTAATTCGCGCATTAAAATAAATGAACGGCTTTAACATTTAGAGCAGACCCGTTTCTGGCCCGTATGGGGCCTCTAAATTTATGCAGAACCAATATATTGGTGGTACAAAGCTGGACCAAAATGTTTCTATGCCGTGAGTAGAAGCTGAGGACTGAATAGTCCTCACAGCAGCTCAGAGATGAAGAGAACTGGACCTGGTTCTCCTAATGTTCACCAACTGGGACACAAATGAATGTTTGAGGAACTGGACGAAAAGAACATAATCTAGAAATATTAATATGATTATATTCTGCACATGTGTTATTTTACCTGATTAGGAAAAATGTTACAGTGCCTGTTTTGTGTCTTTGGCATCACAGCCTTTCTCCCTTAACTGTTTTATCTGTACTTACAGAGCTTTGAAGAAGTATTCATTCCTCTCTACATTTTCCACCTTTCGTCCCAGTCCAACACAAACTTCTATGGATTTTATTTGGACTTCATGTGACCAACCAACACCAAGTAGAGCAGGAAGGAAAACAATTCATAGTTTTCCTCATTTTCTATGGATGAAATCCTGAAACGTGTGGCAGTGAGTATTCAGGAACCTTTACTCTGAGACCCCTAAATGAAATCCAATTAGCTGCAGGTAGACGTCGCCTAAACAGCAACCAGAGCCCAACTGGGAGTACTGTAATAGAAATGGAGCCGTTCTGCTAGAGAACATTAGTGATGTGTTGCTCCATCACTTTAGCCAGGCTCTTTAGATGGGGTATGAATACTTTAGCCAGGTTCTCTGAATACTTTGGCTATTTTCTAATGTCTCATTTGTCGTCTTCAAGAGGTTTTGTGATCAACCATGTTCACTGTTGAATAAATAATTAATGTTAAAACTAAAATACAATAAAGGTGCCAACAGGAAGTGATGGTTCTGAGTTCTGCAGACCGGGTCTGGTTTACACAGACTTAAACGAGCTCTACATACTAGCAAAGGTGTATAAATAAAGAAAAGCCGGAAACATCATGTGATGCAGACACAAAGCATGATTGGACCATTTAAGCTTACCTGGGAAAACACTGAGCAGCAGTCAGGACCCACTGGTTGGTGACCAGAGATCCTCCACAGAAATATGTCAGTTTGTGGAGACTGACCTGCCATGGCCACGATCCTGAAGAAGCATCCTGACCTCCTACAATCCTTGTCTCGGCCTTGGTGTTGAGAGGAGCATCTCCACAAACTGCAGGCAAATACGGCTGAGCTCAAAATCCTTCAGATTTAGGCATAAAATTCAGCCAGAAGATTTGCCTCTAACAGGAGAGGAGACAGGTGAGAAGATCATAAAACAATGCAAAGAATAAGCAGTTTAAAAAATGTATTATATTATATTATTATACTGCTATTATTTACATTTTATAATAATTGGCATGCTGAAAAGTATTCAAACCCTTCTCAATAATAAATGGAAACATTCTCCATGGGAATATACAAATAAAACCTTCTTTAAACAGCTGAGCAGTTTTCTGCATGCTTCCACTCATATTTAGATGATTTATCCTTGTTGATGAGCGATTGGAGGTTGGAGGGCCTCCTCACCACCACCCTAATCATTAGTTACTTCCACAGATTCAGGTCTGGACTCGGCCGCTCTGACACGTTAATATTACTTCTAGACAAGAGAAACATGTTGGTCACATTAAAGGATTACTGCCAGGGGTATGAATAATTTTGGCCTGTTGAAACCAATGCAGGAAGGAGATGGTGTTCCTGACTTCATCCCTTCCTTATTCTGGAGAACTAATCCAGAAATTCCACTAAAAGGAACCATGCTGAACAAATAAGGAACAAATCTTGAAATATGGAGCAGAAATCCCACATGAAGAATGTTGGACCACTTGTTTGCTGAATATTGGACCATTTACACATTGCTGGACACCACCAGGCCTTCCGACATCATCGGCCATTTTGTATCCAGTATTGCCCGCCACTACAAATCCCAGTGGGCACTGCGGCTGGTAGGACGGGGAAGTCACACGAGATTATATATGGAAGGCGGGAGCTTTAAAACCTTGCTTTTCAGCTGGAGATCTCGACAGATTACCACGCAACTGAAGCATCCTCTGGAGAAGAAGAGGTCCCATGTGGAGTCTTCATTTATTCTCCTTCGTTGGCCAACGAAAAGAACGTTCATGACAGAAGTTGCTGGAATAAGAAGGCCAGAAATTTCAATTTTACAGATCGAAGGTGTTGGTTTAACACGTAACCAAAAAACCACGGAGTTTCAAGGAGACGGATCGCCACCTTGTTTTTTTGTTCTAGTCGACTGCTGACGGTCAGATCATATTTTTCCCTTTCGCTAAGGAGGCCAAAGGACGAAGATTGACCGCTCTACCCGAAGTTAATCGTGGACGCACGTTAACTTCCAACTTTCCCCCTCCTCCTCTCCCCCTCACGCTGGCAGCCCTGAAGAATTGCTCCACAAAGTAAAACCCATCTTTTATTATTTTCTTTGATTTCTTTATTAGAAGTAGTCTGGGCAGGGTAGAGAGAGATAGGATTTTTAGTGCGATCAGAATCGCAACTTATAGTCTGATGTTATGAAATTGTATTTGCATGCAACATTGTGTTGAACTCTGATGTGCTGTATTGATCGCTGAGGCCGCCGTGTCTCACGAGTTTGTGTCTTTACCGTGCGAACAAAGGGGCGCCAGTAATACTGGACTACGACAGTAACCTCATGGTGAAATTCACCATTTTCTTTGTTCCAACTTTACTGCTTGCTAACTTGCCGCCAAAAGGTTTATGACTCTTTGTCTAAGCTGAGTTTACAACTTTGCTGTGGGGGCTTTATGACAGCCTGTGTCCCGCTGGGCTACGCTTTCTGGCGGGCTGCTCCCAAACTCCGTTCAACACCACATTCCTTTGTCATATTACCACTTTTGCCATAACTGCTGGTTGATTCCATACACACACACTGCTGTTTTGCTTTATTTTGTTAGTTAGATATTTTACCCTTTTGTGTAGAACTTTGCATGTTTCAGTAGGTGAAGATTATTGAATCGGGGAGGTGAATGTATCAGGCTGATTGATTTAATAAATTTTCACGTAGATAAAGAGAAGGCGTTTTGTGTTTATTTTGTGCAAGAGTGATTCGTCAGTCAAAATAAGGCAAAGTTCCCCACGTTTCGGCAGAAACGGTTGATTAAACAGTGACATTTAATAATTGTAATTATCAGAGGCCTTGAGCCATAATTACAACACCAGAGGACAGCTTTGGTTTCAATCCATAAACGAGGATTTTGGTTAAGGAGTTCATTTTATCGGATTATGATTTTAATTATAATTCTTGATAAATATTCAGTTAATCAATATTGTATAATTACAACAAGAACAATAAACAGGAAATCTCAGACAGAAATAGGAAGATGGCAAAAATATATGAGAAAAACCAACAGAGACATTTCAACTATTATTAAAATTCATGTTTATTTATTATAAATAAAAAGACAAAGAACTGTTTAACTGTGCACCACTTCCTGTCAGATAGAAAACAAACAGCAGTTCAAAAGTCAGTGATTATTAATGCATAACTATTATTATTACAGGACAAATGTTCATTTAAATGTTCAGTCTTTTCTCTGCTACTAAAGCCTCCAGTTAAACTTTTTAGAACAGAAATGAGTAAGTCATATGAATGAATCGAGATGATGTTGAGAACCGACACGTCTTCTGCTCTGTGACCCAAACAACTGCATCCAAAGCTGGAACAAGGAGAAATACCTTAAACCTTGAGACATTGTGTGCCAGTAAACGTTAATGCTAATTCTAACTCTGACCTAATGTCTCATGGTTAAACTTAAAGGGCCGAGCACATCTACCAGTTTCTTATTAATGACCCACATATGCAGCATCCTGTTGCTTGTCCAGGGTGGGCACCCAACAGTCCTTTTGGACCTGTTCTGTTCAGTTCAATTCAGTTTTTTATTCAGTTCAAATCAAGTCAGTTCAGGTTCTTTATTGCTATTGTCCATAAACCAAAAAAAATGTATTTCTGGAAGACATTTCTTTATTAATTTGTATTTCAACCCACCAGAGCAAAGTCGCTGCGTATGCACATGCTGCCAACATGCCAACGACCACCGCTAATGCGTCCAACAGCTGTATGTGGTTCTGTTAGATCCCCGCTGATGCGCCTACAGAACCACATACGGCTGAAGTCCAGTAACCTTTTCTGTTTCAGCAGACTTCAGCAGCGTGCGTTAAAGAGAGGATGAGCATTATTCGAGCACAGACAACACAGCGCTCCATGTGCCTAAGTCAGTAGCGTTAATGAGGTTAGCATACGATCACTAGCCTTACATTAGTAATAGCATGCAACAGGAGAGTAGCTGCTCTGCTGTTAATGCGCTTTAACATGATAAAGGTGTTAGCATTAGCATGCTAATTTTAGTGCTATTTTTACATGCTAATGTTTGCATTATGGAATCACCAGTCTCGGAGGATGTTCCTTCAGTTGTTGAATTTTGTAGAAAAAAAACAGATCACAGACATGACAAAAAACTAAAGGCATTTCAAATGGCAACTTTCTGGCTTTTGGGGAAAAAAATGTGGAAACATGAAAAACAAACAAACAAAATAACACTCCAACACATCACTAGTACTTTGTTGCACCACCTCTGACCTTTATAACTGCTTGCAGTCTCTGAGGCGTTGACTTAATGAGTGACAAACAGTCCTCTTCACCAATCTGACTCCACCTTTCTCTGATTGCTGTTGCCAGATCAGCTTTGCAGGTTGGAGCCTTGTCATGGACCATTTTCTTTAACTTCCACCACAGATTTTCAATGGGATCGAGATCCGGACTGTTTGCAGGCCGTGACATTGACCTTATGTGTCTTTCTTCAAGGAATGTTTTCACAGATTTTGCTCTATGGCAAGATGCATTATCATCTTGAAAAATGATGTCCTCATCCCCAAACATCCTTTCGATGGATGGGATAAGAAAAGTGTCCAAAATGTCAATGTAAACCTGTGCATTTATTGAAGATGTAATGACAGCCATCTCCCCAGTGCTTTTACCTGACATGCAGCCCCATATCATCAATGACTGTGGAAATTTGCATGTTTTCTTCAGACAGTCGTCTGCATAAATCTCTTTGGAACGGCACCAAACAAGAGTTCCAGCATCATCAACTTGCCCAATGCAGATTCGAGATTCATCACTGAATATGACTTTCATCCAGTCACCACAGTCCACGATTGCCTTTCCTTAGCCCATTGTAACCTTGTTTTTTTCTGTTTAAGTGTTAGTGATGGCTTTCTTTTAGCTTTTCTGTATGTAAATCCCATTTCCTTTAGGCGGTTTCTTGCAGTTCGGTCACAGACGTTGACTCCAGTTTCCTCCCATTTGTTCCTCATTTGTTTTGTGGTACATTTTCTGTTTTCAAGGCATATTGCTTTAAGTTTTCTGTCTTGACCCTTGATGTCTTCCTTGGTCTACCAGTATGCTTGTCTTTAACCACCTTCCCATGTTGTTTGTACTTGGTCCAGGTTTTAGACACAGCTGACTGTGAACAACCAACATCTTGTGCAACACTGCGTGATGATTTACCCTCTTTAAGGAGTTGATAATCCTCTCCTTTTTTTCAAGTGACATCTCTGGTGTTGGAGCCATGATTCATGTCAGTCCTCTTGTTGCAGCGCCTCTCCAAGGTGTGACCATTCATTCCTTTTTACCTGGACACTAACGAGCAGATTTAATCTGATGCAGGTGTTATTGTTTGTAATGACAACTTGCAGGGTGATTCCATATTTTTTTCCTCAAAATGTATTCCCTGCGCTTGTTCTAAAAATGTAACTGTTACTGGCTACCACAATTATTTTTCGTGATTTCTTTTAGTATTTCTTAAAGCCAGAAAGTTGCCATTTGTGAAGTGCCTTGAGACGACATGTGTTATGAATTGGCGCTATATAAATAAACTGAATTGAATTGAATTGAATTTGAAATGCCTTTAGTTTTCTGTCATGTCTGTGATCTGTTTTTTTTCTACAAAATTCAACAACTGAAGGAACATCCTCCGAGACTGGTGATTCCATCATTTTTGCCAGGGGTTGTATGGTCCACAGCAATAAAACAGACTAGTTACTGGAGTGAGAGTGTAACTCACTCCAGTAACTCCAGTTACACTCAAAATCCAGTTTCTTTTGGACAAAGTTCTAGATAAATCTAGAAATGTCTACAAAATGTCACAGAATTTTCTTTCTTACACGACCTTTAATAAAAGATCTTAATAAAAGATCAAGAAACATATGAAAGAAACGTAATTAGAAAATAAATATGTTGTGTCGTTTGAGTAATGATGAGTCGGACTAAATGGTACAGAAAAAGTGATGTTCGGCAGAAATGGTTAACACCATGAGGAGTAAAACCAGTTTGGTTCTGAGCTCTTCTGCTAAATCTCTCAGTTTTACTGCATTAGTATCAAAAATCAAGTATTATTACTGTTGAAGATCTCCTGAGACTCACCTGTGACTGTTAGAACCACCAGTAGAACTCCCCAGGTGAAGATCCTGTTCCCCATGAGGTTCTTGTCTTCAGTCTGATCAGCTGAGTCCAAACACTGCAGGAACCTGAAGGAATATCTAATCTTGCCCGGCCCTCCTGTCAGCTGCCTTCAGTCACAGGTTTCATGTCGTCAGGATTGAGAACTGTAGAACCATCTCAAAAGATCTCCTGAGAAATTTTGAGGTGAAGATTGAAACTAACACCGAAATTATAATGACCAACAAGCAAGACGTCAGCGATTTGCATAAGAAGGTGAAGGAGCTCGAGGTGGAAAACAAGCGCCGTAATGAAAACATTTTGAAACAAGCCAGACAAAAGTGTCGTCATCCACAAAACAGGACAGGTCCAGACTGCAACGAATAATCAGGACTGCAGAGAGAATCATCAGGGCTGACCTTCCCTCCATCCAGGACTTATACAGGTCTAGGGTCAGGAAAAGAGCTGCTAAAATCTCTGCAGACCCCACACACCCTGCACATAAACTGTTTAGAGTTCTGCCTTCAGGGCGACGCTACAGAGCGCTGTTCACTAAAACCAGCCGCCACAGAGACAGTTTCTTCCCTCAGGCTGTTTCTCTGTTGAACATTCAATAAAATACAAAACAACAGCATACAGTTGTTGCAAATGCACCTTTTTATTTATATATGTGTATATTGTACATTGTAAATATGTATATTCTATTGTGCAAAAACAAAAACCAAAGAGCAAAATGTACCGGAGTCAAATTCCTTGTTTGTATGTACAAACTTGGCAATAAAGCTGATTCTGATTCTGATTCTGATTCTGAAAAGTGTCGTTGGAAATTCGGGCAGAACAGGCTGCCTGAAAAAGATGGAGAAGACACTGGAGAAGTTGTCATCAGGATTCAAGCCAGAGTGGTGCCCTTGTCTTTGTAAAGCTTTGAGAAGCTGTAGACATGGTGCATTGCCTGGGCATCAAGGGGACAGCGGCGACCAACAACAAGCGCCCACATTCAATGACCACTCTGTATAAAAGGTTATTAGTTTGAAGGACAACTGTAGGAGTTTGTTTCTACCACTAGGGGGCGGTGACGTACTTGTTTTCTTCCTCGGGTTTTGTGTGTTCTGGAGTGATTGGTGGGGCTAGCAAACAGCTGAGCCACTACCGTTTTTTTTGTCCTCATATTTCGTCCATATGTGTGACTTTGCTAGGCTGGCAGAGATTAAGTCTGTTTGGTCAAGATGTGCCTTATTGTGATGCTCTGAGTGTTTCGTGGATGACAAAAAACTTTACCAACCCTGAGTTCTCACAATAAAGTGCACAGCCAGTGGAGTCTGTTGCAAGAAGATAAACCATCTCTCACTCATTATTCCTGTGTCCTGACCAACACTATATCCTGTATCCTGCATACCAACACACAAATTAGCGCCAAAGAATTCTCTCCTCAATACACTCAGTTTGTACTGAGAACGGTCAAGGATGCAGTTTGGAAGAGATCCAGAGAGGCTTTGGTCTGTAACGACATGAAAATGTATTTCAAGACATATTACATCAAAGAAGATTGAGAAGCACGAGCCATGTTGTACCCCTTGGTACAAGAAGCATGGTAGAAAGGCCTTAGAGCCTACTTGATGGTAGGGTATGCAATGATAGATGGACGACGGACCCTGACTGTCAAATGTTTCTGAAAACCTCAAAGATTTAATCAGTAAAACTGATCTGGACTTTAAAAAAAACCCTTTGAGGAATGAATAAATGGATAAAGGTATTTATAAAATGTCCTTGGGGAAATCCCCGAGCATAGATGGAATAACTACTGAATTTTACCGTGTCTTTGGAACGGAGAGATTTGCTTGATGAGGCATTTTTAGAATGAATCTCTACTGGAAATCTCTTTCATTGAGTACTGGAAAACTCAATGAAACTAGGAGTGACAAGACTCATTCCAAAGTCAATGAAAGATGTCTTACATTTAGATAATTAAAGACCAATCACATTATTATGTAATGATTACAAAATTCTGGCTCATGCTTTTGCTGACCGTTTGAATAATGGCCTTAAGAACATAATTGATGAAAGTCAATCAGCATTTGTTAAAGGAAGGAACGTTCACAATCACATCAGACTCATTTTTGATCTGTTAGATTATAATAAATTTATAGACCAAGACAGCCTTATACTATTTTTGGACTTCTACAAGGCGTTCGATGTGTCCGATTTCCCCTAAATTGTTTATTTTATCTACACATCTTTTAGCCCTTTCCATTATGAATAACCCCATGATACAAGGAATCAATGTTTTTGATGGGCAGTTTAAAATAAGTCACACTGCCGACGACATGGCAATTTTTTTTTTTTTTAGAATAGTATAATGGTTGAAAAGGCTTTTGACTCAACTGACCTGTTTTCCAAGGGGTCAGGTCTATACTAAGAAATGTTAAATTCTCCCCATTAATACGTGTCAACATAATATTTAATCAATTAATGTTAAAAATGAAGTAAAATATCTGGGTGTATTGATATCTAGAGATGCTGCTAGAAGAGAGGATGTTAACATCTCTGAACGATCAAGGACATGAAAAACGGTCTTAGCCATCGGTTAACGAGAGATCTGACTAGTGTTGGAACGTTTGTTCCCCAAAGCTGAAGCTGCTTCGAAGATCATCTATCCTTGTCACTCCATGTCTATTTCGACACAAAATATCAAGAAGGCCAACTCCACAATTTTCCACTTTCAATGGAAAAACAAAGCACATTATATCAAGAGATCACAGTTAGTTAAAAATGATGAAAAGGGAGGAATCAATGCTCTAGATTTTAAGGCCATGGTCGGAACGTCAAAAATCAAGTGGTTAAAATCCCTTATGGCACATAAAAACTGCATGTGGTTCCATATCCCTAATTCTTTATTCAAAAAACTTGGAGTTGAATTTTTATTGAGTTGTGATTTTGAGATAAAAACCACTACGTTTATCTAAGTTCCACAAACAAATACTGCAGTTTTAGAAGTTAATATTCAGTCATTACACCTCATAGTTCTACATTATCGAATAATAGAACAATGTTAGCTGGAGGCAGGCAATTCATACATGATTGGTTTCATAAAAATATTATATTTGTAAATGATTTATTGAACACTAATGGTAAAATTTTGAGCTTCTCATCCTTTGAGAACAAGTATAATTTAAATTGTGGACTTGAGTTTTGGACATGGTTTGTAAATATATTCCCGTCAGTCATTGATTTAATTCATCCAATATACACTGCAGTACTCTAAAGTAAAAATTGCATTACCCAAATTGATGTTAAATTATTGTGATTTGTTGGATTACAAATGTACAACAAGTTTATTAATGATTCTATAATCATCTACCATGATTGTAGAAGAAATTCTTTCAAGAAATTGGACACTTCTTCTGATGATCAAATGAAGATTAAGGCTCATTCCAAATCTGTTAAATGGCCAAAAGTGAAAGAAACTCATTTCAAAAATAATAAACAATATATATCCGGTTGGCGAATTTTTTGAAAGTAGGTTTGAATTTGAGTTTGACCCGTGTGTTTTATGCATTCAAGATGTTGAAACTATTCCTCACTTATTTTTTGAATGTCGCTATTCACAGGACAGGAAAGATATACGAAACTGATTCAATTTAAAACTCAACATTCCCCATTTTAATATGTCAGACATTTTTTTAAATTGGATTCCTCTTCATCCAATGTAATAAATAGTGTAATACTTCTGGCCGAATATCATATTTATTGTTGTAAATGAAGTAGAAACAACCCTTCTTTTCCTTGTTTCCTTAAATATTTTAAAATATATTACATTCCCTTTGAATATTCGACGGGACGGGGAATACGTTTGGGCCCAAAAGGGCCCCCAAAAATATCAAAAAACGTTGCTATTTTAATGTATGCTCCATGTGCATTTCTCATTTATTTTTGTGCGCCTTATTGGCCCCGAACAGCTGTCTTTTTGTATTGAACGTAGTTCTCTAATTCAGTTCAATTCAATTCAATTCAATTCAGTTTATTCATATAGCGCCAATTCACAACACATGTCGTCTCAAGGCACTTCACAAAAGTCAGGTTCATACATTCCACTTAATCTTAACCATTGAACAGTGCAGTCAGATTCTGTTATTTATTCAAATTGGATAAAAATTTTTTCTTTAAAAACCCCAGCAGTTTCATCCAGTCAGTGATTTGAGCATTCATCCCCCGGGATGGATGTAGAGACGGGACGTCACGGGCTTTGATTGCAGCAATCCCTCATACTGAGCATCAGTAGCGACAGTGGAGAGGAAAAACCCCCTTTTTTAACAGGAAAAAAACTCCAGCAGAACCAAAACCCAGGCTCAGTGTGAGCGGCCATCTCCCCACGACCGACGGGGGGTTAGAGGAAAAACAGAGCAGAGACACAAAAAACAAAAAAACCCACGACCCAGGAGTATTTTCTAGGGGAAGGAAAAGGAAAAGTTAATGGATGTAGTCCTTTAGTCGTTTCACTAAAAAGAAAGAAACAGATAAACTCTGAGCCAGTTTTCAAGGTTGAGTTAAAGAGAGCACAAGAAGTTACAAAAAAAGCTCAGTCAGTAGCCATGTCTAGGAGAGAGAAAGGGGTTAAAACTGAAAGACAGGGCCAGGGGATCATCGGTAGGGGGGTGAGCATTAAGGTTCCCAGCAGAAGCTGGAGGATGCCCCTCCCCAACATTTGTCACAGGTAGACACAGAGTCGGGCCAGGTGTGCTTTAGAAGGAAAAGAGAAAAACAAAGTTAAAAGCTGAAAAAAAACAGAAAATAATGCAAAATTTAAAAAGGGAGTTGAGAAATACAAAGGGGTGAAAGTGGCATTTTGTCTTCCAGCAGCCTAAGCCATAGAGCATAACTACAGAGATAGCTCAGGAAACCCAAGCCCTCTAAATATAAGTTACAAAAAAGGAAAGTTTTTAAGCTACCTTAAAGTAGACAGGGTGTCCGCCTCCGGGCTAAAAAATGGGAGCTGGTTCCACAGGAGAGGGCCTGATAAAATAAAAGGACTGCCTCCCCTTCTACTTCTAGAGACTTAGGAACCACCAGTAAACCTGCAGTCTGAGAAACGAAGTGTTGTTTGAACGTATGGGAAAAATCAGATCTCTGATGTAGATGGAGTGATCATTAAGGGTTTATATGTGAGGAGGGGAATTTTAAATTTATTTGGATTTAACAGGGAGCCCCTGAAGGGAAGCTAAAATGGGAAAAAAATCCTCTTTTTAATTTTCATCAGAACTCTTGCTGCGCATTTTGAATCAGTGAAGGCTTTTAAAACGCTTTTTTTGGGACACCTGATAGTAAAGAATTAAAAATAGTCCACCCTTTAAGAAACAAATGCATAAATGTTTTTAGCGTACTCCTGGAAGGTTTTTTTTTAAATTTTGGCAATTTTCGGAGATGAAGAAGGAAATCCTAGAAACCTGTTAAATGGGTTTTAAATACATGTCCGGGTCAAAAATAACCCCAAATTTTTTTATTTTATTATCGGGGGAAAATTTAATGCCATCCGGTTAAGTGATGACAACGTTTTTTTTTTAAAGACTCGGTCCAAAGATGAAATTTTCTTCTTGTTGAATTTAGAAGCAGAAAATTAAAGTCATCCAGTTTTAGTCTCAAGACATGCTTGTAGCCCATCTAACTGGTTGGGCCATCAGGATTTATGGATAAGTAAAGCTAGTATCATCAGCGTAACAGTGAAATTTATTCTATGCCCCCTGATAATTTACCTATGGAAGATATATATAGAAAAGAGAATTTGGGCCCCAAGATGAACCTGGGTACTCCAAAATAACCTGGAGTTAAGATGTTTTATCTTTTACATAAACCAAACGGGAATCGTAGGCAAATAAGTTTTTAAACCAGCTAGCGCGTTCCTACCCCTACAGCATATTCCACCCTTCTAAGAGAATATTATGATGACTGATCAAATGCAGCACGAGATCTAACAGAACCAGTACAGCACAAGTCCTTTATCTGGGGCAATAAGAATTCATTTAGGTTTTCACCCCGACTTTCATTTCTTCAAACAGGTCATGTGTGAAAATGCCACACATTTGTTTTAGCAACATTTTTAAAGAATTTTAGTAAGAATGGAGATAGAATAGGTCTGAAATTTTATTAAGTCATCCGATAAAGCGAGGTTTTTTAAAAAAAATTTTTAATTACAGCTATTTTAAAAGCTTTGGTACATCCCATTTACTAAGGAAGAAAATCATACTAAAAGGGGCTGGTAATCAGAGGGAACATTCCTTAAAAAATTGGGTTTGGGGATGGGTTTAAAAATACAATTTGGGGGTTTAGATGAAGCTAAATTTCTGAAAAAACCGGGAAGTCCACAGGATCAAAACAGCCCAAAAACACAGATCGGGTTCTACAGTTATTTCCAATGTTGTCTCACTGTGGGATGAAATAATCATCTTTGGGAGTATGTCAAAGATTTTTTCTTAATAGAATCAATTTTATTAAGAAGAATCCAAAAGTCATGATGCGAGAGCTAAGGGAAGGATGGGTCAACAGAGCTTGCTTGTGTAAGTTTTGCAACTGTATAAGGAAAACTAGGATTTTTTGTTTCTTTTATTAATGATGAGAAATAAGCGTTCTAGCTTGGTGGAAATGTCTTTTTATACAACAGTAGGCTATTTTTTCCCGATTTAAATAGGAAAACCCCAGGTGTGTAGAGCGCCATTTTCGCTCCCAATTTTCTAACATTTTGCTTAAGTACGCAGCTCGAAATTAAAACCCGGGGGGCCTGCCCCCTAGAATAATTACTTCTTTTCAAGGGGCTGCATTGTCTAATGCACCACGCAAGGGGAAGTAAACTAGAACAAAGGGAACAATTTGTGAAGGGGGAAAAAACAAAAATTATTGCCTTCAACTATTTTTCTGTGATAATGAGGAGATTAAAAGTGGAACAGATTCTTTAAAGGTTGTCACAGCATCGTCTGATAATGATCTACTCTCTTCTCTAAGAGAGTTTAAATTGTCTTAGCAAAATTATAATTTAAAAAAAAAGGAAGCGGCAAAATGGCTGCAGCAAACCCGGATAGTTCTTCAAATTTGACCTTTGACACAGAGCTGCTATGGTTTCTTTCTTTATTTTTACTACTACTACTACTATCACTACATTATTATGGGCGCCGCCTGCCGTCCCTGGAACCCTGGGTCGGCTCCAATGAAACTGTAACTGAAAAGGAGGCAAAGAGCCACATTTCCTCACAGCTGTGATTAGAATTTACAAAAGAATTTGAAATCATCAGTTGTTTTACTGCAGGCATGAAACGTTCTCCTAGCCGGTAGCTCTACTAAACATGTTTATGGAGAAAGACAAACAGATTGATTTGCAGGTATGAAATGGAGAGGAATGGCTAGACTGGCTTTGCTATACTGACTTCCCATTTCACCTGTAAAAAACCATGAAAAATAAAAGTAAAAATTAAATATAGAAATTGACATAACTCGCTCAAATATTTAAATTTGATCCAATTATATGTCATTATTACCCTCTGTTCCCATTTATTTGGATTCTGATCCATATTTGGTGGGGCTGAATCATTAGAGAGCCAGCTACAGACACCATTAATTTACATTAATAAGGAACTGTATTAATGAATATAAGATTATAATATAACCAAATATATTGCCATATATTTTACAGTATATGAAAAGGAGCACTTCCTTTATATTATAAAACATTGAAACAATATATTATTCATGCATTATATTATTCATAGAGACAGGAATATCAGTTTCACATCTTCAGACAAATAATATATGGAAATTATTTTCGTTGCTTAAGGGGAAATTTAGTCAACCCGACACTGGTTCATCAAGGAGACTTTTTCTTCCCCAGTGACTCAGAGGTCAGAGGTCAAAAACATTTGTCTGAGCTGAAAACTGAGAGAACTGCAGATCAGGACACAGGAGAAGATACGAAGACAGCAGATTTGACAGGAAATCATGACATCACTGTTGGTATATTTGCATAGTTTTTATTATAGCTTCATGATATAAAAACATCTTCCTACATGATTAAAAATCATCCAGCATAATTTCATAAAGTGCTAATGCTTCCTCCACTCAGAAGATACTGTCCCTTGTGAAACATGATGAGAACATCTACCATGAGTTTGGATCTTCTAAAACCTTCTCTTCTACATGTTCTTCAGAGGCAGAGCTGCAGCAGGTCCTTCAGGTGAGGAGCTTCACAGGAGGAATCAAGCTCCAGACACCTTAGCTCAAGTTGAACTGGAACTGGTTACCAGTGACCTTCAGGGTCCATTTACTTGTTTAAAAGCTCTTTTTCATCTCGTTCAGGTGCTCACATTTTAACAATTATTCGTGGTTTTCTTACTGGTTTGTTGACTGAGCAACGCGATATTAATTTTGTTTAATTTTTTACTATTTTATATAATTGTTTTATTATTTTTAGCTTTGTGTCAAGATTTAACTTCTTCATAATTACATCTTGAATTTGAAGATTATTTCAATTATTTCAAACAATATGTATGATGACAAATTATTTTTATTTTCTTTAAGCATTATTTTGTTTTGAGCTTTTTTGAGGTTTAAAACTAAATTTGATTGATTTTTTTTCTTTGTTAATATTTTTATTTTACATTTTTAATGAATCTGTAATTATAGTTGGACTCATTTCATATGACTGCATGAAATTATAACCCTGGATATTAACTGTATAATCATGTTTGTGGGAACAAATGTAGGATTTTCCTCTGAATTAGAAGTTGTTTTAATGTTTTTTCATTCATCTTCTATACCGCTCCTTCCATAGAGGGTCACAGGGGGCCGGTGTCCATCTCCAGCAGTCTATGGGCGGGAGGCGGGGTCCACCCTGGACAGGCCGCCAGTCCATCACAGGGCAACACAGAGACACACAGAACAAACAACCAAACAACTCATTCACACCTAAGGGCAAATTAGAGAGACCAATTAGCCTAACAGGCATGTCTTTGGACTGTGGGAGGAAGCCGGAGTACCCAGAGAGAACCCACGCATGGGGAAAACATGCAAACTCCATGGAGAAAGACCCCTGGCTGGGAGTCGAACCCAGGACCTCCTTGCTGCAAGGCAACAGGGATACTAACTGCGCCAGCGTGTTGTTATGGAGTTTAAATGTTCTTCTCTGCTTCATGCATCTCGTCCATGGATTCTCTCCAGCTCTCCATTCATCTCACTCAACATCTCGAGTTCGCCTCCAACTTGGCTACGTCAGCTTCCTCTCTCCGCTCTACCGGCGCCCAGCCCGCTCCTCGGCCCCTCCCACCGGCGTTCACCTCGCTAATGCCCGGCCCAGCTTGTCTCTAGGTGAGATGCATCACTCCATTTCGTTTTCCATCCCTTTCTCAACCTTCAGCTACATTTCAGGCATTCAGTGTTTCTCACTTATCTTTTTCGCTCATGCAGCTTATATGCTCCAACACATTCTAACGTCCCACCTAGGCTCCGTTCCTAGATACTGCTGGGGAGGAGCATTAATTTAGTCTCCAGAATAAGAATCACCGTTCATGTTGTCAACAAGCTGATGAAATCTTTAACACTCATCGAAGTTTGCTGCTCTCTCATTAGTTTAAAGAAGGGCTTCATGTTTATATTTTGCGGTTCTACTCCAACAACAGTTGGAGATATTTAAGTTGAAGGACCGCTTGGACAGTCAGTTTTCTCAGTCCAAATCTAAGGAACTGGACAAGAGAGTGTCTAATCTAAGGGTTCACTCATTGTTGGCTCACACAGCAAACCATTGGCAGGTTTTAACTCTAACATCTTATTTATGTTGGGAATCTGCGACATTGTAGGAAGCCATATTTGCTCAGTAGAGCAGATCTATCTTCGTGTCTTTTAGAAATGGTGGCACTTGCAAGATTAGGTTTGCACATTTAGCACCTGCTAACAGCGTTGTGCATCTGCCACTCAGTGAGCTCCTCAGAGAGTCAGAGGTATGGAAGAAACAATTTCATGAAATTCTTATAAGATAAGAGAAACAAGTACAACTCAGCACCTTTAATTAAAATCTTTCAGTGTATGTCAGGTGCAGCTATTTCTTTTCCTTCTCTCGCTCCTTCATACAAGCCGACCCCTCACTTGCTACCTTGTCAGTTACAGTCAGGCCTCCACGCCTTATCAGGATTACATCATTTTCCCTCCACGCCTTGTCAGGCTCGTCCAGTCTCATCTTCTGCTCGCCTCGTCCTGCAGGTTCTCATCCTCTTACCTAGTAGGCTTTCATTATTTTTCCCTCTACTCCGTGTCAGGCTCGCTCAGGTCTGCACCCTCTATACTTAGTCAGGTTCGTCTAATATCCCCTCCACGCCTTGCCAGGCTCGACCACTCTCACTCTCTGTTCCTCTCGTCAGGCTCAGCTGATTCTACATCCTCCACGCCAATCAGGTTGTACCATTCCCTCTCCAAGCTCAGTCAGCTTCGCCCTTTCTCCTCCACGTGTTAGGCTCTGCTTAGCTCTTACACTCATCTTCTTATGTTTCCTTTTCCCTCGTCCCTTAGCCAGTTTCTCATTCTTCCTCTTCTGCACCTGACAAGATCACTTCATCCACTCTTCTCACCTCCCTTCTTCCCCTTCATTCGTATATCTTTCAGCTCGGTCTTGCCTGGCATTTTTTGGGGGAGGACATATCTAAATTTAACCCTATGATGTTCAAGTCTTCTATGGGCTTCTCAGGTCAGAGGAATTTACTTCCCCTATCAATTTCTTGGTTCCAACTAGAAATTTAGCCTTCTCAGACCTCAAGTTCTATCCTGATCATTTCAAACTCAACCCTAACATACCAAAGGGAAAGGCCCATGTTTTATCTCTATTGTTCGCCTCGATGGCCCATTCTGCCCATCTCAAGCATGCTTGAATCCATTCTTAAAACATTGCAAACTTAGTGCGCCTAGCATGGCCTTCTTCTCTCTCTAGAAGGAGCTCATGTCTGCCTCCTTGTCTTTAAGTTTGAGGAATCTTTAGACTAGTACAACCCGCCTCCTAGTCAGGTCTCAAGTCTCCTCTATAGATTTGGAGCGGCTATACAGCAGCAACCCAAGCGTTTATACAGCTTCCCTCCATCAACTCGGCTGTTGGCCTTCTTCAGCCACGGTTGCCAGACTTCCATTCTGTGCTAGCTGTTCAACGATCTCCCAGCTCTTAGGTATGAGCTTCCTGGACTAACTGGTGGTGGTTGGCCTTTCAGATCTGTCTCTTCTTTCTAATCAGTTTGCTGATTTAACCTTTTTATTCCTCCTAGATCCTCATCCCCCGACATCCTTTAGCTGCCGATCCGTTCTATCTTCACGCCTATTTTTCTCAGTCTCCGCCTCATTTTGTTTTTCCTCTAAAGTCATCATTGTTAATTATTTTCTTTCTTAGATCTTCAGCCCCATCTATGCCTTGTCAGGCACACTAACTTAATCCTTTTAAACCTCAATAACTTCCCTTCCTTTCTCATTTCCGGCCTCGACCTCTTTTTTGGGGGGAAGACATCTTTAAATCTAACCCTAGATGTTCATTCAAGCGCATGTCATTCTCAGCATTCACGTCTTCCACTGGGGTCCGAGCGCCAAAGATATAAACATTCACTAATAAACTTTTCTAATTGCATCCCTGTCTTCTCTTTGTGAGTCTTCCCAGGTTGAATTAATATTTAAATGATTATTTTTCTATATAATATATAAATGTATATAAAATAGCAAGCCCTAAATATTTCTGACGCTTAGAGAAGGAACAATAAATCATTCATGGGTGAATTCACATTTGCAGTCATGCAGTCCTGAGAGGAAACCAGACATTTGTTCTGGATCTTCAGATGTTTCACATTTTTGTGGGATACAGAAAGTTCTGCTTTTAAGTCTTCATCATCAAAGCTTAATAATTCTTGTTTCCATATGTAAACTCAGGTTCTGAGCAGCTCTGACTCTGAGAAATATCTGGGTTCCTAAACCTGCCCAGTAACTAAAACCATACTAACCCTGTGTTCTACCAAAGCACCGGACCAAGCCGCCACCTGGCCGGTTCCTTTAACTGGTTCTCAGAGCGGCCTCGGTCGGTGCAGACCCGCCGTCTCTGGACTCAGAGCCGGACTGTGGGCTGCCTTGGAGGGACTCCAGTTCCCCAGAGACGCCTGGACGGCCTTCCGGTGGGCCAGTCTGTGTGTGATGGAGAATCCAGCGTTTCCCTCCAGCTGGGACAGAACCACCAGGACCTGTCTGAGAGACGGAGAAAGCCTGCTTCACATCTACGAAACGGACGAGGAACATGAGGTGGAGCAAACTGGAGACAAACAGCTTGACCTCAACATGTGAAGCAGAACCAGCGGGAGGAATTCAAGGCTGATTCCACCCGACTGGGTCAATATGAAATTCATCTGCTTCTCTCTTCAGGGTCATGTGCTGAGAGACGGGGACACCCTGGCCAGGTCTCCAGTCCATCACAGGGCAAACAACCATGGACACACTCACACCTAAGGGCAATTTAGAAAGACCAGTTAAACTAACAGCCATGCTTTTGGTCAGTGAGAAGAAGCCGGAGAACCCGTGGAGAACCCACGCAGGAAGAACATGCAAACTGCATGCAGAAAAACCCCAGGATTGGAACCCATGACCTTTCTTGCTGCAAGGCAACGGTGCTACCAACTGCTGACCACGTGCCGCTGTTATTAAATGAAAATGAGGAAAATCATCATCGATCATCTGTTGTTCTGTGGAGATAGAGGAGCTAAACGGGTTCATTTCCCATCAGGTGAAATTATGTCATTAATTTAGTTCTGGTTTCCTGCAGCAGGTTAGGTTTTAACTGTGGAAACTTCATAAACTCAGTGCGACTGAGACCTTCAACACATCCACAGAAATGAAGAGTCTGAGGAAGAATGTGGTTTTAACCGGGTCTCTGCAGCTCATCTCAGGAAGTTCCCCTCTGAGTGAAATTCAGGACGTTCTAACAGAAAATCACCTTCACCACACCAACAAACCAGGTATCTGAAATTTATTTATGACTAGGCATATTTGGTAATTATCTCTAATTATATTCTGACCGGAATAAATGACGTCCGATTTACCGTAGGGTTGTATGGAGGCTCCATTTGAAGATATCTATAAATTACTGACTATCTGAAACGTATATTTCAGATGACTATTATGACTATAAAGTAAATTTGAGATATTTTACTTTTTATTCTGACTAGTCATAATTCCAGTTAAATGTATCTTAAATGAGCTCATTATTAAAGATGTCTTAAATGTATTTTTAGATCTGAAACTAAGATCTGAATAGTGCAAAAAACATGCAGAAAAGCATGAATGACTATGACTAAACTAAGAGATCTACAACTGCCTGACATTACAGACCACTGACTAGCAGTGGTCTGTAATGTCAAAATGCTTCAATAAACAGACACTGGTAGCACTAAAGAGGCCTTACCCATAATTTCTTTAATTCAGATGTCTAAACACGTAATGTTGAGTAGTCATAATTAAGTTTAAGATATCTTGAACTGTAATTATGGATGTGTGACCCTTCAAAGGAGCAATCCAGTGATGTCATTTAAGATATCTTGAAAAGCTTTTTGATCCGTTAAAATCTAGTTTGAGATATCTTGAACTGTTCTTCTTACTTGTCAGAATCTAAATGCAGATATCTGAAATTTTAAAACTTATTTTCAGATATCCAGAACGTAATTAAAGCTGATCAGATGAAGCCGGTTTTATGCTAAAACGGCCTGCCATACATACATAGCTGGCCAGAGAGGGTCACCTGTGCAGAGGAGGAACGCTGTCGACGGTCTTCAGGCTGCTGCGCGTTGACACCACGTTGAAGCTGTCGCTGCAGTCGCAGGACACGTGCAGGTGATGCCTTGGGTGTCGGTTTTCCACCATGACGATAAGCCCCGCCCACCCGTGTGTCAGATAGTAGCAGGTCATCCCCTCCCGACCCTGAGAAGAGGTAGCTTTCAGTTTAGCCTTCGTTTACAGCAATGGGATTTGAAACAAAGCAGTGATGAACTCAGTTCAGTTTGGACCACAATAACTCAGCCATTCATTCCATCAGAACCAGCAATCAGAGTTTAAACGGGTCTCAGGAAGATGTACTTCACCTGACTCCATGATCATTTTGATCCCTCCTCCAGTTTTTCCCCAATCACAGTCTAAATTTGAGTATTTTTTTCAGATTTCACCACAGAATGTTCAGCTTCGGGTGGTTCTGACCCGGTGAAATGTTCAGAACCTCTTACTACAGGCTCCCTCCCTACTGCCCCCCAGAGAGGAGAGGAGGTATAAATCTGGCAGAAAAATGTCCTGAGATGAATAAAAGTTTTGGTTTGAATGAAGTTATCTGAAAAAATAAAGGCTGAACTTAGTTTTAATTTAGATTAAACACGATTTTAACTGTTCAAGTATAAGGGTGTCCATCAGTGCACTTGGCACCAGGACACCCTAGGCAGGAGGTCGATGATCGACTTTGTTGTCGCATCGTCAGACCTTCGGCCGCATGTTTTGGACACCCGGGTGAAGAGACGGGCTGAGCTGTCCACTGATCACCATCTGGTGGTGAGTTGGATCCGCTGGAGGAGGAGAAAGCCGGACAGACTTAGCAGGCCAAGGCGCATAGTGAGGGTCTGCTGGGAACGTCTGGCGGAGCCCTCGGCCAGGGATGTATTCAACTCTCACCTCCGGGAGAGCTTTGACCAGATTCCGGGGGATGTTGGAGACACAGAGTCCGAGTGGACCATGTTCTCCGCATCTATTGTCGATGCTGCTGCCCGTAGCTGCTGCCGTAAGGTCTGCGGTGTCTGTTGCGGCGGCAATCCCAGAACCCGGTGGTGGACACCGGCAGTAAGGGTCGCTGTCAAGCTGAAGAAGGAGTTCTATCGGCTGTGGTTGGCTTGTGGGACTCCTGAGGCGGCTGACGGGTACCGTGAGGCCAAGCGTGCTGCGACCCGGGCTGTGGCAGAGGCAAAAACTCGGGCCTGGGAGGAGTTCGGTGAGGCCATGGAGAAGGACTACTGGTTGGCCTCGAAGCGATTCTGGCAAACCATCCGGCGCCTCAGGAGGGGGAAGCAGTGCTATGCCAACACTGTTTACAGTGGGGGTGGGAGGCTGCTGACCTCGACTGGGGACGTTATCGGGCGGTGGAAGGAGTACTTCGAGGATCTCCTCAATCCTGCCATCATGCATTCCCTGGTGGAAACAGAGGCTGGGGACTCGGGGTTGGACTCTTTCATCACCCAAGCTGAAGTCACAGAGGTGGTTAAAAAGCTCCGCGGTGGCAGGGCTTCGGGGATGGATGAGATCCGCCCTGAGTACCTCAAATCTCTGGATGTTGTAGGGCTGTCATGGTTGACACGCCTCTTCAACATTGCATGGCGGTTGGGGACAGTGCCTCTGGACTGGCAGACTGGGGTAGTGGTCCCCCTTCATAAGAAGGGTGACTGGAGGGTGTTGTTGTGACTATGAATATAAATATATTATTTAATATTTAATAATAATACTTTAATATTTTATCAAATAATATTTCAGTCTGTTAAGGGTTGTCCTGTGAATACCAGCCCAGTAAGGCGGTGGTATTAGGACAAAATTGAAAGGTGTGAGCCAAGCTCTGACATTATTGAACAGCATAAACTCTGCACACACATGGAATGAATTCACACAATTTCTTAAAATACAAGAATAACAAAAATAAGTCAACTCAAAGTCAAACATATTTCAAAAGAATAAGGAAGACTAATGGGTTATGTACAATATAAACAAGTTGATTAAAGATGATTGAAAATCATGACCAAAAGAGTGATGCAACATTACCATGTAATATTTATGTTTGAGAACCAAGGATTATCTTGAAGAAACTGGAAATGAAGTTAAGTTAGTCTTGGAACCAACTTAGGCAATATTTAGCAAACTTTTAGACAACCATTCACAATGCAAGATCAGATAAAATATTACTTTAATAAAATAATGTTTTAAAGAATGATCTGCTGAATAAAACCAACCTTCTGGATGACCAATTCTCAACAGTGTCTCATTAGCTGCCTTTATTTATTAAAATAATATTTAAAGAAATATTATTAAGGAAATAGTAAAATATTTAAGGAAATATGTTGGAAAAGAGCCAAATCTTTCTGGAGAAATGGGGCTTAATGGTGTTTACTTATTTATCAAGTTTAGTAAAATAATGTTTAGAGAAATATTTACTGGATTGAAAACTAACAACCTCGTACTCGTCGTCTTCCGCTTATCTGGGACCGGGTCGCCGGGGCAGCAGACTCAGCAGAGACTCCCAGACGTCCCTCTCCCCAGACACCTCCTCCAGCTCCTCCAGGGGGAGCCCAAGGCGTTCCCAGGCCAGCCGAGAGACTAACTAACAACCTTTCTGGGTAAATATTCTTTAGCAGCAAGCACGTGTTAGCTGTTAGCAGTTAAAGCTAACAAAAGAAGCTAGGCCCAGGGAACGGCCCAGGAAGTGCTGGAGGGACTATGTCTCTCGGCTGGCCTGGGAACGCCTTTGGCTCCCCCCAGAGGAGCTGGAGGTGACCCGGTCCCGGATAAAGTGGAAGACGACGAGTACGATTTTAACTTAAAGCGTTTAAAAAACTAAATATAAATTAGATTTTATTCATTATTTTCTAGATTGACCTGAAGATGATTTCTATTAGGGTGACCAAGTGTCCTCTTTACCCAGACATGTCCACTTTTTATGTCCTGTCCATGAAAATGTCTGGTTTTCACTGTTTTTCATGGGACCATTAAGCGTGTTCTTAAATTGACTGGCTTTGACACAAAATGCAGAAGCGAAACTGAGCTTCACAGACAAACTGCAAAACAGTTTTCCCACAATTCCGTCCCGGTTGGGGACAAGTGGGGGAGGCTGAGTTGCACCGGTGTGCAAAGCTGGAACATATGTTTCAGGGTCTAATAAGGTGCTGGAGATTTTTCAAAGCTCACATTGGACCCCCGTAAAACATAAAAAGGTGCGAGGTGAAAGTTCTTCCTTCAAAATGCTTGAGGCTTTGTGGACCTGTGAAAACGAGGACTTATGCGGGAAGGGGTTTGATGCATTTTTCGTTCTTAACCCACAACCTACAGTCCTAAGGACCACCAGTACCTTGCTAAAAAGGATTTCCAGACTCTCTAAAAGGCAAATGCGTTCGCCTAAAAAGAGAGGCCGTTTCATGGTTTAGAAACGGCCCACTGTTTTAATCGCTCAATGAAGCACTCAAAGAAATCCAGAACTGTGGTGTTTCTAAGAGGGGATGACCATTGGGGGTGTGAAAATTTTCCCATCCTAACCAGTATTTTACGGGAAGAAGGGGGGCGTGCAAAAAAAATGATTTGAGTTAAAGAAGCTATGGAAGCAGAACCTGGACAATACCCCACCCCGAAACACGGGGCAAAAACGATTTGTCAAAAAAGTGTCGCATTTACTGGCGACACCCCCCAAAAAATTTTGGAGAATCCGCATGTGAAGCGGGAAACAATGTGTTTTAAAATTTAAGATTTGCTGGGGGCGGGCACTTTTAGATTTTGATCTTGAAAATATAAATTTTTAATTCAATTAAAAATCCCTTTTTTTAAAACCCACAAGGGAAATTAATTGTTGTAGCTCATGTTCTGGGCTTTTCTTTAAAAGGGCTGTTGTAGATGCTGATGGCTGGGGCAGGAAAATCTTTTTACGCTGTCTTACAGCGATCTGAAGAAGCCTCTGACTGGACCCCCTTTGTTGTGGGACAGTCTGATGAAGGATCTGGGGTTCCCCATAATTTTTCTTCTTTGATAAGAATCCTTCTTTGTCAATATCTCCAAACCCCCGGGGATTCTCCAAACAGCCAGCCTTCTTTTAACTTGTTAGTTTTTTAAGTCCCGGGCTCTGATGTTGCTTCCCAGCATGGGGGAAAAAGAAATACACTCTTCCCCAACAGACTTATGGAAATCTCCAATTTTTGTGAAACACTGAAAGGACCTAAAAGCTTCCTCAGAATACATCTGCTCTGTTCCTTCTTGTAGACGGCTTCCAGTTGCTCTCCCTCAGTCTGTTGTCCAAATCGTTCAAAAATCTCCAGTATTTCCCTCTCCTGGCCACGAACCCTTTTAAGGAGTGCTTTTTTTTTGTTGAGTTGATTACAGAAGGATTTCTCTCACATAAAGAAAAGATGGCTTCTTTGTTCCCCCAGCCTGAGGGATGTTCAGAGGTTTCCAGCGTTAAAGGTTTTATTTTCTGTCTCAGCAAGAGCACCCCTAGTCCCAAAATTTTTTGAAACACTTTGTCGACACTCCCTGGGGCACATGTCACTCATGTCTGTGTTCCCCCTCACTTTTAAAATAAAGGAGCGGAAACATGTCCATTTTGGAGGTGAGAAAATATTGAACATATCCATGTCTTTCTTCTTAAAACACGGGGGAGCAACAATTCATTCCTTAAATTTTAAAGGACTAGGGGCACAAAAGCACAGATGGATTGGGGTAAGGGCTGCGAGCCTTCTATCGATGGGGCAAGGCCTGTACAGTGCATGCCCGGGAGTTTGGGGAGAAGTGGTGACCCCCATGGAACAGTTCACATTTATGGGGATGGATCTGAGTGGGCACCAAATGAAATATTGGAGGCCCCCATCAGTACCAGGAAGACAGGGGTGCCAGTTGTGATGTTTTTTTTTGTGTTTTTTACCAGGTCACCAATCTGAAGGAATTCACAGAAAGGTGCACATGATGGTTTAGGGGCCTGCAGGGGGGCACCAGAAGGGGCAATATTTTGGAAAGCAAACGTTCCTCAGAAACTACTGAAAAATCGAATTTTTTCTTTGATTCCCCTTTCATGCAAATGCTGAGGGGGTTTTCTCACAGATGCAGAGCCTGTGGACCAAGGAGAGGAACCAGCTGTCTGTTGAGTCACTCAAGGGGATTCTATTAGTGAAATCCAGTTTCAAAGACTCTACTTCAAAGACTTTTATGCGTATTTTTTGAGCAACCGAAAACTGCTGGGAAAGATCAGCTCTGAAGCAAAATATGGATGGGCAGACAAGGAGGATGAAGAAGACAACAAAAGGCTCAAAGTAAAGATCCTTTTTGTTTGTTGAGTTGGTGTCTTTGTGCGACTTTTTTATTTATTTCATTGAAAAGGTATTAAGAGATATTTTGTTGAAGCTGGATTTTCCAATACAGAAAAAGTCATATTTTTAACATTATTGCATTTTATTTATTGATTTATTTTCTTGAAAAGAGAGCTATCATTTTGTTACAGATTTTATTTTATTTGTATTATTTTAGTCCTTGAAAGGCATAAAAGGGATTTTATTAAACCCTTTAGGGGCTGTCTGAAATTGTGTCTTGAGGCCGGGCCAAGTGTCCTCATTTTTGGAAATCAAAATATGGTCAGCCTACCTCTGTGAGCTCCATCCTAACCTCTGACTGAAGATGGCAGAGGTTAGGTTCACTGGCCTGAGGTTCACTCACCTTCAGGATCTCATTTTACACAGTATGACGACAAATAATTCTGATTCTGACCCGGCTGTTTGAGGCTGTATTTTATCTAATGTGTGCCGCAGCCTGACAGCAGAAGAAGAAAGGAAAGTCAGGAGAAGACAGCATCACCTCATGTCGCTCTCCTTTGGTCTCAGCCAGCTGGATGATGGCGTCAGCGAAGGTGGCGCTGGCGGCCATTACCTGCTCTACCATCACCTGTCTGGAGCTGTAGACCGCCAGGATGTAGCTCGCTGCTTCGGGTCTGCCGGAAACCCCTGGAAATAAACAGCAGAGGCTTGTCGGTGATCCTGATCCTCAAGTCTGGCTGCTTGGAATAAAAATGTAAAGACATGCGTTCCGGATCAGGACTTTTAACAGAACAGGTGTTTGGACCTGCATCTTCCGCAGCTGAGCTGTTCCAGTGGTTGAAGGCACAGCAGAACACGGCGTACTCGCCCGGTTCCAGCATGACGTCGCAGCCCACAAACCTCCTGACGGACCGGCGGCTGTGGGCCAGCAGTCGGCCTAGGGTCAGCGACCCGGAGCTGTCGTAGGCGACCCGGAACAGAAGCACACACAAGTCCAACAGGTGGCTTTCTGCCATGTCCCAGCGCCTGAGGGAATGAAGGACCAGATACAGTATGAACATATTCAACAGCTGTTGAATACGTTTATTCTAAGTACTTGGTGCTGGTTCTAAGGCACAGAATGTTCTGAGTTCTGCTGCTGGGTTTCTCATGCCTGACTCGGCTCCTTCTGGCCTCCACTTGAGCATCCTGCAAAGATACATGCAGCCGTGATTGATTGACCTGAAGGTGATTCTCACCTACTCCCCCGTTGGAACAGAACCAGCTCCACAGCCGTTCTCTCCAGAACCGTCATCGACACCACTGTCACCGGAACGTCGGATGCTGGGGGGAAAACTCCTGGAATACGGACCTCCTGCCAGTCGGGGTGAATCTTACAGATATCCACAGAGTCAAAGTACCTGCAGGGTCAAAGGTGAAAGGTCTGAGTGGACCCTTCTGAATAAAAAACATTTTAATGTGGAACAGAGAAATCCTGCAGTTGGGATCCCTGCAGTTCATTCACCAGGAGATGAAACTCCAGGTTCTCCAACAGTCCAGGCCTCCTCTGCCACCCTTCACCTACCTGATGAAATCCCAGAAGTCCATCCAGAAGAGGCCGTCCTCCGCTCGCTGTGCGCACAGCTCCCTCTTCAGGTGTGGAGGCCACTTTGGCCAGTCATCCGCCCATGCTCCGGTCCAAGAGAACCGGCCCCACGGGTTCCTGATCTGTACCAGTCTGAGACAAATCAAACCAGTAAAAAAAACGTTTCAGTTTTTCTTCAGTGAAACAGTGAAACTAAACAGCTGAGAGGAAAATAGAGATAAATAAAGATGACCTTATTAATTAAACAAAGTTCAGTTTTTAAACATTGCCTCAGTTTACCTAATAAAACAAATTCAATAAACTCTAAAATACATAAACAGGTAAACGAGAGAAAATATGAATGAAATTAAAATTATTTTTATTTACCTAATAATTTATTTGTTACAAATGTTTAAATATCAAATTTTTAACATATTTTACTTGTTTGTTTCCTACTAATTTCGAAGCACAAATGAACTCGGGACGGCCGCTTCGAGGACTATAGCCTCTATATGTGGTCGCGCGCTAACCCCTACACCACCAAAATGAACTCTTTTTTTGAACTATTTTTAAAAGCCACCTGTTTTCTGCTCAGTTTTAACCCCTCCCATTTTTCAGAGGCTCCGCCCACTGCTGCTGAGACCTCACCTGTGGCCGTCCACGTCCCTCACATCCAGGACAGAGTAGGCGTGTCGAGGACGTAAACCCAAGGACTCGTACTCCAGGTCGTCCACCTTCATGTTCCCTCCTCCGCAGGACGCTCCCATCAGGAATCTGGATTAAAGGACCGGGATTAATTATCCTGGTTCAACAGAACCTTCTGCCCTCAGACTGGTTCTGTCTGTCCCACCTCACCCCGCCTCTTTGGAGCTTAGCATTTTGGCCCAGATGAGGTCTGTATCGATGAGCTCTTCTTTTGGGTTGGTGGTGCTGACCTGGAGGGCCAGCGACTCGCAGGGGGCGCCGGTCAGGGTGGACAGTCCCTCGATGGCTCGGCCCGCCTGCAGAGCAAAGTAAGATCCGTGGAGCTTCGCCAGAGCTTTCTCAATCAGAGCGACCCAGAGCTGCTTCCTCTGAGCCTGCAGAGAGAGACGACAGTCTGGACGGGTTAGAACTGACAGGATTGTAATGAGTCCAACTCTACTTTAGAAGGGGTTCCGTTAATCTGCTGCTCCAATGTTTGTCGTCATTCTGTCCTCTTCACTTTGATAATAACATAAAAACACATTTATGCCCTCATTAAATTATGTTTTAGATGTAAAAATTATTTATTATATGTCTTTCTCTTAAAACAGGAAGAGAAGAAAGAAAAGAAAAGAAAAGAAAATGATTTTTATCTTAAGTTGGTTCTTTAAAGCTGAACCCAAACCTTCCAAAGATTCTGTTCAGTTTGTGTTCATGGAGAGAAGAACCCGTTTGTGAAGCAACAGTCAGACTGGTTTGATCTTCATCCTGAGCAGATCTTCCTCTCCTCCATCATCTTCCTCACCTGAGAGAAGAGCAGGTGTCCATTCTCGTCACACGGAAGCATGTCGTCCACCAGCACCGTGGTCCACGACCCGTCTTTGCAGAGGCGAACCTGGTAGGCTCCCTCGGGACACATTGATCGGGTCACCATCACCTTCTCCACCAGGTCAGGACGTTCAGCCAGAACCGTCAGGGCGCTCAGGAACCTGGAGTCCAAAACAAGAAACTTTAGAAAGATTTAAAACATCCTGATAACATCACGCAGGTCTAGGAGGTCAACTGAGCCCCCATCCAGTATAAACCAGTAACCCAGGTGCCGTTTGACTCCTTGTTGGGTCATTTCCTCACCAGCAGTTTCCCAGAAGTCCTTGCAGGATGTCCGACGGCCGCAGCGTTCGAAAAACTGACCACGTAACCCCCCGATCTCTGACGTTATTGCAGCAGATCTCATGGGGGCGGAGCCACTTCCTGACCCGCTTCTGGATGCTGTCGTCCATCGGGAAGCCCAAAGACTTCGGACCAGGAGGGAAACCATCATCCACAAATGTGACCGAGTTCTGGGAGACAAAGTTAAACACAACAGCTACTAATTATTATATCCAAATGGATTTATCCTTTTTATTAAATTAATTTTAATTACTTTCAAGTTTTACTTTTATAAGAATAACTATGTTATACAAAATATTCTGAAACAATAAAAGGAGGAATAAAAAAAACAAAGTCAGAATGAAGAAAAGAAATCATTTTAAAAGATGAAAGCAGAACGGATTATTTCAGGCGAAATTTTCACCGACGTGTTTCTCAAACCATATCAGATGTTTTTGCTTCAGTTTAGTTTGTGTGGCAGGATAGAGGAGCTGCAGCATGCACCCACCTCTCTGCAGAAGCTGACCACGTTCTCCCACAGCTCTCTAGCCTCTTCTTCATCACTCTGTCGCAG